>JACVVK020000050.1:1352500-1377500 GCA_018292915.2 Batillaria attramentaria | reverse complement strand
ACAAACCAGGACTTAATATTCGCGTCGACTAAAGGCCTGAATCACGACATCTGAACTTCTCAACATAAACTCTAATTCTACCCTCTTTCAATGTTCGTAACTAAAGCTTCTTGTCGACTCAAGGTCTAAAACACAACATTTGAACTTCTCATATTAAACAGTCTAATTGGGTTTTGTTTTGTTTGTTTGTTTTTTTTAAAAGATAATAGACCTGGACGACAACTGAAAGGTCGACGGAACATTAAGCTGGTAATTTCAACGAGAAAGGGAGAAAACAAGACAAATTCAAACCCGCGCCAGATTACGAAAGAATTCGCCGTAACTCAGAGCTGCCGGTTCCTGTTTGGAAGGGAAAAATAAAAAATAAAAAACCGACTCAATGCGAAAGTCTCTAAATGTCAGGCACGCACAACGCCGAAAGGGAAAACCAGACATCGTACACGCGAGGCAAGAACGGAAGACGGTTTGGGATTGCCTAGTCTTGTATTACTTAGTCTCTATTGTGCGTGGATTCATCTCGGATGCGCGCAAAATAGCCTGGCAATCAAGCTTCAAAGGCTTGGGGAAGACGGACGTTGCTACCACCCACGTTCTCACACCGTACATCCAAAGAGGGGGGCGAGTTACCGATATAAATGCATGAATACGAACACGACAGCATGGGTCGGGGTGGGGGGGGGGGAGGGAGGGGACACAAGAGAGAGAGAGAGAGAGCGAGAGAGAGGGGGGGGGAGAGAGAGAGAGAGAGAGAGAGAGAGAGAGAGATTGATTGATTGAAGCTTCTTTTTCGAAGGACTGATGAGATAACAGACGTTACTTAAGCTCTCTCTCTCTCTCTCTCTCACACGCACGCACGCACGCACGCACGCACGCGCACGCACGCACGCACGCACGCGCACGCACGCACGCACGCACGCACGCACGCACGCACACACACGCCTTCAGTGGTCCTTTACGGCACACACTGCGTACATTACAATCTTGCACATATTCATTAAAGAAAATCATGTTGTTCAGCCAAATCCAAGCAGTAGCTTGACACAGAGAAAGAGAGAGAAATACAGAGACAGACGGAGGCATATACAGAGAGAGAGAGAGACAGAGACAGAGAGACAGAGACAGAGAGAGACAGAGAAGATAAATGATATTGCCTCAGAGAGGGGTTTTGGAGCCGATCGATTGTAATGGAATGAGAAAAACAGGTGCGAATCTCCGATGTCCGTTCCATTGAAGACGGTGCGTGCTCGTGCATCCCTCGTGCAGGCCTCGTGCAGTGTGAAATATCACTGTCGGTCGACGTGAAATTCGTTTGTGTGGATGGAAAATGAAGTACCAGAAGTGCCAGACAAAAAGGTGATCGGCGTTAAGCTCTCCCGTTTCAACCAAACAACGGGAAATGGAAATCTCACGGAAAATCCCATGAAAATAATGGAAATGATCTCTCTCTCTCTCTCTCTCTCTCTCTCTCTCTCGGGGAGCCGGGGTGGTCGAATGGTAGAGCGTTGGACTTCTAATGCTCGGGTCGTCAGTTCGATCCCTGCTGGGGCCAAATATTTGTACTGGCTTTTTCATCGTTGCCCCGTCTTCGATGTCACCCTATGTGGTGGAAAAAGACGTTAAACCCCCAAACACCCACCACCCTCTCTCTCTCTCTCTCGTCGCTTTTATATTGTGTATGACATTTGCCATTAAAAAAAAAAAAAAAACGTTTCAAGAGCCTTATCCTAGATTATTGAGGATATCCTGTAACATAGGCGGTCTGTAAAACATATAAGCCACTATCCTGTAATAAAACCTCTCTCTCTCTCTCTCTCTCTTGTCGCTTTTGTACTGTGTATGACATTTGCCATTTAAAAAGAAAATTAGTTTCTTATCCTAGACCTATCGTAGACCTACCTCTCTCTCTCTCTCTCTCTCTCTCTCTCTCTCTCACACACACACACACACACACACACACACACACACACACACACACACACACACAGGCACACAACAAAGGTATAGAGACAAAGGGTAATGACCCCACCCCCACTATACACACGACACACAGCTAAAGCAAATTGCAAATCTATCGATCCGATCAAATCAGTGCCGGAATTTCCCCTGCCAGCATGTCCCCCGTGGTACGGGGGACTAGTCCCCAGGACTCAGCACGTGCTACACAACCACAATGCCGCGCGACAACACGGCACCAACCGGTAACTACAGGATAACAATGCGCGATGCTCGAAACCATGCCACTGGACCTGACAGGCCGAAACAATTCCATCACCGAAGGGCACCTACAGAAGTGCCATCCTGTGAAGTCTATCATGGAGCATTTGTGTTACCTCTTCCTGTCCTCCATATCTATCTTCTTTGCTTCAGCTTTACACTCCTTCGAGACTACTTCGTTCTGCTGCTGACACTCGGAAACTCCGTATCCCTCAAGTCAGAACGAAGACCTTTGGTCAGCGTAGTTTTTCATACCAGGGTCCGACTTTTGCTGGAATGATCTCCCAGCATCAATCAGATATGCATACACAAAACCATCCTTCAAGCAAAATCTGAAAACCCACCTCTTCACTGCCCCTAACCAATAGCTGTTGCCACATCATCATCTTGCTGTTCGTGTGTGTGTGTGTGTGTGTGTGTGTGTGTGTGTGTGTGTGTGTCACTGTGTGTATGTGTGTGTGTGTCACTGTATGCCGGGGGCAGCGGAGGCCGTGTATGATGCTGCACATTATGTTTGTAGTTAAATGTATGTGTGAAGGAATGTTGCGTGTGTTTCCGTTTCTGTGTGAGTGAGGGCGTGTTGACTGTAAGGCGCCCTGAGCTCCTGCGGGAGGGAGGGCGTCCCTGAAATACCCATTATTATTATTATTATGGTCAAAGAATACAAATGCACAAGGCTTCAAAATGTCTATATATACATATATTCCCTAAGAGCCTCAGTCCTCAAAGCCACCACTAAAAATGCTTCAATCTAGTAAGAAATATTACCATGAACAGCGGGTAAAGTCTGGGTTCCGACGTGACACTGTTGGTTGTTCCACCGTGCCAGATTATGCTGATGTCATATTCAGAAAGGGAAATAGAAAAAAACTACACTGGCTGGGATTCGAACACACGACCCGAGCATTTTACAGCTCAACGCTTCACCGGCTCGGCTACTATCTCGGTCAATGCAGCGTGAGGCTAGAAGTGCCCCAGGTCTAAGCAGTTTGCGCCTGGAAGCGCCCGGGTCAATGCAGCTTGAGGCTAGAAGTGCCCCGGGTCTAAGCAGCTTGAGGTTTGAAGTGCCCGGGTCAAGGCTGTTTGAGGCTAGAAGTGCCCCGGGCCTAAGCAGCTTGAGGCTTGAAGTGCCCGGGTCAATGCAGTTTGGGGCTAGAAGTGCCCCGGGCCTAAGCAGCTTGAGGCTTGAAGTACCCGGGTCAATCCAGTTTGAGGCTAGAAGTGCCCCGGGCCTAAGCAGCTTGGGGCTGGAAGTGCCCGAGTCAATGCAAGTTGAGGCTAGAAGTGCCCCGGGTCTAAGCAGCTTTAAGTGCCCCGGAGGCAAGCGAGCCACGGTGTACATCTGGCATACTACACACGGCCATCAAAGCACAAGTGCTGCGTTCCTTCCACTGAGCTATCATGAATCCAGCCTCTGCCCTTCAGAACAAGGCATTGGGCCAGTAAACATGTTTCAAGCAGATTCATGTACCCCGTGGATATTGTCTCTAATCTTGAAGCTCGTCGTGCCAGGGCGTCTGGAAATAAACCCCCGTATATATAACGCTGGCATCTGAAACTGGCCACAGGAACTGCCACAGATCTCCAACCAGCCAATCAGCCTGTCTCGATCAGTTGACGTCATCAGTGTCTGAGTTGTGTCCCTTGGGTACAATATCCTGAGGGGGTGCTACTTTGCCCTAAGTCAGAACAACCTCGGTTCCTCGGGCGAGACAAATCTATGAATAGAAAACTTTTTTTTTTACAAGAAAAGCTAAGCGAAAGAATGCAGATTTTCCCCCCTGAATGTGCTTTGCGTTTTTGGGGTCGTTTGGGGGGCTAATGTATTGGGCTGGGACCCGCGCCATGAAAAGCGCTACGCTACGAGACAAAACAAATCCGAAACCAGCCCCGGCATCCGACACTTTTTCTACAGTCTCCGATGGAAGTTTACTCCAATTTCACGCTCGCTCAGGTCGTTCTGACCGGAAAGTTCAGCAACAACGTCAAACAGAATTTTCATTTTCAGAACTTTCTTTCAGGCCAAAACCACTTGTCTGTGGTTGGTTAGCCGCGAAATAGCCTTTGTTGCTTGCGCGGCGTTAAGAACTAACTTACTTACTTACTTACTTACTTACTTACTTACTTACGAGCGTACTGACTTACTTACTTACTTCTGTGGTTGGTGAGAAACGTGGTTTTCAGATCCAAATCTACGGGACTATTTCAGAAGGTGGTGTCTGAGGTTACAAAAAAAAACTTCTGATTTGGTTTTACGGCTGTGTGTACATGCGCATGTATTTGTTTTATAGGAAAAGAAAAATAATTATTATGAAATGTCAGCGGACCGAGGTACCGGTGAGCTGTGATGGCAGAGCGCTAACTCTGCGTTCCTCAAAACTTGAGTTTAAATCCGGGCACAGTGAAACGTTTGTTGTAATTCTCTGCAGGTTCCTGAGTCCTGCCCTGTCATAGAACGATTTGTTTATCGGCGGTGCAAAAGCGGACGAAGATTGATACAAACACACTTCCACTTCACAATACAGACACAGGCGTACACACTGCTTTGTATGTCTCTGAATGCCGCATTCGTACTAAATTGAATCTGTTCATACTGAAACCAGCGTGAAAGCATTAGCTCTACAAACTGTTCAGCGGGCTAACACAATGCAAAATCGTCGGGGTTTTTTTAAAATATTTTTCCTGCACTGACATTTTAGCTCAACGATATGCAAACCAAATACGACCGCCTACGGACAACAGCAGCTGCTAAATCCCTGACAATTCTCTTCCAATTCCCGAAAGCGATCTCCGCGGTCAAGGCTGGTACACTCTTACAACTGTACACCTGCAATGCGATTCCAAACTGCAAACAGGTGTTGCAAAGGTTTTAATACTTGCAATCAGCACCGCGCCAGCGGCGCAGATGGTAATTCTGTCAAGATAATATGGCAGGCACATGTGTTGGTGTGCCGGCTTGGAACGTTCGCGCTAAGGTTTTCAGTATCCGACCATTAAAATGTTTTCACTCGTGTGATTGTTCCTTAACTGGAAATTTGACAACATCCGAGTTTATCCAACATTTTAATGTTCACACATTCAGTTTCGCAGTGAACTGGAGGCCACTCGTTTCAGACAGTACAGATAGGTTTTGCTAAACGTGTACAAAACTGCTTACCTGTTGCCAATATCATGGCACTTTGAACTGTCAATTTATCAAAGGTCTCACAATGGTGAACTGTCTGAAACGCTATTCATATTTCAAGCTTTCTCAGTAATTCGCTCAAAGAATTGCTCTCAAGACATCGCATCATAAGACTCGTATTAATTAAGTTGGGTAAGAAACTGCTGTACTTATGGACGTAGGCAACTCCAGCAGTATACTGCCAGTGATCTCAAAATCACCCACACACAAGAAATCGCAGCATACAACTCGTATTAAGTTGGGTAAGAAACTGCTGTACTTATGGACGTAGGCAACTCCAGCTATATACTGCCCGTGATCTCAAAATCACCCACACACAAGAAATCGCAACATACGACGCGAGTAAAGTTGTGTAAGACAAACTACTGTACTTATGGACGTAGGCAACTCCAGCAATATACTGCCAGTGATCTCAAAATCACCCACACACAAGAAATCGCAGCATACAACTCGTATTAAGTTGGGTAAGAAACTGATGTACTTATATGGACGTTGAGAACTCCAGCAATATTCATACTGCCAGTGATCTCAAAATCACCCACACACAAGAAATCGCAACATACGACGCGAGTAAAGTTGTGTAAGACAAACTACTGTACTTATGGAAGTAGGGAACTTCAGCTGCATACTGCCAGTGATCCGGCTCAAATTCAGCCACATGCAACCTCCCCCCCCCCCCCCCCCCCCCCCCCCCCCCCCCCCGAAACGCGCTCGTCCTCTGCAGGGCTCAAACGCTGTGCCGCTCAGAATAACAGGCGTTTAGAACAGCCAACAGCAGATAAGCCGTGTTCATGACAGCTTTCAGTGACGGCCGGGGTGAGTGACGCAGGCTGACAGCATTCGATCGTAGCCGAGCTATATGGCTGTCTGTACTGATCGACCAGCACATCACGTTCGGCTTGTCAGTACAGTTACAAACACAACCCGCACACCCTTTCAAGTTCGCTCCACTGCGTAAGCGTTTAGTCAGGGTGTTAATACGGGCACGACGAAAACGCAGACACCAGCTAGGACATTCTCCCGTACAAATGAAGATCTCCGCCATTGAGGTACCTGTGAATTTCGTTTCGTTAAACCGCGCCATTTCCATGTATACTAGGCTTCAATGAAGCCAACTTCTGTTCAGTTTCGCTTGTAAATGCGCATGCACGATCGAATACACTATCTTAATGGTAAGTAGAGCTCTGAATGCGAAACAATGCTGTGAACACTCTGTGCGAAAGGTCTAAGATTCGAATTCTCCAACTCTTGCTTCTGGTCCACTAAATTGAACGTCTAAGCCGAAACGCTCGTCTAGAACGGATGTTAGCAGTGAAAGTTCCAACAGCTCGTCCTTGCAAACTTTGCTAACAATTACTTCAATCCGCGTCAAATACATGTACCAGCAACAGTTGAATCCGGTATCGACACCCCCACCCCACCCCCAATTCCCTTTAAGTTTCTGTTAACATGTATACGGTATCGACACCCCCCCCCCACCCCCCCCCCACCCCAATTCCCTTTAAGTTTCTGTTAAAATGTATACGGTATCGACACCCCCACCCCACCCCCCTCCCCAACCCACCCCCAATTCCCTTTAAGTTTCTGTTAACATGTATACGGTATCGACACCCCCGCCCCACCCCATCCCAAATTCCCTTTAAGTTTCTGTTAACATGTATAC
Source organism: Batillaria attramentaria (assembly GCA_018292915.2). Classification (NCBI taxonomy): domain Eukaryota; kingdom Metazoa; phylum Mollusca; class Gastropoda; family Batillariidae; genus Batillaria; species Batillaria attramentaria. The sequence goes on along the minus strand of JACVVK020000050.1, from coordinate 1,370,439 downwards.
GGTATCGACACCCCTCCCCCGCCCCCCCCCCCCCAACCCACCCCCAATTCCCTTTAAGTTTCTGTTAACAAGAATACGTGGTACATGATTGTATATAACAGCACTGGAACAGTTCGAACAATTCCATGAAAGTTGGTTTTATGGTGGTGGTGGTGGTGGTTTTTTGTTGTTGTTGTTTTTAACATCTCAGTGGTATATGCTGAAGTCCATTATCTGTCACGGATCCTTGGTGTACTGATCCCGTCAGCACTAAGCGAGGCGACTCAAATGCTTGCCTTGTCATTTCAGAGTAGGGGGGTTGAGAAGATGGTTTTTATGCGTAAGTAAGGCTTGACATGCAGTACATGACCAACACAGTATTCATTTCTATGAAGGAAGTGAGCATGTCAGCAAGGTCGACTTCGGTCGATGCAGATCGTAATCTTCTATTGTATTCACTTCCATACAAAACTTGACCTCGCGGCTTTTCGAGCGAAGGAAATCACGCAGAGATAAGACGCACTTGATAACACGGGGCTGAAACTGAAACTGGTCATAGTGTTACGGTAAAACTTAATATACACAAGGCCTTTGCCCGGCCAACTCCGTTTCCCCCCCTGGGAGAAGACCTTGGGTCGATCAGATAATTATGTCACAGTACTTGGAAAATGATATCAGTATAAAAAGTACTGATTAACCTATGCGGGTTGTTTAATTATTGCATAAATTTACAGATTCTTTAAAGAGAGGCGGGGTAAAGTATAGTACTTACAATGCGAAGATGAGAGAAGTTCCCGAAACGCCGGCCGATAAGCAGCCGAACTGACTGTGGCAGCGGCGTGTGTCTGTGATTTACTCAGCGCCACGTCCTGGGAACACAGCAGACGCCGGTGCCCGTCGGCGACCAGTCCCGAAGGGTTCCGATCACAGCCGAAGGTACACTGTCGGATGCACCCGAACGCCCAAGGTCAGTCCCCGATGGTATCCGAGGACTCTGCCGGCTCGTCGAAGGCGGGAAGGGATGAAGTCCCTTTGCGGGGGTCAGGCCGGGTGAGTCGTGTCCCCCCCTCAGCTCTCGCTCGGCTGGCTTGTCCGTCTGGTCGCCCACCACACTGTGTATTCGGGGGCCGCCGTCGTCAAGCTTGTCTGCTGACCGCTCAGCCGGTTCGTCCTGAGTGACGCCGAAGGGCAGCGGCCACCTGAAACGAGAAGCAGAGAGACGGGTGCAGGGCGTGAGCCTGGGGACGACTGAAGCTGTGCAAGCAAGCACCTGGCGTTATGTATGTAAAGCCAACAGCTTTCACCAGCTACTCTCCCTCTGTCCTGCTCCCCTTCCCCCCTCCCTCACCAGCATCCTCTGCGGTTTCTCTCCATCACAACCTTCCCCCCTTCCTCCTCCGCGGGCGTCCGCCTCCCCCCCTTTCAGTTCTGCCACCGGCTTGCAATATTCATTTTCCCAGCACTAGACCTAATACAGAGTGTCCCGTGCGTCATTTGACAGGTCTATAACCCGGCCACTCACCCCACCCACTGCACTTAAACCCCGCCCCTCCCCCCTCCTCTCTCTCTCTCTGCATCCGCGCGCCAGCAGCTGGCTTAAACGCGTGTCTCCTGTTAGATGATAACGCTTTCAAACCCTGTATTTATTGTTTTTCCCCCATCTCCCGTCCATCTCTCCTCCCCCCCCCCCCCCGTTAGTTTCACCCATCTGCCACACTCCAGGCTACCTCCCATCCACACCCACCAGTCTCTTCCACCACCCACCCCCACCCCCACCCCTCCCCCATTTCGTTTTCCTTCACGCAGCGAGTCCCATGGGCCGTGGCGGTGTCCCTGTCCAGCTGTGTGGTATCGACCCGGAGAGGTAATAACAGGTAGGTAGTGGTCTAATGGGGCTTATACCCATTGCACGCCGCACGGCAAGGCAACGTTGACAACTGTGCACGGCGCGTGAAGACACGCATCTGGGACAGCGGCGTCCTCTAACTACTCGCGGAAACCGAAAAAAGGATGAGGTGACAAGTCAACAGGAGTTTTCAATATATAGATGTGTAAGCCCGAGCATTAAGATATGAAAGAGTTTCATTTCAAAACACCATATAAATGACATCATTTTGGAAAGCGTGTGTGGTGCATGAAGGCCGTCATCACTGATCAACGTCACCACGGTCTACCACCACTCGTGTGTTAAACTTCTCTCTTCAGTCCTTCATTCAGTCCGCTTGCACTACCAACTCAGAAAACGCATGCACTGATTCAGATCTATGTACCCGTTATTCAAGGAATTAAACTACAGTTCAGCCAACAAAACTAGATCTAAGGACCCATGTCACTGGTACAGTACAATGTAGCGTAGACGAGAGAGACTGACGCAGACTCAGACGTTCTATTGTTTAGACATTTGTCCATAACAACGGAATGAGGTTGTCATATACAGTTTACGTGAAGAATGCCTTATTGTAACATACACTGACACAGACACAGACACACACCGCTGGACAGAGTTTACCCAGGAGCACACACAAAAGTACACAACAATAGCACAACATGCACGGATACAGGCCAAAGACAAGAGGGGGGCGGGGGGGGGTGGTTAACGTCCTTTTCCACCACATAGGGTGATATCAAAGACGGGGCAACGATGAAAAAGCCAGCACAAATATTTGGCCCCAGCCGGGATCGAACTCACGACCCGAGCATTAGAAGTCCAACGGACAAGAGAGGGAGAGAGAGGTTAAATAAACAGATTCTTGATTTAGCATGGTCTTTTCTAAAAAGTTTCATAACGCAGCTGTTTCCCCTGCCAACCATCACTGAAATGGTCGTGTGGTTCACAAGCGTAACCTATGGCAGAAACGTTCTGTCATACCCTGTCAAACGTTGACTGCAGCTGTACTAGGTACTGGCTTTCTCAGTGTCTATCGGCCGACAGGTGTTAAAACATAGACAACGTCAGAAGTTTTCCTGCGTCAGCAAACACGCCAGCGTGTGAATCCATGACAATAAAACCAAACCAAAAGAACGATTGGATTCATGGCAGTAGGTAGGTGTTTGGGGGTTTAACGTCTTTTCAAACACATAAGGGTGATATCAAAGACGGGGCAACGAGAAAATAGGCCAGCACAAATATTTGGCCCCAGCCGGCGGGATTCAAACTCACGACCCGAGCATTGAAAGTCCAACGCTCTACCATTCGGCCACCCCAGCTCCCCTCAGTAACTGAAAGAACAAAACGAGTTCGAAGCGAAATAGAACTTGACTGCGTAGCCGTATCCGGGCACAGTCAACAGATGCTGCATGTACCGCGACTGACAACTTGACATATTTATCGGTGAAAACCATGAGATGCGGTGAACAGTTCAGCTGCAGTTCCCCAAGCCGCTGAACTCGTAAAAAAACAAAGTGATTGGGACAGCACATCGTATACGTTATGACTTATGTATTACTGATATATAAAAGCAAAGGGCTCACACATAAACACGCACGGCTGATGTCAACGAACACCGGCTGCAGATTAACGCGTTCTTGTCTGGCCTTCAAACGGTGCAGTGCAGTGCTGATTCAGCGAAAACGTTCTGTGCGGGGAAAGGGGAGGGGGGGGGGGAGACTGAGAGAGAAACGTTACCCTACATTCAGCGAAAGGACAGTGTCTAAAATTACTCAAAAATCCAAGAAACGTTGATTAGCTTTGAAGGGGTGCCCCCAAACTGCCTCTGTAATGTAAAATAATTATATTGAGCAAAAACTGTGTTTCTTAAAACCGACAGCTCGACTCTTTTTTTTTCCTCCGTTTCAAGTTCTGCACCTGTGTACTGGTTGCTGAGCAACCGTCGCACTCCGTCTGAGGGCACCTGCGACACACTGACTGACTTGCTATTTCCGTGAGAACCAGTCAGAAGTTGTTTGCACCAAGAGCAGCTTCCTGGCTGGTTGTCTCGGTTGACGTACCGGAACTCACGACAACCCATCTTATCATGCGACATAACTGAACCTTACTGTGAAAGTCACTACCTGTGGTCAGTCGGCGGTGCATGTTTACTTGGCTGCATGGTGTATCTGCCAAACTGTGACTAAATTGAAAATGAAAGTGAGGTGAACGGTGGTCAAACAGGTAGCGCGTCCGAGTCGGACTCAGCCGCTGTGCCACTGAACGGCCGTCACCGCTGTCACGGCGATGAGGCGTGGGTTCGAGTCCAGATCGAGCTTGTGATATGCGATTCCTGGCTACCGGGCTGTTCGTCGAGGGTTTCTCTGCGGGTTATCCGGCTTTTCTCCTCCAGCAAAATTGAATACTAGGATAGATATTGGATGGCGCTGCACCGTGGTGACGCGCTTCCCCCGGGGGGGGGGGGGGGGGGGGAGGGGGGAGCAGCCCAAATTTCCCGAAAGGGATACTATTTTGGCAGCGGGGGATTTTTCTTTTATCTCTGTTGTAACAATTTATACTGTATATATAAGCTTACCCAGGCTACATTAGTGTGATCAACGCTCACAGTTTGTAGCCTAGTCTGACTGACACTCTTCGTAAGCGCACTTAGTTCCCATCTAATCTGAGCTGCTGCTGCTGTTGTTGTTCCCACTTACTTTGGTTTAAACAGTTTTTATTTATTTTGAACAGACAGAAAAATCACTCACACAATTTCGACAATACCGAGCACAACAAGTTAAAAACTTATGAATGTGCTCATAAGTACAAAAAAAACTTTTGCGGCGGAGTATTATAAGACAGATCTGTAAGAGATAGAGAAGAGAGAGGATAGAAAGAATGACCAATAGATATAGTACAAAGAAAAATGCAGTGAGATTGCGTCTGCGACGGCGGCAGCGGGCCGGCGACTGGTATTGGAAATCGGAATTTAGGTGTCAAAGCGACCTGATACTTCTGTAAAGTGCTGTACAGTTTTAAAAATGTTTATATTGTCATTCAAAGGAAGACAGAGATTCCCTCTCAAGAGGGTGTCGATGTTGTAGTTATATGGAAGGGTTGATATTGTTTGCGTACGTGCATTATCCCACTTACTTTATGACATGGTTCCTTTTAACCACGTCTTTTGCAAATCGGTATTCGCGAGGAAAGGACAAACTGCTGACAACAACAAAAGCAGGTCAGTGCGAAAGAACCTATCGCCGAAATACGACACAAGATATCCATCCACAGACAGAAAGAGGGCGAACAGTTCGGCTGCAACACGAGAGACGGCATCTAATTACGAGGGCCGACATCAGTATGAAATCATACACATCGGCTGACATGACGCTGATGCCCCCTCAGGCTGGGGCAAATCTAGGGAGCCGCGATAGCCTAGCTGGTAGACCGCTTGACTGACTGACAATGCCCCGTGTGTCGGTCCCGTTTTCGCCCCGTCTGAATGTTTCCTTGTTCTGTTGTTGTTGTTGTCAGTCTTGGCTTGATGTGGCTCCTACTGGTGTGCAGTGGCTTGTTCTTAACCAGTCTTATCATACAGGGGGGGGGGGGGGGGGGGTCCGTCCGGGCGCGAGCTCTTAAGAGATCTGACCGACTTTTTTTTGCCAGTGAGACACTCTTGGACTCACATAGTCCCGGCGACCCTGTCGGTTTTTGATGTTGGTTGAAACAGGTATATTGCAATACAAGTCGTACAAGTAAACAATTAGTGAGCATAAACAAGCACCGCGTATGATGATAATGCTCAGGGGGCAACAAGTACATATTGTCAGTATTGCAATGGCAGACTAAACTGGTCAGTAATTATGATAAATTAAAACTACAGTTAGTTAGTTAGTTATTTAGGGCTTAACGCCGCGCAAGCAACAAAGGCTAATTCGCGGCTAGCTAAAGTCCCTTTCTGCCAGGTCCTTTAAAACATAAAAATTTCCACGTTAAAACAAGATGTAAATATATACTAAAAATCTATTGGGTTTAAATGAGAAATATCCTTAAAGACTTTAGATACTGAACATCAGAGGTCAAAGACAGTCTAAATATATATATATATATCACAGCACTATATTTTGTAAAACAAATTGACTTCTTTCGGGAAACTGAAGACGCTGTCAGGGGGGACATCCCGGAACAGCATCTTCAGAATTTAAAACTACAGAAAAGAGAGAGGGAGAGGTTCTATGTGCACTCACAACGGGGGGGGGGGGGGGGGGGGGACTCCACTGGGCTACGCTAGACTCTGTCAAAGAAGTAACATCAGTGTAAAAAAAAAAAATGGTTAATGATGATAATGTTGTTTGTTTGTTTTTTTGTTTTTCTGTAGGCGAGTCAAAGAGCATCTCACTGGCAAATCGAGGAGCTGAAAGTCTGATGTGTCTAGAGACACCCAGACTGACAGACGACACGGCACAAGACGCCTCTAAAAAAAGCAATAGCCCCCACCCGCCCCCACTCCACCCCCACACTGGCTGTGGGAGTGAACATCATGGCGCCTCAAGTAGACATTCCGCACGCTGTGTGCGCGTGGTTTACGTGTGGGAACGTGACATGAGAAAAGCGTGCAGACACAACGCGACAACGATGAAATCTGAGAACAGACTGGCATCCTGAAACGTCCGCCTTCCAGGCCAGAACTGACTGACTTTGAAACAAGACTTCTTTTTCTAAGAGACCGAGAACCGGCGTCGGGATTTTTAAAGTCACTTTTTCCTTATTTAAAAAAAAAAATGCTTCATCAGCATGTATTTTTGAAATGACATGGAGGGACATAGTCTTCGGTTGAGGACCGAAACATCCTTACAGTGTTCTGCATGTCTGCTGGGAAAATGACGCTGTGTGGAGGCTGTATTTTAACCCTTTCTATACCGACGCTACCATCATAATTATTGTGGCACCAGCTGCTTGGATCCCATGGTGACATTGTACCGTGTGGGCCAACCCCCGGTGATTTTATATTTAGGGGAGGTGTTGCTCAGGTGTTGTACTTGACTTTGACATCACCCTCAGCCAGTTGCGATGGAAACCTGACTGCCGACATGTTGGAAAGGGAGGTAAAATGTAAACAAACGGTTACGAGTGAGTCATTGAGTGAGTTTTTAGGGCTTAAAGCCGTGCAAGCCACAAACACTAATTCGCGGCTGAGTGTGCCTGCACTACATGAAAAAAAATGTAACGTTGGACAAAGGATGCAAACTGGTCTACGGGGCAATATAAATCTAGGACATGCAGGAGACGCTGCACCGTCATGCTAGGTAAACAAACGGTTACGACTACAGTCGTAGCTTGGGTAGAATGTGTTAATAAATCAACCTATGTGAACTTCAGACGTGTATTCTACGACAGTAAAATGTTTAATGTCCTGAGTCATCGGGTCGTTTCGCCATTTAAATGTCTATATTTTACGATATGTCCACGCGGACAGGCCGCTGCCACCACCAACTCATGCTCCCTACAGCATGTTTACTACAGTAAAGTTTGACAGGTTCTTTTCTCCTTTCCTTTCTTCTTCCTGCTCCTTTACATTTCAATCCATGTTTTTCACGCCAATTTCTCCGCCATGCTAGGGGAGCCGGGGTGGCCGAATGGTAGAGCGTTGGACTTGTAATGCTCGGGTCGTGAGTTCGTATCCCGGCTAGGGCCAAATATTTGTGCTGGCTTTTTCATCGTTGCCCCGTCTTTGATATCACCCGTATGTGATGGAAAAGGACGTTAAACCCCAAACACCCACCCCACCCTCCGCCATGCTTTTATGTAAACTGGTTCAGATGCATACGCACATAAGTCTTTACTGGTTGCGCTCTCTTACAATGTTATTTACTGTTTGACAGTGATCCTTCAATTAATAAATAAAAAAAATAAAAAATGTTTAAACCAAATGCCCTGAAGTCGGCAAGACAGCAAGGTCAAAATAACTCCGGGGCGCTTTCGCCGTAATTACCCACTGCTGACAAACAGCATTCCCAACCGTCGCCTTCCTGCAATCCCATAATTTTAAAAGAGTGTAAACGTCAAACGGTTTTAGAAGCTCGACCAGAAAGGAAAACCGAGTATGATCAAGCAGCACTTGCAAGTTCCGAAAATATCGGCGTAACAACCCCAGCAACGCGGAGAATGTTCGCCGCTGCCAAGAATAGAAGGTTCAACATGAAAACAGGCCATACCGTAAAAAACATCTAGATATGAGCGGTTCCCAGTTGAGAGGGTGAAAATATCCCGTTTCGTTTGCGGTCACTGAGGAGAGAACCACGGGTAACCAGAATGCCGAATATATTCGCCGCCAGGAATAGAAAGTTCAACATGAAATAAGGCCATACCGTAAAAACCATCTGTGAGACCGGTTCCAGTTGAGAGAGCGAGAAAGAGAGAGTATATAAGTATTCCTGTAGTTTGCGGTCAGAAGGGAGTGAGTGAGTTTTTAGAGCTTAAAGCCGCACAACCCACAAAGACTAATTCGCGGCTGAGTGTGCCTACACTACTTCAACACACACACACACACACACACACACACACACACACACACACACACACACACAGATGTTACGTTGGACAACTGATGTAAACTGGTCTACGGAGCAGTATAAACCTAGGACATGCAGGAGACGCTGCACCTTCATGCTGATTTCTCGAACTCCCGATTACAAAAAAAGCGTAGAAAACAAATAGAAATTACAACTATAGGTTAAAACAAACATAAATGCTAAGCGCACATACAGCAAATATTGCAACTTATCTCCTAGGCGCGGTCAGAAGGAAACCACGGGTAACGAGAATTATATTTTGTTATGGGTCGGGGTGGGGGGAGGGTGCATGGGTGTTTGGGGTTTAACGTCCTTTTCCACCACATATGGGTGATATCGAAGACGGGGCAACGATGAAAAAGCCAGCACAAATATTTGGCCCCAGCCGGGATACGAACTCACGACCCGAGCATCGGAGGGGGGGGGGAGTGGTGGTGAAAAGAAGTCGAAACGAAAACTGATACACGGCTCCAATAGTCCGTGTGCCGTCGCAAAAAAGACAAGACAGCACCGACGCACACCCAGACGATATCAGCCTCTCCGGATCGAAAACAGAACGCACCTGTCAACAGAGACAAAAAACAAAACAAACAACAACAACAAAATCCAAGAACTGTCCTCAAATGGGTCGTTCCGGCCTCCCTGCTGCGTCGTTAGGACGTGTAGTCTAGTCTGATGACCTTTCCCTACACCCGCCTTGTCATTATTCCCGGTCTGATCGTCCACATTGACCAAGTCATTAACCGTAACGGGGGCTGTCTTGTTTCTAACGGTACACTCCGGCCATCCGGATGGCACACGACACCGGCACACAGAGGTATGTAGTATCTGCTAGGCCACTGACAGCGCACGAATCATAATCTGTGGCCACCCTGAGCGGGCCGCAGGCCGGGTCGTTAAACCGTCACGAAGCCGTGCTGTCAGCCAGAAAGGAGAAATACCTCCCAAGCGACCGGCCACCGCCTCCCCGCTGTGACGTCACGACGTCGTCTAGCCGGTTGACCTTTGCGTCCACTCTGTCTCTCTCTCTACAAACTCCACTGACCGTGTGTATGCTGTGGTCATTGAGCAAGTGATCGGGAGGGCCGCCCCCCGTTGTTTCTTGCATTACCCAGCATCCCTCGCACGTAAAGCAAGACGTCCTGTGTCGCTGACACTTGGTCACTCACACTATCGATCAATCGACCCCCATCCCCACCCCCACGCCCACCCTTCCCTACGTCCACCCCCTCCTTTTACTTTCCTCCCATGACAGGAGAGTCCACGGAAGGGAGACTAATGCGTATCAGTCAGGTCGTCTACAGGGTAGTTCTGCTTGGCCAGCCAGATGGGAGAAGGCGCTTTGAGTGTAAAAGTCTGGCGACTTTTTGGCAAAGATATGTTAAGCTAAGTCTGCGTATCAAATTTACCGCAAAAGTTCCCAAAAGTTCTCGCTGTTCAGAAAAAAAACAAAATCATGAAATACGGTAAGACGGTACCTCAGTTTTCGCTTTCCAAGGCTTCTTTCCTTCGACCCTGAAATTAGGAGAGCCGGCATAGCCGAATGGTAGAGTGCTGGACAGTGTCAATGCTCGGGTCGTGAGTTCAAATCCCGGCTGGGACCCAAGTATTTTGTGCTGGATTTCCTCGGTGCCCCGTCTGTGATATCACCCTTACGTGTCTTGAGTTCGAATCCCGGCTGGGGCCAAATATTTGCACTGGCCTTTTTTCTCCTTGCCTCGTCTTTGATACGCGGTGACAAAGGACGTTAAACTCCCAAACACCCACACCCACTCACCCTCACGTGGTGGAAAAGGACGTTTAACCCTAAAACGACCAACCAACCAACCAAACGATCCTGGATCTAGATCTAAAGTGATCTAGATTCCGGGCAGGTGTAGTGTAGAGCAAGGCTGGAGACTTGACCTTTACTGATAAGCTGCTGGAACTTTCGGACGCTCAGTTTTAGTCACGTTACTTCGTGCATCGCTGACATTCACGACTGAGACACACACGCCCACTTCAGCAGATGCTATAAACTGCACTACAACTAGGGAAAAGAGGCCAAAACTCTCACGACTTCGGGGCGAAAAAATAAAACCAGGTCATTCAGGGCGTCATGATCGGTCTTTTGTGTGTGTGTGTGTGTGTGTGTGTGCTGTAGATAGATACGTCAATATACGAACGCACCTTATCTGATAACGCTAGAGTATAGGCATACACGATATGTAATAAACACGATCTTGCCAAACCCAGCGCTTGGACGTCACGTAACACAGTCTTATCAACAGCTAAGACGTCACGTAACACAGTCTTATCAACAGCTATCATAAACAAAAACTACAAAGCGTTCAGAATCGGACCTTAGGTCAGCAACAATGTCAAATGTATACAATTACAAGGCGGTCGCAAAACTGTACTGATCAGTGAACACCGGGCCACGTTGCTAAGCGACCTACTCAGTTACGATATCTGGGGAGCGTGGACAACCGAGCTGGCCATGCCCGAGGAGCGCTGGACTTTCAATGCTCGGGTCGTGAGTTCGAATCCCGGCTGAAAGCCAGATAATTATTTGTGTGCTGGCTTTTTCCCTCGTTGTCCCGTCCTTGGTATCACGTCGTCACAATCTTTGATACGAGGCGGAAAAGGATGTTAAAGCCACGATCACATACCCCACCCTACGTTTCTAAACAGCCCTGTAGAACGCGGGTCTTCACCTCTCTACGTATTTCTGGTGACCGCTTGGGGCAGGCTGGTTTGCAGCGAGCTTTATGTCTTCAACAACTGACGTCGGAGAAGACAGCAGTAAGGATTAGTTTACACAAGAGTCGAGCACTGGTATGGTTATGGCACCGAAAAGGCCGTGGAGGGTTGGCAGATAACATGAACGTAACGATCTTGCAGAAACTGAGCTATCCATCCGGCGGCGGTTGGACTGATGTGCCCGTCACGTATCCACGGGGGTGTAGTCAAATGGGCGCGAGTATTTCCGATGTAATTCCACTTCAACAGTAGCACCATCAAAACGATAGCACCGAGTGTTTCCATTTTCAAATTTGAGTAGCACCGAGTGTTTCCAACGGACTTGGGTTTGTCGGCGTGAAACTGAGAAACGGCCTGTTTATCAACCAGGCATAGACTTTGCCTTATGCGCTACTACAATGCATAGATGCATGCATGTTTCAAAAGTATATACTTTGCATGACTGAAAACAGCCATCGTGGGGGGGGGGGAGGGGGGACTGTGCTGTGTATGTTTATGTGTGTACAAATATATATGGGCTAGGGCTATTTGTACTGCCGATCTGTAATTTTCTGTTATGTAAATATCCGTTCTTTGTCTATGTGTTCACGTATAGTGTGAAAAAAAAAGAAGAAAAACAGAATTAAAAAAAAAAAAAACAGCCATCGTCCAAACTTAGTTTGGAACGCAGTAGCACTGGAAACACTCGCGACATTTCAACTACACCTCGTGGTGACGGACTAGGGGTGTGCGCGTGGGGAGATGGGTTATCTCGGTGTACGGTGGCCGGTGTCGTGGGACAATACCAGGTGGCGCCTCACCGAAAGTGCACTGTTTCAGATGTCTTTATTTTCACTACCCGCCTAGGGTTTTATCTGCGTGCGATACTCTCTCTCTCTCTCTCTCTCTCTCTCTCTCTCTCTCTCACTCACTCACTCACTCACTCACTCACTCACTCACTCACTCACTCACTCACTCACTCACTCACTCACTCACTCACTCACTCACTCACACACACACACACACACACACACACACACACACACACACACACAAGGAGGGGGGGGGGGAGATGAGATTAGCCAAGCTTGTCTCAAGCTCATTTTCCGACCTGAAGCAATAGTTGAAATATAGCAAAGCGAATCAAAAACATGATGAAGCGAACACAAATGCTGCCCTTAGCGACGGCAGTAAAATACACAAAACACCATCCTCAGCCAACCAACAGGCAATAATTATAATAAATAATGATAATAAATCACATTTCTACGGCGCAGTACTAGAAAGTACACTAACTCATTGCGAATTCATTCACAAACAACCCTCACACACACATAAAACGCATCCTAAAACAGCAGACTTCAGGAAAACTCAGGAAAACTCGGTCTGTAATAATAATGCGTATTGTATAGGCGCTTTATCCAATTTCATGAATCGGCTCAAAGCGCCGCGAACTGAACCCAACACGCACGCTCGCGTGAATCACACGCATTCTCTCACACACTGGACATAAACACGTTACAGTCACGTGGTGCGAAGGGTCAGCTCAGCTGTTTAAACTTCAGAATTTAGAATTGCATTTATATTTTTCAAATTTGGTGGCTTGAACATTTCCAAAGCAGAGGGGGAGGAAGCCGGAGTACCCGGAGAGAACCCCCGACGATCGGCCCGAATGAACGGTGCCACACACGAGAAGGAAAAATTCTTTGCCCCGAGCGGGACTCGAACCCTCAACCTCTCGCATTGGTGGCAAGTCCCTTAACCACTAGACCACTTGACCGCCCCCAACGCACAACGCACACGCTTACACGAGCAAACACAGACCAGTCCAATTCATATCTGCAGGGTACTACTGGCAGAAATGTCAACGGTTTTAATAGCGCGGCATGACAACCCGTTTCAAAGGGTGCGCCGCGGCAAAACTACCTCGGCTCAAATTAGCGGAAACCTATTAACGACATTCCTATAGTAATCTCCGTGTGAAAACAAAAAACAAAAACAAAAAACACCGCCCCCGTTGTTAAGATGCAGGTAACACGACACAAACCTCTCAGCGAAGCCCGCCGGAAAATGGAGAAAAAAAAGTGATCTTGAAAAAGGCGAGTGTAATTCCCTTGGAAAAGGTGACCTTTTCCAGAGGACTTCATTCGATCCCTCGGCGCAAGTCTGAACTTCACGAACAGGTCTTTTTAATCTTCTTTTTCGTTTTGCATTCAGCATTATCAACGATGCACTATTTGAACTTCTCCTTTTAATCCTGTTCGGGTCCGACTACACACACACACACACGCACACACACACACACACACACACACACACACACACACACACACACACACACACACACACACACACGTACACGTTTTTGTCCTAGTTTACTCGGAGACCTTTTATTTTACCCGTGTAACTTCTTTACAAGCATTAAAGTAATCTCTCTCTCTCTCTCTCTCTCTCTCTCTCTCTCTCTCTCTCTCTCTCTCTCTCTCAGGGAAGCCGGGGTGGCCGAATGGTAAAGCGTTGGACTTCCAGTTCTCTGGTCTTGAGTTCGTATCCCGGCTGGGGCCAAATATTTGTGCTGACTTTTTCATCCGGTTGCCCCGTCTTTGGTATCACCCGTATGTGGTGGAAAAGGACGTTAAACCCCCACCCCACCCCCTTTCTCTCTCTCTCTCTCTGTTTACGCCAGTGTGTGTGTGTGTGTGTGTGTGTGTGTGTGTGTGTGTGTGTGTGTGTGTGTGTGTGTGTGTGTGCGCGTGCGCGCGCGCGTTCGCGCCGGTCGTTCACACATAACTGCTCCCCGCTACAGAAAAGCATCACCGCTGCCGTCGTGGAGCAGACAAAGGCAGAGAAGTGACCGACAGAGCGAGCCAATCGATATCAATTATCATGCCAAGTGTTAATGGTTGTCCCTACACTCTCTTATCAGCGCTGACGCAGTCAAGCCATCTGCCCTAGCCTCTTCCGTCCTCGTTGTCAGAACCCAGAGCCTGAAATTCTAGACGAACGCAAGAACTGTTTGTTTGGGATTTTTTTTATCTGCGGCACCATTCATTGTATAAAGCCATTGACGGAACGAGCTTTCTTTCACAGGCGTCATTCATTGTCGCTCATTGTAGCATGCGGTTGAATGGGGAAAACGTTAAGACAATGACGACCATATTACGGCGTGACACACAGTTCGAGGTTGTTGGGTTTGTTTGTTTTTTTGCCACTTCCTCCTCATATTGTCTTTTTTCTGCATTGCTGTAAATATGCAAATTCATGCCGGGGCTTACAACAGTGCGAGATAAAGGCCTTGATGTGGATTATCAGTACAGACGGACTGGAACCAGTACACGACAGAAAAAGTCCATCGAAGAATACTGGACAGAAATTATGCGTGTCGAACACATACCGTACCCTACCACGTCATTCCGTACAATGCCATGCCATGCCATATCATACCATAGGGAATACAGTATGACACCGAGGATGTTTTACTGTTAATGTCAAAAAAAGGACATAATCTGGATTTCTGACGTAATGGTTTTGCTGGAGTTCTTACGGCGTAAAACTCACAACGCTATCATCATCATCAGCACACACACACACACCAAGAGGGTGGGTAGGTGTTCAGGGTTCCAAATCAATTTCCACAAAGCATGCGCGTTGACATGGGTGATATCAAAGACGAGGCAAGAAGAACAAGAAGGCCAGTACCTATATTTGCCCCCCCCCCCCCCCCCCCCCCCCCGGAATCGAAAACGACCCCCAGCACTGAAAGTCCAATGCTCTACTGCTCGATCGACCCCCCACCCCATCCCACCCCACCCCACAAAAAAAACCCAACAACAACAACAAAAACCCAGCCCAAAATCAAAACAAAACAAAAACCCGAGAACAACATAAACAAGAACAACCATTACCCTCAGCTGCTCCCTCTGTCTCAGTGATCGATCAGCCAGAGCCCTGAAGCGTTTCCAGTCACGGACTGTGTGCCATCGCGAATACATACACCCACACCAAAGGCCAGAGACCGCCTGAGGCGCGGTTCAATGAATGGTCAACACCACCTAACCAAACAAACCGGCACAACCTCTCTAGTCCAACTTCATGCATCTGAATGTTAAGAAAACAGGCGAGTCATCAAAACTCTGAATCCCTGAATACGGCTGACAGTCTTGTCCTCTATGCTTGGGTGGTGGATCTAACTCAAGTAAACACGCAGAATAATCAGTGAAATACTTTGATAGGAGGCAGATTTTGCAGGCAAAACAGTTAAGTTAGTTTTTTGTTTGTGGGTTTTTTTGTGTTTTAGTGGGTTTTGTTGTTGTTGTTGTTGTTTGGGGGGGGGGGGTGTTTTTAAATTCTTCTTTTTGGAATTTTATACAGGACATATTTATGTACAGTACACAGACAAATAGCACACATAGACACAGTTCTACTATATTCATACGTTACAGACGTAGACTGTTACACCACACACACACACACACACACACACACACACACACACACACACACACACACACACACACAGAGGCACGCACGCACACACACACACACACACACAACTTCATTCACTCACACATACACAGAGCTCTGCTAGCTAACAAGTATTTCAACAAACAGATACACAGCAAAGATCAGTAAAGTTAGTTCTTGACAACGTCCTCGTATACTGGTAATCGCATATGGGCAATGCTAGGTTGCTCCATAAGATGTGAGTACGCTGAAAGATGCCTATTGATCACTTCAGACCTGCAGGAGGTTGATTAAACAAAAGTGTCAACGATTTTTGAATTGAAGAAAATGTCACCGGGCTAATAATTTTTTTGTCAAACGACTCGATGTGGCACTGCATGTTCTAGGTTCGTGGGTACCTTCAAACACAGTCCGTTTTGACTGGGAAAAAAAAAAACCCACACAAAACACGTACATAGTCTGAGCGGAGCGAGTGTCCAACTTTCACGATCACATCTTTAACGGCCTCACTGGTACAAACACAGACACAGACAAGATTATTGCCATCTCAACATTACAATTATCATCAGTAAAATATGCGTCATTCCAGAAATGTGTCCTGGTGTTGTCTGTTCACTCATCATACGAGTGCGCACACACACACACACACACACACACACACACACACACACACACACACACACACACATACACACACGCGCGCGCGCGCGCGCGCACTCCATACACATATCCATAGGTCGGACGGTAGTGTAATATTGACGAGAGAGAGAGAGAGAGAGAGAGAGAGATGTGTCGTGAACGGCTGCAACATTCTGTAATTAGCGGGATTCTGCCTCTTTTCGCAAGTGTTACCCATCGCAATTTCCCCTCAGTGCAGAAGGCAGCAAATTTCCGCCACAGTCTTCCCAAAGGTTACCGCACGGTCATCGCCCTCTGTCAGACCTACACTTGTATCTTGTGAAAGGGGAGCACTAGGAAATGAAAGAAAATGGAGCGAAGTTCCCTCGCCTAAAGAAAATGCGACAGGTTGCTACAATGACAGCACGGCACATGCGACAGCGTGGATTTGAGGCACGCGAGGCGCACATCAATTGCCATGCCCGGTAGGATGTGCCGACCCCTCTCCGGCTCACGGAAGCGCTGTATATATATGGCGCTGTGCGCTTCAGACGCCACCAAATCTTAAAATGCACGTGCAGAACAACTGAGCGTGGTACATTTTGGGGCTCCACGTCCTTCGAGAGATCCGTCTTCGATCTCCAAGACCATTTTTATTCATCAGATACGTCTGGGCGAGGATCACGTGCTTGGACCGGTTACCGCTCTCAGTGGCCAGTTTTCTTTCCGTCATTGGCTGGGCGGATGGGTTGGTGGGTTGGTTGTTGTTAACGGCTTTAACGTCCTTTTCCAGCTCTTAATTCAATTCCTACTGAGTAAGTTTGGGGTTGTGCATCAGCGGTCTCACTAAAAAAAAAAAAAAAAAAAAACTCATGTCTTGTGGAACTGTCAGTCTGCGCGGATTTAAATTTGTCTTAGTGGGAGTGTTGCACTTTGATTATACTCGTGTTTGCTGCAGTAAGAGCCGTCAAGGAACCGTTTAATCATGCCTGACTTTCACATACCGTGCAAATACCGAACAAGAGTCCAAAACGTGGGATACTCGTGCACGGTACGAAGAGTAGTATCAAGAGAGTAGTATCAAGATAGTATCAAGAGAGTAGTATCAAGAATAGTATCAAGAGAGTAGTATCAAGAGCAGTATCAAGAGAGTAGTACATGTATCAAGAGAGTACGAGTATCAAGAGCAGTATCAAGAGTAGTATCAAGAGAGTAGTATCAAGAGCAGTATCAAGAGCAGTATCAAGAGTAGTATCAGAGTGTGGCTTCACGGACGGGATAACGGCGGCAAAAGCCAGTACAATATCCTGGCTACTTGCCGGGATTCGACCTCATGACGGTCACTGTGCAAAAATATTTCTTACAGAATCCGCTGTTGATAACCAGAAATACTCGTCTGCTCACAGCAGTGACCATGTCCCTATACACAGAACTGATTGTCAGTACTCGTATTAAGAATCAATGAAGAATACAGCACGAGGGTGGGTGGGTGTTTGAGGGTTTAATGTCCTTTTCCACCACATACAGAATACAGCACGAAGTAAACAAGATTTAATGAAGAATACAGGACAACTAGTTTTATGGTGTTCACTCAAAACACTTGTACTCAATCACAGTTAGGTGTAACGCAACAGAACGCTGGGACTCAGTGTGAAGGTAACTGGCCGTGACTGGTGATTCCTTATAACTCGGAACAGAAAGTATAGCGCGAAGTCAGC
>JACVVK020000050.1:1342500-1347500 GCA_018292915.2 Batillaria attramentaria | reverse complement strand
CTTTACTTTATGCCGGAATGTCGACGGAATTGACTTCTATACATTTTGCACCGTCTGACGGGCGAACTATACCAACTGAGCATCACGCTTTAACATTGTCAACAGTGATGCAAGCGAGCAAACTATCATTATGAGAAGATAACAGATGGCGGGGGCCAAGGAACGAAAGCATTTTGATGTACGGACATGACACATGATCCAGCCTTTCAAATCATTCTTCCTTGATTTGTCAACGTTGGTGTTGTTGTAGTGGGATTTCTGCCTCATTCGTTCCCCCGCGAAAACTTCATACTGTATGGGTAGAAGTCATAAAATTGGGGAAATAGGAATGCTTTCCTCAAGTGACTTTTTGTATATATACAGCAGTTTTTGCACAGGATATTAACAGGAAGACATAGGTGTTCCGACAAACATGCGCACGTGCGGCGCGAACAATATTTTCCTGAAAGACGAATGCCAGATCTATTTTTAAGGGGGGGGGGGGAATAAAAACACCACAAGGGTGGGGGAGGGTGGCAGGGAGTTTCACGTCCTTTCCCACCACACACGAGTGATATCAAAGACGGGGAAACGAGAAAAAGGCCAGCACAAATATCTGGCCCCAGCCAGGATTCGAACTCACGACCCGAGCATTGAAAGTCCAACTGACGCTCTACCATTCGGCCACCCCGGCTCCCCAACACCACGAGGAAAACAGACCTATTAAGGGGCAAACCCAAAACACAACAGAATAGTCACTCGCACATTTAAGTGTGAAGGCTGTCTACGCCATTTACAGCAACTCTTCCGTAATGGACGTAAGCAGGCTAACTTTGCACCAAGGATCAACTTTTGAACAAATTTCTTAAAAATGAGACTGCAAATGCCACGAGACATCCGATCTTTTGTGAGGAAAAGCGCATGGTTCTCTCTCTCTCCTGTGATTACTGAGGTCAGACGTCTAGACTGATTCATGATTCATGATCAAAACCACGACAACAGAGCGAGCGGGGGAAAAAATGCGCTGTCGTAAGAAACACAGAGCAAAGTTCCCTGGTTTCTTCAACGTCCCAACACTCTGATGACGATAGGCACGCGAGTACATGTTTATGGACGCCGGAAACGCTCAGACCCACCCCGTCACGCCGCCCACCTTCATGCTAAAAATAACTTACTGGCCTGGACAGCTCTTCCGTGATTCGTTGATGGATGGTTTGGTTAGTGGGATGTTTTAGTTAGTTAAACACATTTGGTTTTTTTTGCTGCCCCAACTCATTGCCAGCTCCAGTGGTGTTCCTCCCAGGTCATGGGTGGAACCCAAGGAGGACTCGGAAGCTGGGACAATTTTTATTATGCATGATGATGGAGATGAGGATGATAGTAAGATGATGCTATGGAGGTCCATGTGGTTTGGGACTGCGGGACAGGGCCTCATTCCACGCTTCCTGTCATAAATATCCCGGCATTAACCAGGCCCGGGAACAACGGCACCTGCGGTGCTGGCCGTGTAATCATCCACATCATAAGACGTGTCATACAAAGGGAAGCACCCCCAAAGTCGCACCCGTGAAGTGGGTGAAGCTCGGCTGTGTGGCAACAGCCTCCCCATTGGGCCCATAGCACACCCGCTCTGGGTAGGAGCCGACCTATGTAGGAAAAGTTAAACACATTTCTTATCGCGCACGAGTATCCCACGGCGCGTCTCATCTTGAGAAAACGAAAGAGGGATCACGTTACGCCTCTGCTGAAACATCTGCATTGGCTCCCTGTTAAATTCCGTTTCCAGTACAAAATCGCCACTTTCGCATTCCGTTTCTTCGAGGGTTCTCTTCCTCCCTACCTGTCGGCCTTACTCTGTAAGTATCAACCGTCGCGCACCCTGCGTTCCGCTAGCGAAAAACTCCTCACAATTCCGAAGCGTAACATGAAAACTGCCGGAGAGCGCTCTTTCAGCTTTTTAGCCCCGACTGTCTGGAACTCCTTGCCAATCGAACTCCGCCTTCAGACCTCACTGCCTCTGTTTAAATCGCATCTGAAGACCTACCTCTTCCGCCAAGCCTTCGATAGCTAAACCTCTGTTAAGTCTGTGTGCATCATGAGTTCGTTGCACTGCCAAATTGTATGTAAGCGGAGGGGATGTAAATAGTGTGTGTGTGTGTGTGTGTGTGTGTGTGTGTGTGTGTGTGTGTGTGTGTGTGTGTGTGTGTGTGTGTGTGTGTGTGTGTGTGCTTTAAGCGCAGCGAGTCCTTGAAGCGGGAGAACAGCGCTTTATAAAAGCCATGTATTATTTATTATTATTATTATGTTTTTGACTCTTTTTCGGTTTTGGCCCTGTACGCGAAAATCAGGCAAGATCACCGGTTCCTTGACGGCTCTTATCGCAGCAAACGCGAGTATAATCAAAGTGCAACACTCCCACAAAGCCAAAGTTAAATCCATTAATTAATTATAATGAAAATGATTATGATTTTGTTTTTAGTGAGGGTGGGTGTTTTGGGGAGTTTATCGTCATTTTCCACCACGTAAGGGTGACATCACAGACGGGGCAACGAGAAAAAGGCCAGCACAGATATTTGGCCCCAGCCGGGATTCGAACTGAGAGTCCAACGCTCTACCATTCGGCTATCCCGGCTCCCCTTAAGGCCACTGCTGCGCAACCCTACACTTACTTGATAAGAAGTGAGTTCACGCCGTCCTCCGTCGTCAGGTTAATGTCAAAGACGGGTCAGCGAGGAAAAAGCCAGCACAAATGTTTGGGTGGGTGGGTGTTTGGGTGTTTAACGTCCTTTTCCACCATGTAGGGTGATACCAAAGACGGGGCAACGATGAAAAAGCCAGCACAAATATTTGGCCCCAGCCGGGATCGAACTCACGACCCGAGCATTAGAAGTCCAACGCTCTACCATTCGACCACCCCGGCTCCCCGCACAGATGTTTGGCTCGCAGCTGGTATTCGAACTCACGACCACAGCACTGAAAGTCCAACGCTCTACCATTCAGCTGTCCCAGGCTTTTCTATGATCCTTTGACGGGTGGGTGGGTGTTTGGGGGTTTAACGTCCTTTTCCACCACATACGGGTTATATCAAAGACGGAGCAACGATGAAAAAGCCAGCACATATATTTGGCCCCAGCCGGGATACGAACTCACGACCCGAGCATTAGAAGTGTCCAACGCTCTACCATTCGGCCACCCCGGCTCCCCTGATCCTTTGACCTGATGTAGGGCCACTAAAGCCAATGATAAACAACAGGCAATACTGAGACCACAGAATGAACTGGACAAACACATAGCTCACATGATGCCATCCGTCTAAAACTCGACACAGATCCGCGTGCCGGGTTTAGCTGCACACGAAGCTGAAAGTAAAACCCAGAGAAAGCCATCCGAGGGAATATCAGAAAACGCAGTCATTTTGTCCCAGTGCAAAGAAGTGCTCTTCAAGCACGACCCAGATCACTTCAGCATGGGATGCACAACGGATGGCTGACTGGGAAGTCGCTTGGGGAACTTACGTGATGATGATGATGATGATGATGATGATGATGATGATGATGATGATGATGATGATGGATATTTATAGTGTTTATCCTAAGCGAGGTCCAAGCGCGTACAACGTTAAGAATAAGTAAACATGAAATACACTGGCATGAAAATAATGTCATTGAGAACAAGAAAAGACACAGCAATTGTCACACACACACACACACACACACACACACACACACACACACACACACACAGAGTTCTGTCAATTCCTCATTACTGCTGCCGGACTGAGAACAAGTGTGTTTTGACCGCAGTTGTAAAAGTAGGGACTGAATCTATAATTATGCGTTATGTTTTATTTTTGGAAAATTGTTCCAAAGGGTGGGTTCTTGGTAAAGGCACGCCAGAATGATACCAAAGACCTCGGTAGATAAACTAAGAATTGGTTTGGTTCCCAGTCCCACACAACACAGAACGTAGTCGAGACTAGTCCAGTTCCACATATCAAACTGGACAACGTTAATAATGTGTTCTGACAGTCATGACAACAGAAACGTATCATGCCCCTAGTGGCTCCACAGGCAACCTCATAATCGTCACAGCATGCACCGGCTCCAGCTGACATGCACATCTCGTATCGGCCATTACGAAACGCGTTACCCCTGGGCTCCGACGCTCTGGTGGTTTGGAATGACAACACACGAGGTCACGAGCGCACGACGGTGTGACATGCAAAATTCACTGTTCAGGGGGAGCTGTCGCTTTGCTGGTGTTGTTGCTGTATTGATTGTGGATAATGCGCTCCGATGACGAGCTTACCATACCCTACCCTACCACCCTACTCTTCCTTACCCTATCATACCCTACTCTATCATACCCTACCCTACCGTATCATACCCTACCCTACCCTATCATACCTTACCTTGCCTTGCCCTGCCCTGCCCTGCCCTATCATACCCTGCCCTGCCCTACCCTGTCATACTCTGCCCTGCCCTGCCCTGCCCTATCATACCCTACCCTGTCCTGCCCTACCCTACCCTACACTGTCCTGCCCTACCCTACCCTACCCTACACTGTCCTGCCCTACCCTACCCTGCCCTGCCCTACCTTATCCTTTCTCTCTCATTTTATTAATGTGCGTATGTTATGATTGTGACTGCTTTACGTATCACTATGTTGAAATGACCAAGTGGTGTTTATTTTCCGACAACACGTGTTAAATTTTCCATGTACCCCAAATCGGGTTTTCTGGAATAAACTTGAACTTTACCTTGAACCATACCATACCATACCATACCATACCATACCATACCATACCATACCATACCATACGGCATACTGTAAGTGGGTTTGTTTGTTTTGGGGTTTTTGTTTCATGTTTTTCTTTGTACACAATGAAGGCCTATGGAGATACTCTGATTTTCTGCATAGAATGACCGAGGAAGTCAGTCAGTCTAGCAGAAACGACCCCTGCATTGGCAAGAACCAACGGGAGGTAACCACGACCGTGTCACGTTTGCATTTGACGCATT
>JACVVK020000050.1:1317500-1337500 GCA_018292915.2 Batillaria attramentaria | reverse complement strand
CCCCACTGTGCACAGAGGTACTTTCCACTGAAAGACTCTGTGCTCCAGAGAGTGTCGTAAGAGAGACATATAGCGGGACAACGCGAAGAGTTGTCTGCCCGCATTAGCGCGCATCCTAGATCTGGCCCCTATAGTGACAGCATGGCGGAAAGTGGAAAGCGATCACAAAAGCATGCAATTGTGTTCTGCGCCGAATTGTTCAAATAACAGACAAATATAAACGGGGAAATACTTCTTTTGGTATTCCTGTTGAAAAACAAACATTTTTTTTTCGCTTTCTTGTCCAAAAAAAGAAAAAAAAAAAAAAAGACCTCAAGTGGTACGTGTGCATGCAGTGTAAACTAACAGTAAACACACGCGGCTGACGCAGATACAGCGTAATTTTTTTCCCTGACAACTTTACAAATCACGGTGACTTAAATTGTGCTAGCGTCTACCTGCATCTAAATTCAGAACACACACACACACACACACACACACACACACACACACAGAGAACAAAATCATCCGGCTGAACTTCGTTCTAACCATTGTAAAACCATATCACAACATAGAATCTGCTGGATCGTCGGTCGCAGATATGATTAATGCTGAGTTAGCAGGAAGTATTCAGCGGATGCGTCCATCTTTGGATCTCTCGCACATTCGATCTTTCTGTGTTCCGTACTAGTTTTACTTGAACACATCGAACGAAATGCACTGCGTAGCCTACGTACAGCAGTGAAAGCCAAACTAGATCTTTCTTTCGTCCTCCGGAACTTTGAGAGTACTTATGTTTTCCATAGGCCTAAAACACATGCGAAATATATGGGGGGAGACCACCTGGCAGTCGCTGACATCTTCGTTTTGTTTATTTTCTTAAAATGTTTTACGGCGGCTAGTGTAGGGTTGGGTCAAACAACTGCGTAGATCTGCGGGATGCGCGCTAATGCGCGCAGACAACTCTTACGCGTTGTCCCTCAAAGGGAGGTAAGTGAACTATCTTTATGTTTCCAAGATCTTTGCATTATGCTTCTGAGTGTGAGTCAGTGGCAAAAACGAAACCCACTGAAATTCCCGCTTTCCACATGTCAAGTTGTAGAGACTCTTGCGAAAAGATACTGCATTTCGATGCAAAATAATTTCTAGACCATCCCAGAACATGCTGGTGCAGTAACGTCAGTAGATTACGTCACCTTGGAGAGATTTCGAGCCTTCCAGTAAGTTGAGGAATGTTCTAGATCTGACGTAAGCAGCCCCCCTGCACAGCGTTCTGGATTCTTCTTCTTTCATGAATTTGTTCTCCGCGCATATTCTGTTCATAAAGTATTGGAGTTGTAGTCTGTTGTATCCCGTATCATCTCTGCGAGTGCACGATGATGGCGACATAGCATAAGTAAAATACAACACCACGTCTCCAAACAGAGGAATTCCGAAAGAAAGTGGCGAGACACCCCCAAGAAAAAACAGCATCACGTCAATCAAACATGACGCACTTACTTTACGTCAGTGCGCGTGCGTCTCTTCTTCGATGTTTGTGAGGCGTGTGGCTTGCAGAGGAAATGTGCTGTGAGTACAAATTTTCGAGTCAACTGACGATAACGGCTGCAGTGAATTTTTCTAATTTTTTTGTATATTTTTTATGGCACCCCAGGCTCATTATCTATGTATAGTAGGAGCGATTTTGAGATCTAAAGTGTGTTCACCAGCACTTTCATCAGGTACGGCTTACGCCAAAAGTATAAAAGCGACAACCTCCAAACTTCACTTAGTTGAGAGTCCGTATTCATGCTATCTATGTCCAAAAAATGGAGTGGTTTAGGTAAATATTACGCCTTTAAACGCCAGAAAGCCACTTATTCTGAAAAGGGCGATAACTCGCAAATCATGTGTGCAATTGTACCTGGATCGGGCCTTCTATTCAACAATCTTGATTCATTTAGAAACCCCAAATTTGAAATCGATCGGTTCAGTATTTTCGGAGAAATAGGCATCTGAACTGGGTTCACATGCAATGTCAACTCAGGCTCGGTTTACATGAAAACTATAAGAGCGACCATTTTCTAGTAGTGAGTCAATTCAGAGTCCGTATTCAAGCTATCTACTGCCAAAAAATTGAGTGATTTAAATAAATATTACGCCTGTACACGAAAGACAACCAACTTGTCTCAAAAGGGCGATAACTCCCAAATCACTTAAGCAATCATCACACGCTTGAATCGTCTAATGTAACATTTTGATAAATTTGGATACCCCAAATTTGAAGCCATTCGGTTGAGTATTTTCGAAGAAACGGGCCTGGACACAATTCACACACGCACACACACACGCACATCCGCACAGACGGCACTCAGTGAGGAGAAGAAGCGCGTTCGGAACAGCATACATGCCAGCATCGATGACGCAGGTTTTCTTACGTCATTGTCAGAGTTACACTTGCATAATCGTCTCTGCGGGAGATCGGCAGTGACGTGCGTTTGTACCACAGATGCTTGCCTATGAACGTGGAAATTTTAGCCCGTCCTATTATGTTGTTTCCATTACTATGGAAACAACATAAAAAACAAACAGACAAATCAGTGATAATAATAAAATAAAATAACATAAAACGCTGTCATTAAGGTCCGTCTCCCGAAAATTCTATGCTCACAGATCATTTTGAGCTCTTTTGGTAGAGAATCTACCGTCCTACCAATCAAACGCCTGCACAGTGACAGCGTCTCACGGGCTGGCATCGAGCCAACACAAAGCTTAACGCGACGTGAATATCGAGAAGACATCAGTTCATAATGGCAACAGACCCAACCACTGGCTATAACTCTGGCATACAGGTACGTCCATCAATATAACATCACTCTTTGAAACACACTTTGAAATGCTTCCGTGAACATGGCTTCCGTGAGCAGGGCTGCGGACTTTACTGCAAAACCCTATCAAGTTCCACGCGTGACAAGGGGAAAAAAAACCACTCTTTCCCATACCTATTTTCTAAATGGAACGATCACTGGGTGGTAAACAGATAGCAGTCTGCTGGTAGGAAGGACAGCTCTAGAGAACGTGTTGCTGGCGTAAGGACACAATCTGACAGTGGGGTGATGTGCGGTGAGTATTTGGAAAACTCTGTTTGGCGAGTGTGCTAGTTTGTGATGATTTTTGTTGTCATGAAAAAAGCGCAATTTTCGTGATTTTTAGCCCAGTACTTTGTACCCCAAGGTGCATGCCAGAGGGCGGCAACAAGAGGCAATCTGCCAGTGAAGCTGGGACTTTTTTGCGCTGGGGAGTGGCAAAAGCGACGCGAGCGGATGAGGTGGCCTTCTGGCCTAAACAGGAAGTAGACTAGCACTACTCCAGTGAGGCCTGAGCGAAAAGGAGACATTCAATTTTTTTTGGTTAACTCCTGTCCAGGTGCATGCCCTTGAATGGTCTGTGCATGATAATTTTTTGTTGGTAGATTGAAGCCTTTTATTAACAATAATAATAATTATGAGTATTGTATAGGCGCTTTACCCAATTTCATGAATCGGCTCAAAGCGCCGCGAACTGAACCCAACACGCACGCTCACGTGAATCACACGCATTCTCTCACACACTGGACGTAAACACATTACAATCACGTGGTGCGAAGGATCAGCTCAGCTATTTAAATTTCGGAACTTAGAACTGCATTTACATTTCAAATTTGGTGGGCTGAACATTTCCAAAGCAGGGGTGACTGTGATGCTTGAGGCTAATAGGGAATATACAGGCATTCTGAGACCTCGTGCATTTGTGTTCTTTGGCCTGCAAGGAAGGACAGCTCTAGAACACGTGTTGCAATCCTTTCACTCCACGCATCCAGAGGATACATTTTACACCTCTCATCAAGTTCGAGAAACCCGATGTATCGCTTTGCTTCTCAGCACAGGGTAGGGCACACCGACAATCAAGTTTCAACAATGCAAAGGAAATTCCATGGACACAGCAGAGGGAGCATTTGTCATGGACAAAATGACTGTTTTCACGCGAACATGATATCGACACTGAAAAATTGATTGTTTCGGGTGTTACAGTGGGACGTGAAAAGCATCAACAAGAAGTCTCCATGATTCATGAAAGAAAACAAAGCCATGTGGTTGTAACAACAGAAATAAACAAACGAACCTCTGACAAGGCGGTATAAATAATACAAGCATCGGTGGATAGCACGGGTTCAAATTTCAAGTATGTTCAGATGGAGAGAGAGAGAGAGTTTAACGTCCTTTTCCACAACGTAAGGTTGATATCAAAGACGGGACAACGAGGAAAAGGCCAGCACAAATATTTGGCCCCAGCCGGAATTCGAACTCATGACCCGAGCAGTGAAAGTCCAACGCTCTACCATTCGGCAGTCCCGGGGAAAAAAAAAGAGAGAGAGAAGGGGGGGGGGGAGAGAGCGCGGGGGAACGGGAGGCAGACCAAAATCCTAGCCACATTTGCTATGACGAATAATAACAGAGATAATGATACTATTAATAGCAGTGGCGGTTACTGCAGTCGGCCATCAATTCTCACATCACTATTATTACACGCTACTCATGTACACAGCCAGTCAAGTACAGCATAATGTTGTTCCTTTAATCTGAGAGTCATTTGAAGTAAGGCTACGCGGATGGGAAGACAAACTAATAAGAGCAGCGAGTATTTCTACCGTACCTACCCTATAAATCAGCTCTAAATAAATACGCCCTTAAACTAGTGAAAGGGAGGGGAGAGGGGTATGATGTGTTGCAATAACACAACAATATATGTGTTGCAATATATGCAAACACAAAAAATATCAAAACTATACAGTAATAACAAGTATCCTGTTTGCTGGTGGGTTTGGCGAAATGAGGTCATACGTGACGAAAGGCAAGGCAACTCGGCCAGTGACGTTTCGCTGCTCTTAACCAGCACTTACTCGTCTTTGCGAGTCAGTACATAATATACTCTCGCGCTGACTATCGGAGTGAGTTTTTCAGGCTTTAAGCCGCGCAAGCACCAAAGACTAATTCACGGCTAAGTGTGCCTGCTCTACGTGAAAAAAATAAAATAAAATAAAAAAAGTAACGCTGGGCAGCTGATGCAAACTGATCTACGGGGCAGTATAAACCTAGGACATGCAGGAGACGCTGCACCTTCATGCCAGTTTATCGAACTGCCGATTACCCCCCCCAAAAAAGCGTAGAAAACAAATAACAATTACAACTGGGTAAAACAAACATAAATACTAATTAGCGCATATACAGCAACTATTGCAACTTATCATCTCCTAAGCGCAATAAACTAATTCGCAAGCACATGCCCAACATTACGTACTTATTCCTAACCACTGGTAGTGCAGACGTGAGGGGGGGGGGGGTAATTAGTTATCTAGGGCTTAACGCCGCGCAAGCAACAAAGACTATTTCGCGGCTTTACAGAGTCCCTTACTGCCAGGTCCTTTAAAATACAAAATATGTACAGCTTAAAACATGATGTAAATATACATTAAAAATGTGTGTGTATGGGGGGGGGGGGGGGGGTAAAAAGAAGAAATATAGATGAAGGGCCGAACTTAGAAATCAGCAGAGAGATGAGAGGAAGGACAGAGCGGCTAAATTGGCGCTGAGTTACGGAAGTAAGCAACATACGTGTGCTGAACTGGCGAGATTCCCGACAAGCGTGTAACAACTGGCCTGTCACAGTATCTCTGAAGCCTGCTGTCGCGCTGTCACAACTAAATTGCGGTAGTTTGTAAAGCATCCACTGTACCCTTCAAACAGATGACAGCTTTACGGCAGCAGGAACCAAAATGATGCTGTTGGTATTTACCGCGCCAGACAGCTAACGACACACATTGAGAGGTAATTGTCTAAAAATGCCGCAGTTGTAACTTGCCTACATCGTCAGCCAAAGGCCAGATCGCCGCTGGATATAAAGGTCTAAACAAACATGATGACGCAACATCAAACAGGGCCTGGAATAAACTTTGATCAAGTTTAGTATGACACGTCTTATGATGTGGATGATTACACGGCCGGCACCGCAGGTGCCGTAGTTCCCGGGCCTGGTTAATGCCGGGATATTTATGACAGGAAGCGTGGAATGCGGCCCTGTCCCGCAGTCCCAAACCACATGGACCTCCATTGCATCATCTTACTATCATCCTCATCTCCATCATCATGCATAATAAAAATTGCCCCAGCTTTCGAGTCCTCCGTGGGTTCCACCCATGACCTGGGAGGAACACCACAGGAGCTGGCAAAGAGTTGGGGCAAAAAAAAAAAAAAAAAAACCCTTTGATCAAGTACCACCTCGGCTCCTTCACTTGAGTCCTTCCAGGAGAGACTTGGCTGCAACCTCCACAACATGCAGTCAACCCCCGACACCCCCTAAAAATTAATGCCCCCCCCCCCCCAAAAAAAATGGGACAGTAACACAAAGGAGCGACGCAAAACGGTGAAATACATTCCGCGAAAAACCTGCTAAACTGAAAGACAAAGTACAATGGACAAGTTCTTCATGTATAATGCCACTGACTGAGATCTCATTCATCAATCTTCGACAGAAATGCGGTTGTTAAAAAAAATGCGCAAAACGTTCGGCCGCTACGACGCAGAAACCTTTCAATTTCAAAGCGCTCATTTATCACCCCCAACCCCGCAGTGAGGACCACATGTCACATGGGCTCAACACGGAAGCTGAGTTGATGACAAGATAGTCTTTGCACGGATGTATCTTGTAGTGAGCGGGGAGCTTTCATTAAAACCCTCGTATCGTGTCCTGCATCTTCAATCTTGCCTTCATTACGTTCATTCACAAGTTGCGCATCTCTCTCTCTCTCTCTCTCTCTCTCACACACACACACACACACACACACACACACACACACACACACACACACACATTTTCAGTAGCCTAGATTGTTAGTTTATCTTTGCATATTATGTTGTTTTTTTTTTGTTTTTGTTTGATCATTATTGTAGAATGTAGTGAGGACTTCTTGTAAGATAGGCAGAGATGCCTATAAGAATTATCCTAATAAACGTTTCATCATCATCATCATCATCATCATCATCATCATCTCTCTCTCTCTCTCTCTCTCTCTCTCTCTCTCTCTCTCTCTCTCCCTCCCTCTCATTGAGCAGCCGGGAATTGGAACATACAGGGGAAAACTGGAAAACGCATTAGGAGCCAGGAGGGGAGAAGGGGGAGCGAGGAGAGGTGTCAACTGGGCAGCAATGGTGTCCCCTACCGACAGCCTGAATTTGTCAAAGCTTTGAAGATCAATGTGCAGTAACCACAGGTGTTTTCAAAGAGAAAGAGACTGAAGGGTGGGTGGGTGGGTGTTTGGGAGTTTAACGTCCTTTTCCACTACGTAAGGGTGATATCAAAGACGGGGCAACGAGAAAAAAAGGCCAGCACAAATATTTGGCCCCAGCCGGGATTCGAACTCACGACCCGCGCATTGACAGTCCAACGCTCTACCAAAAGAGATTGAAAATGTGGATGTGGCACACAAAAACAACAATAAACAAACAAACAAAAAAGCAACTTTCGGAAAATTTTATGAACTGAAAACTGATATCCCGACAAGAACATTTCCAGATGCTATTGCAAAATGCTGTTGAAAATTTCCGACACCCTGATTTTGGAATGATGAACGTACGACCTGCATGAAGATTCGACAAGATCTCTAGTGCCACACACGTATAATTATGCAAAGTCTTCATGTTCTGCGTATTGCAAGGCTGGATCGGTAACCCCAGTTCTGGAGACATGGGAGACTTGACAAACTACATGGCCATTTCCTGGTCTTGGCGGAAGCTGCATACGTATCGCATACTGGATGACAGCTCTGGACACCTCGCTGAATCAAAAACTGCTGTTAACTCCACCACAGGGTTTCCCAACCGACAGCAACACAAGCGAGCGAGATGACGTGACAGACACATACGGAGATTAAACAAAGGTCCAGTTTTTGTTGTTGTTGTTGTTGTTGTTGTTTTTTAAGATTTTCATGCCAACAGATCGTTCTGAACTGTTCTGCTGACGTCTGGCATCACAGTACCTCAACAGCTGGCACGGAGCCAATAAATGACGTAAATAACACATAATCAATGGGGTCTGTCGTCAACCGCTACGTTTCAATTTTCCATTTCTCTATATTAAAGAGCTTTCCTAATCGTGAAAATGGAGCATTTCGAGCGTACAGGCACACTCACATGCGAAACTTTTACAAAACATTAGGTTAGTTTCTTTGGAACCTAGTAAACATGATAATAACGCGTGATGCAACATGTCAGTTCTACGGAGTCTGAAAACCATGTATATTATGTACGAGTGCAGTTTATTTTGGCCCTCACACTCTAGGATACACGATCAGCAAATAACTGGGCAACAGCTGGGTCTTATCGTGGATCATCGTCTGTCAGCTACATACAGCTTCACGAAGGCTCCCGGGCACCCACAGTGTACAGGGGCAACAGCCCGTGGGTATCGCGAAAACGGGTGGGGAGCGGGTGGGTGGGTGGGCTGGTGTTTGGGAGTCTAACGTCCTTCTCCACCATGTATGGGTGATATCAAAGACGGGGGCAACGAGAAAAAAGGCTAACACAAATATTTGGCCCCAGCCGGAATTCGTACTCACGACTCAAGCATTCGGCTATCCCTGCTCCCCGTATCGTGAACGCACACTTGTTGTTCATGTATATACGTTTGTATATGTGTCGATTTCTTTTTCTTTTTCTTTTCCTGTGCCCCCAAAAGGATGGGATATAAAATGACTTGGCTTGTTTAACTACGCCTGGAGACCTCACGAAAGTTTGTTCTGCGATACACGTACGACTTTCCGCCGCCTAGATGTAATATTTCTCTTGTACTAGACGCCTTATCGCTTAAAGGTCTGCAATCTCAGCAAAAAGCTCCAAACATTGCGTTTTTTAAAACTGCGACTCCTTCGACTGTGCATAATCCAGACAACTCTGTCACAGTTGCAGAGTTTTCAGCACCTCGGGGACCCTTATAAAACCAGTGAGCACGAGTTTGCCGTGACATTGTTTGGCTTTTGGTCAGTGACCGAGACACTTCGCTACAGTGTCTAGCGGATGTTAAGTGCTGCACGATCTTTCTCGCTCAGTGTCAAAACGCAAACTGAGCTGTGAAATCAGGCTGCCCTTGGCTTTTATTGGGGTTTCAGGGACGCTGAAAACTCTGCAACTGACGACTCTGTAACTGAATATTTTTCACGCTTCGGAAAGCTTTTTGTGGGGAGCTTAGATCTTTAAAGTCACGAACACGGTCACAATGGCCAGATGGCCCATTCATTTGGCAAACAAACAGCCACATAGCTTTGTACGCGGCAGTTTGTCTCCGCAGATCTCAATACGAACATACAGACTTTTTAATAATAATAATAATGAGTATTGTATAGGCGCTTTACCCAATTTCATGAATCGGCTCAAAGCGACGCGAACACGCTCACGTGAATCACACGCATTTTCTCACACACTGGACATAAACACATTACAATCACGTGGTGCGAAGGGTCAGCTCAGCTATTTAAATTTCGGAATTTAGAATTTCATTTATTTTTTTCAAATTTGGTGGGCTGAACATTTCCAAAGCAGAGGGGGAGGAAGCCGGAGTACCCGGAGAGAACCCCCGACGATCGGCCCGAATGAACGGTGCCACATACGAGAAGGAAAAATTCTTTGCCCCGAGTGGGACTCGAACCCCTTACCTCTCGCATAGGTGACAAGTCTCTTAACCACTAGACCACCGACCGCCCCTTAAGTCTCTACGAACAGGAAGTCAGTTGCTATACTTCAATCCGCGCTGTATGTTTTTGGAGCCTGTGTCAGTTCACGTGTGCCATGCTGTCGTTCCAGGGTACAGCAGCACGCGCGGCATAACAGATGTGTGGATGAACTCCGAACCACCCGCGTCTATAACACTGCGCTATGGCGAACGGATTTGCAGCTTTGCACAACACTGATCACATCCGAGCGCTATTGAAAAAGACGGGGCCTCAGCTGACATTTATGAGTTCGACACACGTTCCAGCCAATAAATAAATCTCTTCGTGGTCGACCTGTGAAGCGTGGGTTTAGTTCAACAGCAGGTTGCGTAAGTGAAAACTGGGTGGATTTAATGAGGTGACACCTGGTTACCCTGCCGTGACCACGAGGACCGGTCGCTGGTCATGGCCATAGATCTGCGTACCTAGATCGCTCCAGGTCAGCATAACCACGTGTAAAAAGGTGGAGCCGTGTAGGAGACCCTCGCGCATGTGCTGTGGGGTATTAGCGTCGCGCAAGGCCCTATGGGATCCCGGACATTTGGCACGCTGACGTGAACAATCGATCAATGTTAGGTCTTTTTGTAGCGTTCGCGGGGAGCCGGGGTGGCCGAATGGTAGAGTGTTGGACTTCCAATGCTCGGGGCGTGAGTTCGAATCCCGGCTGGGGCCAAATATTTGTGCTGGCTTTTTCATCGTTGCCCCGTCTTTGATATCACCTGTATGTGGTGGAAAAGGACGTTAAACCCCCACCCACCCACCACCACCACCTACCCACCACCACCACCTACCCACTCATCCTTGTAGCGGTCGCAACATTTCCAGTCCCGGGGGGCCCAACCAATATCACCTTAGTCTAGAAGGGAGAAATATAGTACCTAAAAGTACTCCTTCTGTGTTCTAAACTTCTTCGTTTAAAATCCCTAAACTTTCCGTATAAATGTCCGAGACAACTTACTCTACATTCTGCTATAAAACCAGACACGATTATTGCCCTCTAGACACTAAAATAACTAGCAGCAACAACAACAACAACAAAATGTAGTCAGCAGCGTAAAGCAGGGAAGTAATCGCCAACCACGAACTACTGTTAATGTTGACTGATCCCATATGTCAGCGCGCTTCACCTCTGAGCCACCGTGGAACCCACCAAGATGGCGTACTTTCCGCTAGCTTCAGGAAGCTGACGCCATGCTCTCTCTCTAGGTACACCATCTCTATGGTCAGTGCACAGGCTTCAGAGTCAGCGACGGGCAACACGGTAGCAACAGCTGGCGGTAGAATTCCACCCCCATGGTACAGCCTGGATGAATCTGTCACGGTTCTCTGACGATTGCTGTCATATGATGATAAGTGAGGAGTGGAACATGACGACAACATCGATGATAATGTTTAAAGGGAAGAGTGTGATGGTGAATTTGAATGCGGACCACAAAGAGAGCTGATTTCTAGTAGAGTACGAAATTGAAGTATACACGATACCGCCACTGTCTTCATGCCTTCTTCAAACTAATTCCATTCAAGAAACGGAGCAAATTGTCAACCACAAAACATACTTATAGTCACTATACACACACACACAGACACAGACACAGACACACACACACACACACACACACACACACACACACAGACACACACACAGCTACGACTACGGAAAAGAAAAAGAAGGTGTAGAAAAAAAAAAGAGAGAGAGAATGGGTGGATGGGTGTTTTGGAGTTTAACGTCCTTTTCCACCATGTATGGGTGGTATCAAAGACGGGGCAACGAGAAAAAGGCCAGCACAAATATTTGGCCCCGGTCAGCATTCGAACTCACGACCCGAGCATTGTAGACAGACAGACAGACAGACAGACAGAGAAAATGAGACAGCCTGAGACAACCGGACACACAGATAGAGGGAGATAGAGGGACAGAGACAGCAGTACAGCAAACAGCTGCAAAGCCAATAAAGCACAGATACACGTATTTAATATGCCACCTGCTGCGCCAGTCATTCAAACTGAAAGGCGTGGCGCTTCAAACAATCTTTTCATTGAAAAAAACACAGAAATATTCATTTTGTCCGTACTATTCTCAGTCAGCGCTTTACTGTGCTGCCGTGTACCTACTTACTTGATATGCGATGCTCACTGAAATTCCGAGGATGGGTGGGTGGGAGGATGGGTGGGCGGGTGGGGTATTGAACGTCCTTTTTCCACCACATTCGGGTGATATCAAAGACGGGGCAACGATGAAAAAGGCCCGCACAAATATTTAGCCCACGCCGGGATTCGAACTCACGACCCGAGCATTGGAAGGCCAACCCTCTACCATTCGGCTATCCCGACTCCCCTCCGAATTAGAGGCGCCCCCCCCCCCCAAATTCTTTTCATTACAGCATTTAATCATTTTACATACACAACTTATATGTGTCTTCAAAATTTGTAAAACTCGGTATCGATCTTGAAAAAAATAATTTGTCAAACAATGGACAGGGTACATTCTTGAATGGTATTTCTGGAAACCAAACAGTTGTCAGAAATAAAATACATCAACCGTAATGGCGAAATCATCATTCCGTCGCTCGGTGACGTCAACCAAGCAAAGCCTGTGGTTAAAAAAAATAAATGATTTTTTACGTCATTTGTAATGAATCTGCAGCTCAGATGGGTATCTATTATCTAACGCCAACAGGCGTAAGGACACCGTGGGGTCATGATTGGTGTTTATCTGAGGTACCCTGACTGACGAGTGTGCTAGTCTGTAGTGATTTTTGTTGTCATGAAAAAGCGTGATTTTTGTGAGTTTTGTGTTACGCAGGTCAAGGTGCATGCCAGGCGTTCACAGAAACAGCCAAGCTGCCAGTGAGGGTGGGGTGGTTGTTTGGGGATTTAACGTCCTTTTCCACCACATAGGGTGATATCAAAGACGGGGCAGCTGCCAGTGAAGCTGGGACTTTTTGCACAGAGGTCGGACACAAGTGAGGCAAGCGGATTTGTGCGAACTGTCTATCCGGCCTAAACAGAAAGCAAACGTTCATTACTCCGGGAAGTGAAGCCTGAGCGGAAAGGAGATATTCAAAATTTTTAAACCCCTGAGGTGCGTGCCTTTGAATGGTCTGTACATGGCAGTAATTGTTTCTAGATTGAAGCATTTTAGGGGTGACTATGATGCCTGAGGCTAATAGGGAATATATAGGCATTTTGAGGCCGTGTATTTGTGTCCTTTGGCCAAAAGCCACCGTAAGAAGAAATATTTTATGTCCGTGTAGCAGTGGTACCGGAAATGTCCGGCATCGTTCATAATTATATGATCGATTTCGTGATAAGAGAACGCTCGGGTCTAAATCCCCATTCTCCCTCCCAAAGATACTGTTCTCCCGTCTTCCCTCTGTAAGCAACAAAGGAAAAGGCAGAGAAGAAACGAGACGTTCGAGATGGGCGGAGAATGCTTTACTCGTGCCTACCCACAGTGCTTCTAGTCCTTGGTTATCGGGAGGAAATGGTTTCTAAATAAAGAGAAAAGAGCGGTCGCCTGGATCTTAGTGCGTCAGGGAAAAGCCCCGTCTGTCCACCCTCGCACAACTATCAATCTCCAAACCGGAACCCAGCAGGCGGCATAACTGTTCCTACTGATGCCCTAGACTCCAGAGTGCAGTCCCTTTTCGGCGGGGCGTGAAAATGTGCTTACACCCAGCGCCATTTTCAAAAATGGCGATTTTTTTTTTTTTAGAAAAGCGAAGACTTGTGTGTCATATGAATCGATTTGAAACGAAGTCTTGAATATCCGACCACTTTTGGTTTGGGCAAAATCTTTGCCAGCGGACAATTCTTGTTGCGCTTTGATGGCACTGTTTACGTGGTACACTGATCCAACAGGATGTGAGTGAACGGCAAAGGGGTTGCACTCTGACAGGCCAAGGCGTTGCACTCTACAGGCAAGTATTATTGCACGGTGCAGACGATCACGTACCTGCCTTGTGGTGGAATAAGAGACGATTACAAAAGCAAACACACCCGTGCTCTAGGACTGAATGTAATATAGATCTGTCCATTCAGACCAGAGACATGTTATGTATGTCTCTGATTCAGAAACACGCCTACTTTCACTCTGAAGACAGCCTGCCATCACTTGCGCCATTGAGGATCCCTCTGGGTTCAAAGCTGGTCAAGGACGACATAGTGCGCGACCTTGTGTTTGAGAGCACCGAGAAAATTTAGGCCCATCACGGTAGCGCAGTGAGCGCCATTTCCCCACCGTGCACAGAGGTACTTTCCACTGAAAGACTGTGCCCCAGAGAGTGCTGATGCCCAAGGAATTATCGGCCTTGGTCCGCCGCAGACTTGGGCTTCCGACAATCCCCGCGCGACCATCGGGAGAAAATTGGTCCGTGCCCCGTGTTGCCCGGTGAATCGCCGTCTCGCTCGCCAACTGAACATTCCCTGTTTCTGTTATGACGTACTTTGCAAAACAAGCGAGGATGGTGTTTGTTGTTTAAAGACCTGGAGCAGAAAGCTGGAACCCCCCGCTCATTGTGATGTTTGGAGAGGAGCAGTGACTTCTCGAAGAAAGTCTGTGAGAGCGCCGGATATGAACTGAGCAAGTTTTGTCTCCGCACCACAGACACGGAATCAAACAACGATGA
This sequence comes from Batillaria attramentaria, assembly GCA_018292915.2. Lineage (NCBI taxonomy): Eukaryota > Metazoa > Mollusca > Gastropoda > Batillariidae > Batillaria > Batillaria attramentaria. The sequence goes on along the minus strand of JACVVK020000050.1, from coordinate 1,323,115 downwards.
GCATAACGATGAGCATGATGAGCAACGATGAGCATGATGAGCAACATAACTGCTTTAAAATCCACCCCCCCCCCCCAAAAAAAAAAAAAAATCACAAAAACCCAGCAGCCAAAGACTCATGTGTAGAGTAAATTTCAACAAATTCCAATATTACGGGTTGTTTTGCAAACTAGTAGAGACCACATACCCTCTCATTCCTCTGTCGCCTGCTAGCTCCTGTGCCAGCCGCGCACGATTACAACTAGTCCACAAGCCAGGTTCATTTTTCCCTGTTTTTACTATTACCTGGCATGAAACTTATCTGCAAAGCCAACAAACAGCCCCAGATTACCATATTTTACTCTGCACACAAATTCATAAGGGGCAAAACATTCGTGTACTACATTCAGCGGAATTACTACATGCCCAAGAAGCTATTAGTGTTGTGTAACTTTTTGGGAGAGAAGACTGAACTGAAGGATGCTATCCAGTTCATCTCTAACATGTATTTGTGTGTGTGTGTCTATAGCCAGTTTGGGTTCCGGCGGAGATGAACAGTACGACTGATCAAATGTTTCCACTGATTGTATCGAATCAGAACAGTTACACCGGATGTCAGTAGTCAACATGGTCGTCAGTGTTTCCGGTGCTACTCCGCTTCAATAGTTTAGATGACGATTGCTCTCATGCAAAGCCATATGTTCACAACACGAGCATGCATGCACACGTCTTTCCATAGCAGTAACCCGTTAGTCAAAGTCTTTGTATGGCTGATAAACGACCCCTTTCTCATTTTTTTTAACTACTTTATCATCCCTTTCGGGAAATTCGGGCTGCTTCCCCCGGGGGAAGCGCGTCGCCGCGGTGCAGCGCCACCCAATACCTAGCCTATATTTTTTACAATTTTGCTGGGGGAGGAAAGCCAGATAACAAGGAGAGAAACCCCCGATGAGCAGCCCGGCAGCCAGGAAAAACCGGTACCACATATCACAAGCTTGACCTGGGCTCGAACCCACGCTTCATCGCCATGACATTGGTGACGGCCGTTCAGTAGCGCAGCGGCTAAATCCGACGCGCTAACTATTAGACCACCGCCCACCCCACGCTGACAGACCGACGTCCGTTGGAAACACTCGGTGCTACTCAAATTTAAAAACCGGAAACGCCCGGTGAGGCTATTGCTTGGAAACACTCTGTCTTGGCGGTGCTACTTTTTGGAGCAAAATAGCACCGGAAACAGTCGATTTCGTCCATTTTGACAGACCCCATTAGTTAGTGAGGTAGCAGGCGCGATGTTGCCAGGGTGTTGTTCAGTGTGGCGCGTTGTGTTGCGCACACATTACATATTACGACAAGGTTTTTCAAAGCCATAATCATACTGTCATAATGGAATCGAATTTTATGGCAGGCTGCCCCTGCTCATCTTAATGTCAGTCTGTCCAGCTGCTGCAACTAGCCTGCAAGGTCGAGGAAATTCTGTCATCAGCTACGCACAGTCAACTCTGATAGCAGACAGCGGGGGACCGAAGCAGATTACGCAACCAGAGAAACAGAGATTCTCCAGGCCTCTGGCATACGACTCTCTGCATTATTTTGTAAGCATTTGTAAGCTTAGAGGGAAAAAATGGTTGGGATCATAAGAAGTGTGACTCACTGAAGACACATATACGGCCACATTCAGCTTGATCCCCAACTGTCACAGCATTTCTTACAAACAATAATTAAATAATAATAATGTGTTTTGTGTAGGCGCTGTACCCATTTTCTTGAACTGGCTCAAAGGCGCCGCGAACTGAACCCAGCACTCACGCTCACGTGAATCACACGCATTATCTCACACACTGGACATGAACACGTTAAAATCGCGTTCTGAAAAGGGCCAGCTCAGCAATTTAAGTTTCGGGATTTTAGAACTGCATTTATTTTCAAAATTTGTGGGCTGAACATTTCCAAAGCAAAGGGGGAGAAAGCCGGAGAGAACCCCCGACGATCGGCCCGAATGAACGGTGAAACACACGAGAAGGAAACAAACATTCTGTGCCTTGAGTGGGACTCGAACCTGACCTTTCGCATTGGTGGGTGAAGTCTTCATCAACTAGACCACCGACCGCTCCGACATTAAAAAAAAGAGGAAACGTTGCTAAGTGGGGCCAAATTATCATTCGCGCTGGCTCTTTCTTCGTTGCCCCGTGTTTGACATCACCCGTATGTGATGGAAAAAGACATTAAACGCTCAAACAGCCAACCAATGAACTGTTAGATAGCCATTACGTTATTTGCGGCAAATAAGGTCGTGGTCACCCAGTCATGTCTTCAACACAGTGGGAATGGGAAGCACGACAGCAGCTTCTAAAAACAGACTCGGTTCGCTGCGATGTGTAAGGTGCGGCTGTGAATGTAAAATTACCAGGAAAAAACAAAAACAAAAAAAACCGAGAGAAAAATAACGTTCGAATTTCGTTTCAATTTAAAGTTTTTACCACGAAACCTGTCGTTGGCGATAAATTGCAATCGCTGCTGGATCACCACCCCCCTCCTCCTCCACCCCCCCCCCCCTCCCCTCCCCTCCCCCACACACACACATATCTGGACCCTCTCACGGCGACACAATCGCGAACAAATAAGAAATCAATGAGTGGAGAACGCGAGCAATGTTGGGGCGAATGCGAACCAAAAACCACAAACTTTCCAATCCCATCCAGCTCTCTTCAGTCTAGAATTCAGCCTGATAAATCACTGGCTCTCTGAAGCACAGCGCGGGTTAAGGACAGAACGCAGGCTGCCTCAGGTGTGAGGCGGATTTTTCGGGGTGAAGTGTGAACTGTCCTATGCTTCTGCTAACAGTGTCCGGGAAAACTCGCAAGCGCAGCAAAAGAGTGAGTGTGTGCGTGCGTGTGTGTGTGTGTGTGTGTGTGTGTGTGTGTGTGTGTGTGTGTGTGTGTGTGTGTGTGTGTGTGTGTGTGTGAGAGAGAGAGAGAGAGAGAGAGACAGAGAGAGACAGAGAGAGACAGAGAGAGAGACAGAGACACAGAGAGAGAGAGAGGTCTGTGTGTTACAGTGTGTATATAAATGTTAAAAGTGTTAAAGCGTGTGTGTGTGTGTGTGTGTGTGTGTGTGTGTGTGTGTGTGTGTGTGTGTGTGTGTGTGTGTGTGTGTGAAAGAGAGAGAGAGAGAGTCTGTGTGTTACAGTGTCTATGTAAATGTTAAAAGTGTTAAAGCGTGTGTGCGTGCGTGCGTGCGAGCGTGCGTGCGTGCGTTCAGTTGTACAAAATAAATCGCGTCGGCGAATAAAAACGTGCCTGATAAGCCCGTTATCTATGTGGCATGCCCGGATGTAAACAAGGCGGATATGAAAAGACCAGCCCGCGAGTGTTTGAGAAGCGCTCGAGCATCTTGTCACCTACACCTGTTGCACTGTGACGCACGTGGGCTGGTGGCTTCTCGCAGATGGTAATAAGTAACAAGGCACTGATTGGAAACGCACCCTGTAGCGCTGTCACAGGCACATTCACACAACGCCGCATCCCACAGACAAACGAAAGTCACTGGGGCGGTCGGTGGTCTAGTGGTTAAGAGACTTTGTCGCCAATGCGAGCCCGGGGTAAAGATGTTTTCCTGCTCGTACGTGGCACCGTTCATTCGGGCCGATCGTCGAGGGTTCTCTCCGGGTACTCCGGCTTCCTCCCTCTCTGCTTTGGAAATGATTATTCAGCCCCCCCCCCAAAAAAAAAAAAAAAAAAAAAAAAATCAAAACAAATGCAGTTCTAAATTCGGAAACTGAAATAGCTGAGCTGACCCTTTGCGCCACGTGATTGTAATGTGTTCATGTCCAGTGTGTGAGCGGATGCGTGTGATTCACGTGAGCGTGAGTGTTGGGTTCACATCGCAGCGTTTTGAGCCAGTTCAAGAAACTGAGTAAAGCGCCTTACAAAGCTTTTTTTTTTTAAATCCAGGGAGGGCTCGAAAGCAGAGGCAATTTTTATTATGCATGAGGATGGAGATGAGGATGATGGTAAGATGATGCCATGGACGTCCGTGTGGTTTGGGACTGCGGGACAGGGCTGCATTCCACGCTTCCTGTCATAAATATCCCGGCGTTCACCAAGCCCGGGAACTACGGCACCTGCGGTGCCGGCCGTGTAATCATCCACATCATATGACGTGTCATACGGCCATGGGAAGCACCCCCAAAGTCGCACCCGTGAAGTGGGTGAATCTCGGCTGTGTGGCAACAGCCTCCCCATTGGGCCCATAGCACACCCGCTCTGGGTAGGAGCTGATCTAGGTAGGAAAAATCCCGCTTGCCTCGGCTGGGATTCGGTCCATGGTCCGAAGTGCTAACCACTTCACTACGGAGGCCGGTATTATTATTATTATTATTATTATTAAGGAAGGGAGACCTTTTTCGGGTTTGTTGTTGTTGTTTTTATTGTTGCTGTTGTGTTTTTGTTTGTTTGTTTGTTTGTTTGTTTGTTTGTTTGTTTGTTTGTTTGTTTTTTGGGGGTTGGTGTTCTTTTGTGCGTGTGTTTGTTTTTTGTTTTGTTGTTGTTGTTGTTTGTTCTTTCTTTGTTTTTTGTTGTTGTTTGTTTGTTTGTTTTTTGGTGAAACGAGGGTCGTGAGTTCTGAAACGGGAGCGTCGTTAGATGAAGGTAACACGGCACTGATTGGATATGTACCCCGGCTGTAACACTACCACTTTCACGCCACACAGCCACACCCCACAGACAAATTCGAGCTCAAATGAACGTCATTAAGGCATTCAGGCTTCCTTTGTAAACGCGGATCACTACTAGTTCAGAAACAGGGGACCCAGTTGCGGAGCTCGCAACGTAATTCTTCAATCTTGTCTCCATACTGAATTTTTTTTTTCCCTCGCGAACTAATTCATTCCACAGTGACAGCGCTGCAGATTAAACTTTTCTGTTTGCCGCCCCCATACGTCTTCTAACGACAGTTTAATTAATCAGCATGTACCGTGCACAATGATCAGCAACAGACCTTTCTGTAGTGTGGCCTACGGTGTAATATAAAATGGGCTTACACGTACGTTCGGCAATGCATCTATGGGAACAGGTTCTCACAGAATTACAAACAGTGGGGAGACGTGTGAGCTGTGTATATAAAGGGAAAACTATTCTCTGCGCCAAGGTTGTAACCAAACAGCAGGAAAACATTAGAGATTGTGAGCAAATTTCCCCCAATGGTCTAAATTCTGATTGTGGAGAAGTAGGTAGAGACAAAATTTATAACGTGTCCTTGACATCGGAAGCCGAGATAACCCAAAATAGTAAGGCGCTGGCCTCTCAATGCTAGGGTCGTGAGTTCGAGTCCCGGCCAGGACCCCCCCCCCCCCACACCCCCCGCACACACCCCCCCCCTCTCCTCCCGCACCCCCCCCCCCCCCAAACAAGCAACCAGTCAGCCAATTCAACCGTTTTACTGAACTACATTTCCCCATGATACCGCTAAAAGAATCTATAATGATACAAAAAATGTCGGCAAATTTGCCTGCCCTAAGCGCAATGTCTAAAAGAAAATCGTTTTCTCGTCAGTTTGAACAGAATTCTACTTTTCTGTTTATAAGGGAAGGGGGGGGGGAGGCGGGGGACGGGAGGTATGATGCGTTACCTGAGCCC
>JACVVK020000050.1:1290000-1312500 GCA_018292915.2 Batillaria attramentaria | reverse complement strand
AATCTTCTAAAAACAGCCACCAATCGGCGCCGTCTAGCTGGTCATCAGTCCGCAACCAAATAAGGTCGTCTGCCCGGTACGCGGTGCACTTCTAGAACGACATAAACCCCAGCCTGAGTCACCACACTGGTTTCAGATGCTATGTCGTGAGCAAAGTGACGGATTCTGATGCACGGTTTAAGCACATTCGATGAAAACTTTTCCACACCATAGGCTCAGAGAAAGTCATATCTCTCTACTATCAGAAGACGCCAAGTCACGAGGACGGTCGGGATGGTCAGATGAAACAACCTTCTGTTTGGCAAACAACCTTAGAGCCTTCAAAAGTGGCAGTTTTCCGTCTGAGCGGCGTTACGAATATAGAGGCTTTAACCTCGGGTACTTGACAGGGTGGGGTGGGGGTTTGGGGGTTTAACGTCCTTTTCCACCACATACGGTGATATCAAAGACGGGGAAACGATGAAAAAGCCAGCACAAATATTTGGCCCCAGCCGGGATACGAACTCACGACCCGAGCATTAGAAGTCCAACGCTCTACCATTCGGCCACCCCGGCTCCCCGGGTACTTGACAGCTACACAAGGTAGGACAGAGACCTGCATACGCAGTTACCAAACAGGCAGAAGAGCACGGACTGAAGCAACAGTGGGAAGTGTGAATCGTGGTCTATCGTGCGACAGGCGGTTCCGGCCACAGCCCTGACGACGTGACAGGTAGAATTAATCACAGGAACGTACAGCGAAAAGACTTTGGTGCCACCAGCTGAAGGTGATAAAGATCGAAGAGCGAAGCGTCAGCCGAGGGCGGGAATAATGAGAAGCTGACAGTGTGAAAGCCACCGGCTTTTTAGCTCCGTGACGCCAGGGTCCTGGCCGACCAATCTGACGTGCGTGTCGCATGCCGCGTCACACACGTCCATTGTCTCATTAGCGGATGTCATTTTGACGGTGACTTCAATCACACGTTGTGCGTCGGGCGTCATGACCAGGGCTTCGGTGTAACACTGACGTGAGATGAACTCACCGGCGCTTCAAGGTTAGAGCTGGGTGAAGCTTTGCACCAATGCACACAAGAACCCGGGCCAATGCAGCCTGGAAGTGCCATCAGGTCATTCCGACGTTGTGCTAGAGTAAGATCCGAGAAATGAATGACTGAGGTGACTGGCGGCTCCCGTCACGCACTGGCGTTGTTTTGTGCAAAAGAGAGTTATTGACAAAACGCGTGTGGAGCCCTGGAATAAGGCAGAGGTGTGTGTGTGTGTGTGTGTGTGTGTGTGTGTGTGTGTGTGTGTGTGTGTGTGTGTGTGTGTTGCGGGAAGGGAGGGGGGAGAGTGGTTGGCTTAGTTAGGGGAGAGGGAGGGACTATAGTAATAATCAGAATGATCGAAGTGGTATTCTACACTCTTTCTACACGGGTTACCCTGCTCATCCAACCGGAAGTCTTGCTGCTTCACCAACGACCCACCCACGGTGAGTTCAAGGCCAACCACACTGTACAGTCTGCAGATAATTCGTGTGTTGCACCCAGATTTCCCGGCAACTCGACACTCGGCCTCCGCCACGATACGAGTAGGTGGGTGGGTGGGTGGGTAATTAACGTCCCCACGTATGCTGGCAGAGGCAACGGCTGATGTCATGGACAGGCTCAATGCGGCATATTGTAGAACTAATGGTGAACGTGCTGTAAGCGCTGTCCCGACGTCTTTAAGTGGCATGCTACACGTCCCACGCTCTCACCTCCCACCACCCACCACCCATTGTAAATGGATGTCGGAGAGCTGCTGGACTCACCAAGGACTCACCACAGGCACATGCTGTCTGTAACAGACTGTTTGTCCTTGTGCCACGCACAAAATTTCGCACACTCTCCGGACATGGTGGTGATGAACGAACCACCCACGTAACGCCTACTCGTATCGTGGCGGAGGAGTGTGGAGTTGCCGAGAAATCTGGATGCAAGGGAAGAACTCTCGGAGAGTGCTTGACCTAGAAATCCCGGCAACTCAACCAGAGGGGTTGGCAGGCTTGCGCAACCTCCACCGACAATACAGGCGTTGCACGCCTTCTGTACAACACGACGGGGACTGCGAGACGAAGCTCCCAGTCGTGTGCCTGTAGGGGGCGGATCGGCCATGATACCGCACTCAATGACGTTTACTTTTATCAGCCCATTTCCAGCACCGGGCTTCCGATGTGGCGGCGTCCGCACGTCACCCGTCTCCGCTGCCGTCACTTCCGACACGACCACGGACCAGTTGCGCTCGTCACCAATTTAGTCCGGGGTTGATTGCTGGTCAAGGCGTTATCTCGCTCGTGTGGATCTTGTGCGCGCGGAGGCATATTTCCCATCGACCTGTCCAGGCGTGGTGCAAATGGCCGCCCTGGGGCAGGGTGGGGCACAGACCCTTCCAGCCACACAGGTCGCGGGAGCTATATAGGCTGATGTCGGGATGATGGGAGTTACAGTACGCAGATAGCTTACTTGACTGGACTTGACATGACTTGATAGCTTCCGGGAAGCCTCCAGGGCCCGCATGTAAAAGTCGGCATTAGGGAGTTTAGCCCCGGGTTAGAGTCTAACCTTGAACTGACCTACCTCTTGGGTTTTTTTTTTTGTTTGTTTTTTTCTAATCAGGAAGCGGGTCCATTCTGGCAAGGTGCCTATGCCGTTATAGAAGGATTTTTGTCTTTCTTCCTTCGCTTCCTGTTTTATTTAATTTTGTTTGGGGGCTTCTCTTGTCCTGGTCTGGGTTAGGTCCGTGGCCGTGGGTTAAATTAACCTCGAGTTCTAAATACGGGCCCAGGAAATGTAGAAAACAATTCTGCTAAAATATAGAACAGAAATTTTGCTCCTCAGTTCTCCCTTTTTCAGAGTAAATAAAAAAGAAATGGTTATTTTGAGCTGTGTCGGTTTTTCTTTTACAGAGAGGTACAGAGAGAAAGAGACAGACGATGAGGAGGAGGAGGAGGAAACCTTTATTTCAGGCTAGAGCTGTTAGGCACTGTAAGGCTCCTCTTACACACTGTCCTGCTAACACTACCACAGAATATTCAACTAAGTCTTATGAGTAATGAGCGAGGTATTATGAATCAATGAGGCCAATCAATGAGAGTAGTTCAAAACAAACAAGAGCAAAAAAACGTTAGAAACAGAGAGACTCGGGGGAGGGGGGGGGGGAGAGAGACTCGGAGAGAGAGAGAGAGAGAGAGACTCGGAGAGAGAGAGAGAGAGACTCGGGGAGAGAGAGAGACAGAGGCTGAGAGAGACTAGGAGAGAGAGAGAGACTCGGAGAGAGAGACACAGAGAAAGAAAGAGAGAGAGAGAGGGGGGGCGTGGGGGGAGTGTCATCGGTTGCTGTCTGTCAGCCAGCTAGAACTGGAGACCATTCGATACAGATAAAGCACGTTCACGCGCCTCTCCCCACGTGATCAATCACGCGTAATGGGAAGTTTATCCTTTTTTCAGAGCAATTGTTTTCCCTCCTTTTTCCTGATGAAGAGCCTTTTCCCTGATGTTTGACTTGACAAACTGGTCAGGCTTACAGTCAGCCACGAAAGGTCAGTCGTGTCAGAGCTCCAGCCTAGTTCACAGTTGCTCCAGCGGCCTGCGTGAATCCGGCGGTGCATGTTACACTAGAATGAGGTAAAGTTCGTAGTAATTATAATATTCTGTCGACAATTGCCCCACTTGCTGTGCACCTATAATCGGTCATTTACAGGCAGATGGCACTCCAACGGTTCCCCTGACCGAAGACAGCAGGCGAGGGTCGTGGAATATCGTACGTACGACGCTACCCAGGGGTGGTGCTCGTTTAAAGGCGCTCCTGCTAGTTTGAGAAAGGGTGGGTGGGTGTTGGGGGTTTAACGTCCTTTTCCACCACATAGGGTGATATCAAAGACGGGGCAACGATGAAAAAGCCAGCACAAATATTTGGCCCCAGCCGGGATCGAACTCACGACCCGAGCATTAGAAGTCTAACGCTCTACCATTCGACCACCCCAGCTCCCCTAGTTTGAGAAAGGGAACACGGTGTCAAGAAAGGGTTTAATCACTGCTACCATTACAAGGCACTGATCAGGGAGAAATCTGCGGTTTTGGAACAACTGCGCTTGCGCTCTGTCCACACAAAATAGTCTACCTAAGAGATTAGTCAAGCTCCGAATGACACACACGGATGTTTGATGGCCGTGCAAATGATGAAAACTCAACCGTCCGTATACGATGTCCGCCATGTTTTGTCGATTGTCGTCAGCGGCTCTGTCACCGGCTACTGCGTTTACGCTCCTGGGTCCGTACGTGAAAGTCGACGTTAATTTAACACACGGCTACGGGCCTAACCCAGATTAAGACAAAAGAAACCCAAAAGCAAAATTAAATACAAAAGGAAGCGAAGAAAGGAAGGGAAAAAATCCTTCTATAACGGCTTAGACACCTTGCTGGAATGGACCCGCTTCTTGGTTTAAAACAAAAAACAACAGAAAATTTAACCCTAGAGCTAGTTTAGTTCGAGGTTAGACTCTAACCTGGGGCTAAAAGCCCTAACCTCGACTATTACATACGGGCCCAGCTGAACACAAGCCTGTCTGTGCATGTTTCTGTGAACATTGTCTCAGTCGTGTGATGCTGACACCCCAAAACAGCTCAGAGCGACCCATCAGCGTCAAGTCTGAGTGTGTTGTATGAGAAAAGAATGGTGAGAAACGGTTTTAGTATTATGAATGATTCTGGCCACATTTTATCTCAGTATTATCAGAAATTACCATCAGGCCGACGGCTTAGAGCCTTTACTGCCAAGAAACTCAAAACAATGAATAGCTTTGTACCAATGTCTATTAGGCTAATGAATAAGCCGATGTAGGGTTGTGTGGTAGGCTTGTTGATGCTGATGTGATATTTCTTAAATTCTAATTAGACGTGTTGTTTCTTGCCGGGTGTCAGCTGGCGTTGACTGTGATAGAGTTATGTGCACCTCTGCTGTTGTGCTGCTGATGTGAAATGATGTGGGGTGTAGTGTTGTAATTTATTCATAGTACTGCAACATTGTGATAGATTTTTAGGTACGAGTGTACGAACATGTAAATAGGTGGAATGAGTGTGCATGGCCGTATGAGTGAGTGTTTGGCATGTTTTATGTTTTTATGAGAGACCACAAAGCAATGTTCCTCTTTTGGAAATTTAATAAATGTCTTATGTCTTATGTCTTAAAAATGATAGTAATGGTGGCTTTAACTATTGTTGCGTATGTCAAACACATTCAACCGTCGAACATATTCGGTTGTAGCTTGTAACGGAAAACTCGAATGAGGCTAAACTGAACTGACCACAGGCCCGTGGTCCTGTGCTCACTACGATACGAAAAGCTCTGCGAGATCGGTAACACAGGAACCTGGAATATGTACGTTTAAAAGATGCTGCAGTGCGCTCAATCCGAGAACGACTGTGTAATTGTGTGTAGTTAAACGATACTAATGGTGGACATATTTTCCGAGTAACCCATCTGTTACCCTTTTATTTTAGCGTCGTGATATTTAGTTTCAGGGTTATTTGCAGCTCCAGTTGGCCAGTTTTATAGTACGCATGACATTTCCGCAAATTGCGTATGGGAGGGATCCATCCATTAGAGATCCGTCCATGATCGTGTGTATCTTGCTACCAGGATGTAAGCCGCAACTGATGCTTGTTTTGTTTTTGTTTTTGTTTTTTTTAAACAGTCTACGCCCTCATAACCTGCAATCCTTATCCCGCGAGATATAATCATTGCCTGGTGGCTTCGTCTGAGAAGCCAAATTTAGACAAGTCTCTCCCGGTTCCGGGGACTTTGCGGCACTTTAAAAACCCGCTGTGTGTGTGTGTGTGTGTGTGTGTGTGTGTGTGTGTGTGTGTGTGTGCGTGTGTGTGTGTGTGTGTGCGCGCGCGCGCCTCTGTGTGTGTGTGTGTGTGCCTCTGTGTGTGTGTGTGTGTGTGTGTGTGTGTGTGTGTGTGTGTGTGTGTGTGTGTGTGTGTGTGTGTGTGTGTGTGTGTGTGTGTGTGTGTGTGTGTGAACTAAATGGACATAATTATGCTCAAACACATTCGTGTTCACCCTCATTCGCCTCCCATGCCTTCAGTCAAGAACCCTCACTCTTCACTGTAGTGAGAACGGAAAGGTCCTAGATACATATCTCACACAGCCGTGGCCTTCACCCGCTCCCCCCACCCTCCATCCCACCCCCACCCCCCCACCCCTCCATACATTTTGTACATAATATTGATAGTATGGTATACTGTACGTGCTCCAGCTGACGCAAGCAATTACATTCGCGTGAAATGCGCGACGTTGTTTTCCCTGTGTGTAAGTAAGCACGGCCGAGAAAAAGCTGAGCAAATATTTTGCGCTGGCGGTGGCGGGTGTTAATTTCGTCGCATGAAGCTGTTTTCCTAACAAACAGTTGAATAAAACAAATGCACGCTTTCGCGAAAATGTGCGAGCAAAATGTTTTGTTTTTTTTACAAAATCGAAGAGAAGAAAGAAGCTGCGAGTGCACTGACTAATTGGGTTGATAATTTGGGAGTTTAACGTCCTTTTCCACCACATAAGGGTGACATCAAAGACGGGGCAACGAGGAAAAAGCCAGCGCAAACATTTGGCTCCCAGCCGGGATTCGAACTCACGACCCGAGCTTTTAAAGTCCAACGCTCTATCGGCTCGGCTATCCCTCCAACTCCCCCCACACTAACCCCTCCCCATTTCGCATTTGAAAAAAAATATTTTTAAAAATCACAAAGAGTTAGGAGCAAAATCATTCGTCAACCCCCACATGGTTGGCATCTGAAAGCTCGCAGTCAGCGATATGAAGACAGATGGGGGCGGCGAAAAGGAAACCAAACACGTGTCTCCGTGTGCTACATTCATTTTGACCGACAGGTTACCGGGCATTGCGTCCGGTCTGATCGATATAACAAACGTGAATCTTTCCCTTGTGTTGTCGGCAGGAAACAGAGTGTCCACCCCGAGGCACTGGCACGACGCAACGTTCTTAAAAAAAAAAAAAAGGCAGGAAGCCAGAAAGGAGAGGAAAGCATGCCGTCCTGACGGCCACACAGTGAACTGGGCCCGTATGTAGAACTCGAGGTTAATTTAACCCACGGCAACGGGCCTAACCCAGACTAGAACTAAAGAAACCCGAAAACAGAATTAAATACAAAAGGAAGCGAAGACAGGGTGGGTGGGTGTTTGGGAGTTTGGAAGCGAAGACAGAAAGACAAAACTCTTTCGATAACGGAATAGGCACCATGGTGGAATGGACCCGCTTCCTGATTGAAAAAAAAAAATACCCTAGAGCTAGTTTAGTTCGAGGTTAGACTCTAACCCAGCGCTAAACTCCGTAACCCTGACTTTTACATTCGGGCTCTGGTGATTTTCAGTGGATACTGATTAATCAGAGACAGAGCAGTTTGGAGGTAGCCTGGACTTCAACTGTTGAAAGGATTCGCGTGCATAATACGGGGGTGGGGGGCTGGGTGGGTGTTTGGGAGTTTCACGTCCTTTTCCACCACGTATGGGTCATATCAAAGACGGGACAACGAGAAAAAGGCCAGCACAAATATTGAGTCCCAGCCGGGGATTCGAACTCACGACCCGAGCATTTAAAGTCCAACGCTCTACCATTCGGCCACCCCGGCTCCCCGTCGTGTGGGGGAAATCGGACGGAACTGTTTCGCAGGATTCAACAGTACTTGTAGTTATTGGCAAAAAAGTGCTTTTATTTGTGCAGTGGAAAAGGACGTTAAACCCCCAAACACCCACCCACCCTTCTATTTGTGCAACCAGTCCGCAAGAGAGACTGGCCATTTCCTTTCGAGAGCTGGATTTCGTAATGCACTGAAAAGCGTCCACACTCTTGCGGAGGCTAATGCAAAGGTCAGGGGCACGTAATCAACCTTAATGTATCCACTTACGCCTCCACATACCGCTAAGGGGGATAATAGCTGAACAGAGAAAGGGCGGTAATAACACAAACTTTAAAGCCATTCCCATAGCGAAATTGCTGCATATAGGTTTCGTGCGCGCTGCTGTAACTGCGTAGTAACTATGAAAATAGAGGGGTTTTTTTCTGTGCCCGTAGACAACATAAAATTCGGCTCAGTCTTGTCTGCTGGATTCAGTCACACCACCTACACATGCTCTCTCTCTCTCTCTCTCTCTCTCTCTAAATGTAAATGTAAGAAGTCTGCTTTTTGTTTGATCTGGTCACTGTGTTCTGTATAGTTGTGATATATGCCTCAATGCTGGCTGAATGGATACTTATGAAGACATATGTGCCTGTACCCCCTGATGGGGTTTCTGGAAATAAACTGAAACTGAAACTCTCTCACTCACTCACTCACTCTCACTCTCTCTCTTTCTCTCTTTCTCTGTGTGTGTGTGTGTGTGTGTGTGTGTGTGTGTGTGTGTGTGTGTGTGTGTGTGTGTGTGTGTGTGTGTGTGTGTGTGTGTGTGTGTGTGCGTGTGTAGGTGTGTGTGCGTATGCGTGCGTGTCCGTGTCCGACAATATATTTTGCTGTTCCCCCATTTATTCTGATTTTTTTTTTTTTTTTTGCCCTTCTTGGTCCTTCCCGACGTGCTCGAAAGGTTATAAGTGTTATTTTCGGACCGCAGGTGTGTCCAGACAGAAACACGACGAAGGTATTGTAAGGAGACACGGCAAATTTGAGCCAAAGCCTTGGTTACCATAAATAGAATCAGCAAGACCAGCATTAATGTAAAATGCCTTCGATTTCTTGTTTTTCCTTCATCTTAAACTGAAGGTCCGGGGGCGGGGAAGGTGGTGGTGGCAGTGGAAGGGGAGGGGGGTTGAATTGAAGGCATCCCGAACTACATGAGTGATCGTTGTCTTTACGTGAAGCAATCGAATCCACAAAATCCCCGACCTGACTACGTCACATCCACACAATATCTGTACCAAGACTGTAGGAAGAGGAGAACTAAAGGTTGGTTTTGTTTGTTTGTTTGTTTGTTTGTTTGTTTGTTTGTTTGTTTTACTTCGGTTTTAGATGGTAAGGCGCCTAGAGCTCGTTTCTCGGGGATAGGCGCCCTATTATTATTATTATTATTATTATAAACCGTCTGGAGCTTCCGTTTCCAGAACTCTGCGTGCTTTTTTCCTTCTTTCGTTCTGTCTTAAATACACGTAACAAAGTGCACACTGCACCTGACATACCACGCACTGAGTACATGTGCCAGCTGACACGCTAACCCTGAGCTGTGTCCTGTGCTCAACAAACGGCGCCGCTTATATCATGGACCCTGGTTATGGTTACTGTACACGGGGCACCTGGAGAGGTCCATTGGATCCGCCCCCAACGTTCCTCTGACTATTTGACGAAGCACCTGTCACTCACCCACGCACGTAACGTGTACAATGCCTTCACTTTTTTTTTAGGAACTCACTCCCCCTTGCGACTCAGTGAAGAAGGCAATTAGTCTCTCCTTCATCACACTCGAAACCCGGTGCGTGATCCACATCTTCCTTCCCAAAGTAGCATGTTCCCCAGGTGTTCTGTGATCCTGTTCTTCCCTTGCCGCTCAGTCCGTGGCCGGCGCGACCAGATCGATAGAGCCGATCGTCAGAAATAAACCCGGGGCCAGCAAACACGTCTGCGTCAAACCAGACGATGAGGGGAAAACGGATCGTTTTAACCTGGTTCATCGAAGTCGGTTTAAGTGGGTGTTTGGTGGTGCAAGTTGCTGCTGCGTCAGCACTTTGGAGATGACACATTTTTAAAGGATCTAAAGGAGAATTGCCGCTTATAAAGCTGAAAGCTTATTTGCCAAATGAATAGTTTTCTCCTTGTGACCACTGCGACCCTGCGGCTTCTAATGGTAGAGGAATATGACTTTCTTTGACCTAACGTTTCCACACCTGTACTGCACGTCGACACCACCAAGCCGCTAAAAAGGGAGACCAATCAGCGCTGTCTAACTGGTGTTCAGTCCGCACCAAAATAATGTCGTCTGCTCAGTACGCGGTAAACTTCCACATAGGTAGAACAACATATACGCCAACCACACGAATGGCCTCACTAAAAAAGAAATCATAATTAATTTATATCTGCATCAGGGGCGCCGGAACCGGGGGGGCAGGGGGGGGGGGCAGCTGCCCCCCCTGTACCCAAGCAGGGGGGGCAAGAGTGTCTTTTTGCCCCCCCTGGAAAATCAGGTGACTATGGCAAGAGGGGGGGCAAAGCCATGGTCTTGCCCCCCCCCCCTTCCCCTACCTCTCCCCCTACCCCTCTTAGTGCTCTCTCCCTCATCCCACCCAACAGAGAACTTCTGTTTTTGCGGACCGAAGGCTGTCCGCTCCTCTGATTGCACCCCCCCCCTCCCCCCCCCCCCCCCCCCCCCCCCCCCGCTTTTCACTTTTTTCGGGCAACGTCCTGGTTCGTAAAGGTTTTTTGTCTACGCAGCATTTGATCGCCCCCCCCCCCCCCCCCCCCCCCCGCTGTTCACTTTCTTCGGGCAACGTTCCCCCCTCCGAGATTCTGCCCCCCCTCCCCCCAACATCTTCCGGCGCCCCTGCTGCATGGATTTAAATCTGGCTTAGTGGGAAGTGTCACACTTTGATTATACTCGTGTTTACTACAGTAAGAGCCGCCAAGGAACCGTGAATCTTGCCTGACTCAGTCTCGCATACAAAACCGAAAGCGTGGGATACTCGCGCGCGGTACAAAGCTCCCACGAAAAGTGCATGCTTGCTGCGGGTCTGTGCATGCACGGGGGACAACTCATGTAGGAGATAATCTCGAAACTGGCTGAAAATGTACTGTGCTGGTGAGTGCGACAGTTTTCATCGCTTCTGTGCACACTGTGCAATAACACTGGGACCTCAAAGTTGTCTGTCCACTTTCTTGTCACCGAGTTTGTTTGTTTTTTCTTAATTAGGTATCACTTAGCTCGGCTCGATCTCGGTCAGCCCGATTTGGACGTCGTCGCAGGGACCTAGAGAAGAGACGGACCCGGAACAGGGTTGGTGGCCATCCAGCCTTGTCTGCCAAAGCAGAGGTTTTACTTGAGCTCTCAGTATGTGTAACACGCAGACAATGTACGAGTGAATCGCTTTTGACATGATGTCGGAGACCTCCAGGCCTCATGGACAACAGTTCAGATATGCACCGCGTATATTCGTAACAGAAAGTGAAATATCTTTCATAACAAATCTGAACACCCACCTCTTCACAGCCCTCAACCAATAACTGTTGCCAGATCATCATCTTCCTGGTTGTCTCTGTGTGTGTGTGTGTGTGTGTGTGTGTGTGTGTGTGTGTGTGTGTGTGTACGCCGTGTATGATGCTGCACATTATGTGTTTGCAGTTAAATGTATGTGTGGAGGCATGTTGCGTGTTTCTGGGTGTGTGTTGATTGTAAGGCGCCCTGAGCTCCCGCGATAGGGAGGGCTTCCCTTAAGTACCCATTTTCTTATTATTATTAAATACCATGAAACCCAGTGGACAACAACAAACAAAATCCTTACCTTGTAAGTAAATGGTAATCCTTGTTCAGCTAAGTAATTCAGTGTCCAATCTGAAAAACAAGGAAACAAGGACTTTTTAGTTTTAATATGAAAATTTAATTCTCATTCTCTCTCTCTCTCTCTCTCTCTCTCTCTCTCTCTCTTACACACACACACACACACACACACACACACACACACACACACACACACACACACACACACACACACACACACGAGGGGTTTTTGTGGAGGATAAAATGAACATACAGTAACTGAAACACTGTGTTAATGAAAGTCTGTCTTTACTCTATTGTCTGCAACACGTGGTGACAACAGACTGCTGTTGCTGCATAACCTGGTACGTTAATGTTGTGTTGAGGTGCACATGAAACAGACATCACGAAACACAAATAGATCGCATCTGACAATCTGTGTCACGTACATCCTGTACGCATCGATCAGGGAGACCAAGTAAAAGCATACATGTGTGTGTGTGTGTGTGTGTGTGTGTGTGTGTGTGTGTGTGTGTGTGTGTGTGTGTGTGTGTGTGTGTGTGTGTGTGTGTGTGTGTGTGTGTGTGTGACAGGAACGTACATATATATGCAGCAGCTTGCATTTTAGTTCCCAGAGGTTAATATCTAATGCGTTTCCTTTAAGAATTCAGTTGAAGCAAACAGTAGACGTTCAGACTGATGATAACTATATAAATACGTGAATCTTTCTAATGGACTGGCGGTCACTAAAGCAAAGTGATTGTACACGCACACACACACGCACGCACGCACGCACGCACGCACGCACGCACGCACACACACACACACACACACACACACACACACACACACACACACAAGCAAAGAGACAGACATACAGGGGGTTTCCAAACTGGAATACTGTACATTCATCAGGAGAAGCCTATAATGTGTAGCACCCTCCCAGATTAAGTTTCGTACAGTAACGCACAAACAAAAAAAAATTCCCCAAATGCAGAAACAGACTCACGACTCGCGCTCTACCACCACCTTCCATTTCTCCTTCAACTGACAAGCACCCTTTCAGGCTGATAATCTGAGTGCATCAGCTATCACCTGTCTATAATCTGAGGTAAAATGATACCAGATCGATTTCTTTTGCCTGCTTACAGCCAACACCTATACTGGCGGAAACTTTGTTGAGAACAATTTCCTTGTTTGCGGCAAGCTGTTGCACGTTTTGCGGGTAATGGGGCGGTCAAATCCATCATCAGAATCGACAGTGCGGTGTGTGCTTGTTTGTTTGTTTTTTTTAAATTGTTTTGTATTGTGGCAACAGCACACACACACACACACACACACACACACACACACACACACACACACACACACACACACACACACACACACACCAACGTAGCTTTGGTTCTCTCTCTCTCTCTCTCTTTCCTCACACACACACACACACACACACACACACACACACACACACACACACACACACACACACACACACACACACGCGCGCGCGCGCGCGCGCGCACACACACTGTCACAGAGGGAGAGGGGGGAGGGAGGGAGAGCTGAGGGATTCAGTCACACTTCACCCACAAACAGAATCATACTTCAGAACATACACTAAACAAGTCGACAGATGGAAGTGGTCAGGGGGTCTCCTCCAAACATGAACTTCGCTCCAACGGCGGGCATATCAAAACCACGAATCCCGCCACCCTGTCACGGACCACGTGTGTCAGTGTTTAACGTTTAGCGTCGACCGGTAAATTTTCACAAGTAAGGACGCACACAGACAGCTGTCCAGATTCTGGATCATGAATACTAAACTGATACATTTGGACATGATCAGCTG
This sequence comes from Batillaria attramentaria, assembly GCA_018292915.2. Classification (NCBI taxonomy): domain Eukaryota; kingdom Metazoa; phylum Mollusca; class Gastropoda; family Batillariidae; genus Batillaria; species Batillaria attramentaria. Next base: position 1,299,167 of record JACVVK020000050.1, on the reverse strand, counting down.
AGGCTTAACTGACGGCCATTTTTTTTATACTCTGCCCACAAATTTAAAAAGGGGCGAAAATGTTGTACATGTACCATATTAATTTTAGCGGAAGCTATTTGTGGCTGCTCTTCCGGTTCATCGATTATCACTTCCGGTCACGCTATTCATCCAGGACTACGCGGCCGCGCACGATGCAGTCAGTCCTGGTTTTAACCTTGTCAGAACAGTTTCTTGCACGCTGACAGTGGACAGAGTCGACAGACTGAAAGATGTGCCCACCCGCTATTAGCCCGGCTACGACTATTATCATCGCTGACAACTGAACATATATAGATGTTCTGTGCGTCAAGTTATCTCCGGCTGTCAGGCTGCCTAAAAGGCAGTGTGCGTGGCCAGAACGACTCCAGTCAGTAGGCAGTCACTGAAGAGAAGACAGTAGTGCCGGGGCTTGATGTGCCTGATCGTGTCGGCTGCACGGACAAGACGGCGTTCAGATTTATCTGCGCTAGCTGACACGCACAACTGGGACTATGCCAGTGCCTGTCTTTCACAGATACACCGGAAGGGATTGGTTGCCGGTTGGTTGGTTGGTTGGTTGGTTATATTATTCCAGGGTTTAACGTCCTTTTCCACCACACACGGGACAGCGAGGAAAATACCTGCATAAGCTCACACACACTGACACACACACACACACACACACACACACACACACACACACACACACACACACAGAGAGAGAGAGAGAGAGAGAGAGAGAGAGAGAGGCACAGAAAGAGAAGGCATACCCTGACTTACTGCAAGTAACTTTCACCAAGCCATGTTACAGGCAGCCGATAAATACCACCACACCAATTGATCAAAGGGAAGCAAGCCCAGAGGCTGAGGACTGGGCATTCTCTGCTAATGTCCCCTGTTTTCCTCCGACGATCACTTGGCAAGCCAAGGCTGCTTTGGCAAAGCTTTTCGTGTACCGAGAAGTTCTGAGCAACCGGCCCCCGTAGTGTAGTGGTTAGCACTTCGGACCATGGACCGGGAGACCCGGGTTCGAGTCCCAGCCGAGGCAAGCGGGATTTTTCCTACCTAGGTCGGCTCCTACCCAGAGCGGGTGTGCTATGGGCCCAATGGGGAGGCTGTTGCCACACAGCCGAGCTTCACCCACTTCACGGGTGCGACTTTGGGGGTGCTTCCCTTGGTATGACACGTCTTATGATGTGGATGATTACACGGCCGGCACCGCAGGTGCCGTAGTTCCCGGGCCTGGTTCATGCCGGGATATTTATGACAGGAAGCGTGGAATGCGGCCCTGTCCCGCAGTCCCAAACCACACGGACCTCCATAGCATCATCTTACCATCATCCTCATCTCCATCATCATGCATAATAAAAATTGCCCCAGCTTCCGAGCCCTCCGTGGATTCCACCCATGACCTGGGAGGAACACCACTGGAGCCGGCAAAGAGTTGTGGCAGCAAAAAAAAAAAAAATAAATAAAAAAAAGAGAAGTTCTGAGCTTTAAACTGTGAACCAAACGTATTACCTGATAGAAATTGTGAAAGTTTTGTTTTAAAAATAAAAAAAAGGTTTAGGGTTTAGGGTTAATATGTAATAGAACTAATTTGCAAAGAATTCTATCTGAAGGCGGGGGAGTGGTAACACTTGAATTGGGTGGGTGGGTGTTTACGCGTTTAACGTCCTTTTCCACCACGTGTGGGTGATATCAAAAACGGGGCAACGAGAAAAAGGCCAGGACAAGTATTTGACCCGAGCCGGGATTCGAACTCACGACGCGAACATTGGTAACCATTCGGATGATTGTTTGTTGTTGTTGTTGTTGTTGTTGTTGTTGTTGTAACATGCAGTATAAAAAAATCAAACACGAATTATTAGAATATTTAACAAATGGTGCTTGTGGCTGCATCTTCAGTCTTCCTCAACTTGACTCAAACGACCACGGCTGCTCGTGTTTGTTTCGATAATTATGTTATAACAGTCTGCGTACGTTCTTGTGTAGACACCGTCCGTCTCAGCCGCGGTGTGGGAAGGCGGTGGATGGCGGGTAACGTTAGCCACGGTTTAACTGTTTGTAGGGTGTTACACAAAGGTGACAAGAAGCAACAACGACGGTAAACAGAGACGTGTTTAGACGGATAATGTCATCTTTGCCTTCTCGCGGTTTGCAGTGTGTGACGAGAGGTTTGACAGTGCACACCCGCAGCCGCCGACCGCATTCTGCACGTTCTGGACGGTCCGTGTTACAGGTCATTGTGACATACCCAACACGCGGAAAACGCTTTTCAAGGTCTCAGTGTGGTTATTTACCACAATGTCCACAAAAAGTTGGTTGGTTGGTTGGATGAATGGCTGGGAGTTTCACGTCCTTTTCCCTCCAATCTCAAAGACGGGACAACGAGTACATCCCCAACAGAAAATGTTGGTTTCCAGTCGGGATTCGAACGCACGACCCGAGTACCCGAGTCCAACGCTCTACCAGTTGGCTATACCGACTCCCCTGTCGGTGTCTCAAAGTAGTCTATTTACCACAATTTGAAAAAGGCGATTGTGTGTCTGGTCAGTCCAGGATGGGTGGGTGGGTGTTTGGGGGTTTAACGTCCTTTTCCACCACATACGGGTGATATCAAAGACGGGGCAACGACGAAAAAGCCAGCATAAAAATTTGGCCCCAGCCGGGATACGAACTCACGACCCGAGCATTAGAAGTCCAACGCTCTACCATTCGGCCACCCCGGTTCCCCCTGGTCGGTCCACGTCACTACGAGTTTGCAAGGAAGTCAATGCGAACCGCGTTTCTCTTGTCACGGTCAGCGTCGCTGACGATGCACTATTTCCGTCTTTGTATGGAAGTGAACTTCTCTCAGCAAAACTGGCGATACTGTACCGACAGAGAAAAATTCCCGAAATCACAGGTACGTTTATCACAAAAACGTTACGAAAGTGGTGGCAGTTTACCTGCACGTTAGGCAGTTCTTGTTTGCTAGTGGATGGGCGTTCGAGAGGGACTGTGCATGTAATTTTGGTATGTCTACCTGGGGCTCAGAAGAAAAAATTCAAGGGATCTCGTTTTAAGAGCAAGTCACAAGCTTTGCTTGTTCATGCACATTATTTGCCGGTTTCTACAACTTGTATTGCAATAAAACTTGTTAAAACCAAGAGCAAGTTACTCACGCTCCTTACTTCATTTTGACTACGGTATAGTTTGATATGTTATCTTCTCTTTTCTTCTCTTCATCCTGTCCCCGTTTTCCCTCCGTTTTTTCATTTAATTTTTCACGGCAATTTCTCCGGCATGCATGCGTGTAACTTGACTAAAATGAGCATGGCCGTAAGTTTTTACTTGTTGTGCTCTGTTGCAATGTTATTACTGTTTCACGACAATTTCTCCGCCACGCATGCGTGTAACTTGGCTCAAAATAAAGTGCATGGCTGTACGTTTTTACTTGTTGTGCTCTGTTGCAATGTTATTACTGTTTCACGGCAATTTCTCCGCCATGCATGCGTGTAACTTGGCTCAAATGAGCATGGCTGTACGTTTTTACTTGTTGTGCTCTGTTGCAATGTTATTACTGTTTCACGGCAATTTCTCCGCCATGCATGCGTGTAACTTGGCTCAAAATAATGAGCATGGCTGTACGTTTTTACTTGTTGTGCTCTGTTGCAATGTTATGACTGTTTCACGGCAATTTCTCCGCCATGCATGCGTGTAACTTGGCTAAGATGAGCAACGCCTATAAGTTTTTACTTGTTGTGCTCTGTTGCAAATGTTATTACTGTTTCACGGCGATCTGCGCGTGAATGAAATGTTTAAACCAAGAGCAAGTTACCTCGCTGACCAGCATTTCATTCACTACCTCCTGCCCGGTACCCCGTCCCTCCCGGTCCACTTTGCGACAAGGACACTGTGGAAGGTAGGCGGGGAGGAGTGAGGCGTCACTCCTGTGTCAACTGACTTGTGTGTTTTGGGTTTTGTCTCTTCGTGTGGTCGCGTAACGGTAGCGATGACGCAATGAACGACTGCGCAACAACTTGCACGCCTCTACCGATTTTAACTTCATTTCCAGGCAGTTTGATTTCGTGGGCGCCTCGTTTGCTTTGACATGTTCCTCCCGGTTAAACAAATTTCTGGGGTCTGATGCATGAAAAGAGACTAGTCTAGTCTGAGATTTAGCTCTAGTCCAAGACTTATAACGTCAGGATTATTATAGAGTGTATTGTCGTTTAGTCCCTGAAAAAGTCGTCAATTCGCCTTCGTCTCCGTTCATGCATCAGTAATAATAACTAGTCTCAGCGTAGTCATTCTAGCCTCGGCCTTACGTCGTAGTCTCTCTTCATACATCAGACCCCTGAATTCCAAGTGGACACGCCGGATGCACTTGAATGTGCTAATCTCCACTAAATGTGCTTTTGCCACTGAGGTGGACAAACGGATGGACAGTTCAGTGTAGATTTCTTTCTTTCTTTCTTTCTTTTTTTTCTCCTTTTTTTTCCTTTTTTTCAGTCCTTGGCTTTCTCTCTCTCTCTCTCTCTCTCTCTCTCTCTCTCTCTCTCTCTCTCTCTTTTGCCTTTTTGTTTTAAAAGAAAACCAGCAACATCCCTACACACCTTCATAACCTCCACCAAACGGTTTTCTGACAGTTCATGGGGTTGAAGAGCGTAGAGTGAGGGAAAGCTCCAGGCGTTGGAAGGGGGGGGGGGGGGGGGGCGTGGAAGGTGAGGAAGGGAGACCCAGGGGACGGGTGTTGGCTGGTGCGGCTTTGCCTTCTTTAAAAAAAAAATCGTGTTTGCCGAGTCCGCCTCTCAACATGTGAAACATTTCATTCACCAGAACAAGAAGTAGAGAGAAATAAGGTCGCACCACACCGGAGACAGGTCGACAACGAACAGCATGACACGGGCAGGCTCCTACAGGACCTGAAGACCTTTCTCTAGCTGGCTGACTAGACCTCCGTCCGCCACGTTTGTTCTCGGTTTCCTGGCCTCGTTCCTTTTAAACACTTTTTTTTCCCTTTTGCTGCCGCGGCTACAGAAAAAGGTCAAGACACCCACATGGCGTGGCGGGGTGCAGTGGGGGACTTTTCTCTGTCATCAAATTATGACGGCGGCCGTGAGCAGAGTCAACATGACCGGGATACCTGGCGTGACGGAAGCTGGCGACCGAGACGCTACGTGCTCGTCGCGAGATCGCGGGCTGGGAAAGGCGAGAAAGTTTGTGCTTACCACTGGTCCGAGCGTGCGGGGAGGGTGCATGGGATGGATCTAGGTACAGGAGGGTTTGGGGGGGGGAGGAGCGGGCAGGGGGTTGAGAGGTCATCAGCGGAACATAGGCTAGTGATAGTTAACAAGCTTGAGTTTTTGAAGCCTCTATGACCTTGTCTGACATACATCAACATTGCGGAAGATAGGGGAGGGGTGCATGGTCTGGATTTAGGTACAAGTTTGGTTTTTTTTTTTGGGGGGGGGGGGGGAGGGGGGGTTGAGAAGTCATCAACGGAACATACGCTAGTAACAGTTAACAAGCTTCAGTTCTTTAAAGGTTCTATGAATTCATTTGGCATAAAACGACATTGTGGAACACTTTTAACGAATGTGATCGACCCCTTGTTTCACAACAGACGCTGAAATCGAAGGGGGGTATGGGCTTACTTTTTCCGGGGTAATGAGGGTCCCAAATGGAAGGCCGTGTTTCTTAAGAAGCGTTTAGTGTACATGCCCTTTCAAGTTTGAGGAAATGTGAGAAACTCTTACAGGATGAGTGGGGGTGGGGTGGGAGTTTAACATCCTTTACCACCGCGTGCTAATATTTGGCCCTAGCCAGGATTCGAACAAAACTCTTACAGCCACGGATTTCTATAATGACGGTGGTGGCGGATAAAAAGGGATGCTATTCTTCTACGTCTACGAACAGTAACTAAAGCACAGAAAGTGAAGCAGCCTTCCTTTTGGGGGTAACTTTGCATCGGCTTCTTTGTTCTGAGCCGGTTCGGGGAGCCGGGGTGGCCGAATGGTAGAGCGTTGGACTTCTAATGCTCGGTTCATGAGTTCGATCCCGGCTGGGGCCAAATATTTGTGCTGGCTTTTTCATCGTTGCCCCGTCTTTGATATCATCCGTATGTGGTGGAAATGGACGTTAAACCCCCAAACAAACAGCCACCTACCCTTCTCAGCCAGTTCTGGCGGACAAGCAGGATAATGGAAGTTCGAACCTGCTCGAGGTCTGCAGTTACTCGCGCAAAAACTTGCACAGTCTTGGACAACGCGCGACAGGACAAAAGCGACGTGTCTCAGCGTAAGTGGCGAAGGGCGATTAGAAGTACACAGTGGAGTTTATTTTATTAGCCTTAGTTGGGGCAGGGACTTACATAGAACTCTATGTAAGTCCCTGGTTGGGGGCACCATAGTCATTAGATAACTGACTGCCCTGTTGCAAGCTTGGGGAAAAAAAGGACAGTTTCGATACTCAGTATTTCCGCAATGATTTCAGTTTGTGTAAGACAAGAACAGCCCGAAACTATGTATAATTATTTGCTGTATCAAGACCGTCTTTGAAAATGAGCCTGAACCGGACTCAGGTCTAATTCAGGCGAGAAGCAACACAAAGTCCCCCAATAATAATAATTTTTAAAAAAGATAAATCTGTATTTATTTGCTAGCTCGAGGGCATAGATATAAAGAGACGGAAAACACACACACACACACACGCACACACACACACACACACAGAGAGAGAGAGAGAGAGAGAATTAAGTACGGCAACCTATTCTTTATCACAGACCACCACCGCCCGAGAGAGTGATCAAAGAGAGATAAGCACGTCCTGCTCCGTACTGATCGATACACAGCCGTGCGGTTAGTGTTTGCTGCCGAGTGTGGGGGAGGTCCGATTGTGCTAGCCTTGTTTCTTCTCTCCCCTCTCCGGCTGGGCACACTGACACGCCTACTCAGTTTCAGGGCCACGTGCTAATCACAAGCGACAGTAGACGGTTGTGTCCCATGACTGAGACTGGCTCAGTCAGTGTGTACACTCGTGCTTGTTTCACGTTTCGGGGCTTTCACCGTTGATCAGATCAATGCAGCGCTTGTCAAATTCAAGTTGCAAGAGAAAGAAAAAGAAAGATGATGAAGTTAGTGTCCTCAGAAACGTGAAACCAATGCTCGTGGTAATCAAAATCCGTTTACTATATCCAGTTTTGTCATGATCATGATGTCAGTTTGTGTAAGGGTGTATTATGACTGTGTATGTAATGTGTATGTAATGTGTACGTAATGTGTATGTAATGTGTATGTGTACGTAATGTGTATGCTACCCTGCTATTGTAAGGCGCCCAGAGCTCCAGCAATGAATAACAATGAATAACAACTCAAAACAATGAATAGCTTTGTACCAATGTCTATTAGGCTAATGAATAAGCAGATGTAGGCTTGTTGATGCTGATGGTGATATATCTTAAATTCTAATTAGACGTGTTGTTTCTTGCCGGGTGTCAGCTGGCGTTGACTGTGATAGAGTTATGTGCACCTCTGCTGTTGTGCTGCTGATGTGAAATGATGTGGGTGTAGTGTTGTAATTTATTCATAGTACTGCAACATTGTGATAGATTTTTAGGTACGAGTGTACGAACATGTAAATAGGTGGAATGAGTGTGCATGGCCGTATGAGTGAGTGTTTGGCATGTTTTATGTTTTTATGAGAGACCACAAAACAATGTTCCTCTTTTGGAAATTTAATAAATGTCTTATGTCTTATGTCTTATGTCTTATGTCTGGCGCAAGACAAATTCTTCTTCTTCTTCTTATTATTATCTTAAATGATTGCGTGTGGATACCCTGTGAAACTTCAAGATTGCAAAGATTACAAGATTGGAAAATGTGTACATCAGTTACGACTGAAACTGTGACCCCCCCCCCCCCCCCCAAAAAAAAAAAAAAATGAAACTAAAAACTGACATTCTTATTTGGTTCCTTTGGCAACAAACGGTGACTTCTCAGACAGTGTTTCAGTTAATAAAGGTGAAATTTAAAAGGTGCTTTCATCTTCCTCGAACAAATTCCGTCTTTTTTGTTGTTGTTTGCTTGTTTTGTTGTTTTCGTTGTTGTTGTTGTGTTCAGCAATACTGAAGAAATGGACAAAAAGTACATACATCAATCAGATGTGCAGAACATGCGCAGGTTGACGGGAGTTTGAATTTCTGCAGCATTCACGTGACGCTGAAACTGACTGACGTCTGTGCAACCGTATCACTGGCAATACAATATCTAAACAAAATGTGCAGCTCCATTCATTCCAGCCCGCTACTCGCAGTCGTATAGGACCCGACGCATAGACTTATCCTTAACAGGGTTAACTCAATAACTGACGCGAACACTGACGTGACGGCTTGCGTGTACTCACCCTAAATTTTAATCATAGCCAGTGGAACTGGAACAGGAGTTCAACCTACCAAAAAAAAAAAAAATTAAATAAATAAATACTAGCTCAGGCACAATTACTAGGTTTGCATTGGCTTTAGGGTCACGATCGTGTGGTCTACAGCCTAAAGTTAGCTCACGGCACTAGAACTTGCGACATACGCTGTTTGTTCTCAATACAACTCTATACTCAACACGATTTCTGCCATGTTCGTGACCAAGCTGACACAGTTTACTGAGTCCGTCTTCATTTGGCAAGCACCATGCCGTTCCGGCCTCTAATCGCCGGGTTTGACATGTTCTTGTTCACGGCCAGTGCTGATTATCTCGGTAGCCCGCACCTCCCCCCCCCCACTCCCCCCCCCCAAAAAAAAATTGCTAAAGCTTCCGTGAAACTCAGTTCTCTTCAAGATTTGGCGGATACCGGTGGAACAAACACAGAACTGTTTCGACTTGACGACTGTTGAACTGCAGGTGTCAGGTCTCAGGTCCTCTCTTTGACGCACTCTTCAGCGTTATAACAGTTATAAACGCCGGAAGCAGCTGAGTGCAATCCGGACTGAAAGGTTTCGGTAAAAATGATTACTATCCCAGCTACAGTGTACCAAGCACTATTTTTTTTCAGTTCAGTTCCAAATTGACTCGGAGACAGGTTCTTTTTGCAACTGATTAATTATCCTGGAAAGGGATTTTTCTTTAGTGCGCAACTCCATCCCTCCCCCTCCCCATTCCCCTCCCCACCCCCCCCCTCCCCCCTCCAAG
>JACVVK020000050.1:1245000-1285000 GCA_018292915.2 Batillaria attramentaria | reverse complement strand
CTCTCTCTCGCTCTCTCTCTCTCTAGTACTGACCAAAAGTTTAAAATCCTCAAACTTCTTCCCCTAAAACAGCATCTGGAATTAAACAAATGCTTACTAATGCACAAAATTGTCTACTGCAAAGCCCCAACATATCTTCATCAACTGTTTAATTTCAAACACGATAAACAACACAACACAAGGAACAGTCTGCTCCCAGTGCCTCGTCCAAGGGTTGATATCTACAAATGTAGCCTGTCTTTCTCAGGGGCATCCATATGGAACTCTTTACCACTAAGTATCCAAAACATTTCCAAATTCACTGACTTCAAACAAATTCTACACGACACGCTCATCTGGCCATGTAGGTAGAAATGTGTTATATGCATGTTTTCGAATGTTAGTGACGACTTTGAAGTTCTTACTTGGCATACAGCCAATATCATCGACAAATGCCACGTGTGTTTTGATTGTTTATCATGTCTACTTTTCTCTTCTTCATTTCTTTTAAATAGTTAATACTTTTGTTTGTCTTTTTTCTCTCTCTCCCCCCCCCCTTTTTCCCCCTTGTTTTGATGTTGTCTTTTTACCCTTTAACGTAGACTAGCAGGACAGCTTGTAAGACAGGCAGTAATGCCTAAATGCTTTATCCTGAATAAAAAAAACGTTTCATCATCATCATCATCTCTCTCTCTGTATAATAATAAAACAAAAACAATCTGTAAGCAAAGATGTAAACACACTTAAACTAAATTAACTGTAAGAGATAATGTGTGTCTGTGTGTGTGTGTGTGTGTGTGTGTGTGTGTGGTGTGTGTGTGTGTGTGTGTGTGACTGAAAAGCATGCTAAGTCGGCAACAGGCCGTTCCTTAATAAGCATGCCATTAAATTTTATGTCACGTTTCAAATGTTATCATTCAGACAAAATATATGTATCTGATCATGGAAAGAATTTACTGTTCTTCCCTGTGCCTGTGGTGTTCTGTATTGCCTTGTCGCGTGATTTAAAGGGAATTTACTGTTCTTCCCTGTGCCTGTGGTGTTCTGTATTGCCTTGTCGCGTGATTTAAAGGGAATTTACTGTTCTTCCCTGTGCCTGTGGTGTTCTGTATTGCCTTGTCGCGTGATTTAAAGGGCAATCAAAACTAATCTTCACCACCTTGTCAAATGTCAGTTTCGAGGTTCCAACTCAATCTGCAAATAACAAGTGATAATCCATAACTCGGGGGACAGAGAACACTTTCACGGGGACATATCTGGTTACATGCCACTAATACTATTAGCTTCCGGGGCATACAGTGAAAACTCCGCTAAACATAGTATAGAATTTTTGCCCTTTTTAAAATTTGTGTGCAACGTAAAAAAAAAAAAAAAAAAAATTCTAAATAGCGACCTGGGGCTGTTTGTTGGCTTTGAAATAAGTTTCATGCCAGGTAATAGTGAAACAGTGAAAAATGAATCTGGCATGAGGACTATTTGTATTAATGCGCGGCTGGCACAAGAGCCAGCAGATGACAGTGGAATGTAACAGGCTACAGACCAAAATAATAATAATGAGTATCATAGTATAATAGTTTCCGGGTCATGTAGTAAGAACTACGCTAAATATACGAGGGCTGTTCAAATATTATTGGGAATGCTGCCATTACTCACGTGTCTTGCATCGGATCGACTCCAAACTTCTACATCCCCTCGAAGTATTCACCCTTGGCCCGGATGCACGTTTCCAGTCTTGTTCGCCACATATGAAGCGCCCTCTGGTACTCTTCCCTCGGGATACCCTCGAGCTCTGATTTCACGGCTTTTGAGAGGTCTTGGATGCGATCAAACTTGCGTCCAGCGAGTCGCTCTTGCAAGATAGGAAAGAGCCAGAAGTCACACGGTGCCAAGTCCGGACTGTAGGGGGGATGGGCCAAGACTTTGGTCTCTCTTTCCTCTAGGAAGGTCGTGGTGATCTTGGCTTTGTGGGGGGCTGCATTGTCATGCAGCATTAAGGTCCTTGAGGTTCCAACGGTTGGGCGCTGCTCGCAGATCGCATCCACCACTTTCCGGAGCACCACTTTGGTATAGTACGTGGCAGTGATGGCAGCCTTCGCCGGAAGAATATCAAGAGCCACGACGCCTTGGGTGCTGAAAAAAATAGAGAAAAGACGCTTCCGGCTCTGAAATCCTGGCCTCAGGACAACTGGTCGGTCTCCATCTGGGCCTACCCACGCCCGGTTGCAGCGTTTGTTGGGGATGCCGTAAAACGTGAGCCAAGATTCATCACCGGTCACTATGTCACACAGGCGTTTTGGTCCATTTGGCTCAAAATCCTGAAGCAGTTGGCATGAGCAATCAACCCGCCGTTTCTTTTGTTCGTCAGTTAGAGATGGGGTACCCATCTTGCAGCCAAGTTTCTCATTTGAAGATCTTCATGCAGAATGCTGTGTATGGTGCCGATAGAGAGGTCACATGCTTCACTCAACTCGCGTATGGTCGAATGTGGGTCTTCGTCAATCAGGCTTTTCACAAGGGTAATGTTTCTTTCGTTCCGAGCTGAGAGTGGACGGCCCGGACTGGTACCTGAGCTTGAAGGCCCTTGTTCAGTTAGAAAAGCTTCGACCCATATGTAAACTGTGCTCTTACCGACACACTTGGCTCCAAAAACAGCTTGCAAATCTTGAAGGATATTCTTGCCATTGTCTCCGAGTTTTAGCCTCACGAATGTGTAGAAGCGAAAATGCTCATTCTCGGCGTCCATGGTTTTCTGGCTCAGCAGTTTGGATGACGATTTTAATGAGGTCATACTCTAAAATGCATCATGATGTCATCATTCTTTTCTGCATGTTAATAGGGCTTGAGCCAGATTTTCTTTTGGTATAAAATTATTTTCTGTGCGACGTTTACTTATAAAATGGCAGGCCCATTCCCATTAATATTTGAACAGCCCTCGTAGTAGAAAATCTTTGCCCCATTAACATTTGTGTGCAGAGTAAAAAAAAAAAAAAAAAAAAAATGGCGATATGGTGCTTTTTGTTGGCTTTGTACACAAGTTTCATGCCAGGTAATAGTGAAACAGTGAAAAATGAGCCAGCAGACGACAGTGGAATGAAGGGGAAGGAGGTGGTCGATGCTAGCACTGCCAAAAATATGAACATTGGAATTTGTATAGATTTAGCCTACACATGAGTCTTTGGTTGTGTGTGTGGGGGGGGGGGGAGAGTTTGTGAATTTTAAAGCATTTCTAGGGTGTCATGCACAGCGTTATAATTATAGGAATATACAGGAATACAACGTTAACAGGAATATACAGCGTTATGTTTAACAGGAATATACCGCGTTTTGTTGGAAATCGGTATCTGTGTACCGTAGCCTGCAGGGAAACACTTTTCTTCAACGTTGATGTCGGCTCGGCTCAGTAGACCTGCACACTGCTATTTTAAAACACGATCCACTTTTCCACTTTGTCCCGGATAACTAATGGCCTTGTGGGGGTGGGTGGGTGTTTAGGAGTTTAACGTCCTTTTCCACCACGTAAGGGTGATACCAAAGACGGGGCAACGAGAAAAAAGGCCAGAACAAATATCTGGCCCCAGCCGGGCTAATGGCCTTGTGAGCACAGGGTTCAATTTTCACATAATATTATCTGTCACACAGGAAAAGAATGTTAACCGCCATTTATCTCGAGCGCCGGGAATCAATACACTGTTACCGCTTAGGCAAATCATATACAACCCCGGTATGTCATGACTCGAAATAGGAACCTACACATTTATTATAAATTTCCTGTATCATGGAGAAAAGGGAGAGGGGGGGGGGGGTCATCGGGTTCTTGCTGTAGCACACTGTCCCTGAACTTTTTTTGACTACCCGTTTAGCAAGATATTTAGGTCACGGCTAAAATTGCCCATTCTGCGAAGGCAATGGCCCACATCGGACGACTAACCGTACACTTTCGGCAAATTTTGTAGACGCCACAATGTGTCAGGACGCCGGGACTGGGGCATATAACGGCATTTAGACACAGCAGGAAGAAACAATCAAAAGCGTCAGAACTGACTGCTCTGGCGGCTTGATGGACATATTCATACACGAATGTAACGGCGAAAACAGCAATAAACCAGTTACGGGAGAAGGGGGGGGGGGACTTTCAACGCTGCAGATCGGATTGTGGTCGGCAAGTTTTGTCTAGAACGCTTTAAGTGCCATTGTTGTTTACTTTGTAGCAGGGATCGTAGGAAATAAACGAGATTCCCCCGTTTGCAGGGTAATTCGCCGGCCAGTGGATGAGAGGTGGCCGGGATAGCCGAATTGTACAGCGTTGGACTGTTGGTGCCCCGGGTCGCGAATTCGAATCCTGGCATGGAGCAAAAACTTTATGCTGGCTTTTCCCTCGTTACTCTGTCTTTGATATCACCCTTGTGTGGCAGAAAAGGACGTTAAGCCCCCATCCCTTCCTCCCCCCCCCCCAAAAAAAAAGAAAAATTACATCTGCACTCGTTCGTTGGTCAATGTGAACCCTAACTCCAGCAGTCGCGACATTTCTTTGCGCATTACATAAAGGATTGACCGTTGCCTGATAGTTTGTGGCTGAGAGGCCGGGTCAATTCCTTGGCCAAAGGGAGAGTATCAATTCACACTTTAGAATTGCTGAATGGGCTTATTTCCCTTACATCGTTTACGGCAGTGCACGATCGATACAGACAACACTGTGGTTTTATCACCAGGATAATAAGGACCAAAAAGACACGGCAAGGATTAGCGGTGTCCGTGAACGGGTTCATTCGCACTCAAGTTACAGCAGGTGAGTTCACAAAATTGCAAATGACTTGAGACTGCACCTGTAAACTTGCGTGAGTCAGCGGAAGGTGGAGAGGGCCGAGTTTGGGGAGTGTTTGTAACTGGTGTGTCTTTGTAAGGTGTCCCTTGACTCCAGCCTCCCGTCTTAACGCCCTAAACTGCCACCTAAACTCCCTGGTGAGGCCCCCCCCCCCCCCCCCCCCCCCCCGAGTACCTATCAAGGTGGCCATTTTTGTTTGAGAAGATTAGAGAGGAGATGAACCGTCGGTTTCCTCACGCGTTATCGGGAGTTATTCGCAAGCGGTGAAGAAGCGGCCGGCTGTTTGATGAAGGGTGTGACGGCTGATGAGAGAGCCTGGGCTGTTTGGCTGGTGGTCTGTTAGTTAGAACGACGCAGCAACGTACAGCAATAATATGCAGGACATTGTGTGTCTTTTTCGGTCCTTGTTTTGTGGTGGTTGTCCTCTGCCCTTTTCCATCCCTCTTCACTGTATTTTTGTTACTCGTGCAATTCCCTGGGCCTTTGTGTATTTATGTTTACCTATGTCTTGCCTCTACGTCTGTAATCTATCTGATGCAAAACTAAAGAAAACAACCCAAGAATTTCTTTTTAAAAAAAATATTATGCAGGACATACTTTTCAAAAAGTGTACGCGTACTGCCAGCATGCATTAGCCCCCCTCCCCCCTTTTCCGGGGAGCCGTGGTGGTTCAAATGGTAGAGCGTTGGACTTTTAATGCTCGGGTCGTGAGTTCGATCCCGGCTGGGGCCAAATATTTGTGCTGGCTTTTTCATCGTTGCCCCGTCTTTGATATCTTCCTATGTGGTGGAAAAGGACGTTAAACCCCCAAACACCACCCACCACCCACCCCTTTCCCTTTTTCCAATTTCCCCACTTCATGCCACCTATATATTACATCAACTGTGTGAGCGGTAAAATGTAGTCTCTCTCTCTCTCTCTCTCTCTCTCTCTCTCTCTCTCTCTCTCTTGTTTAATAGTGTAGCACGGCCAGATAGTAAGCGAGACCTGTGCGTCTATTATCTCAGCCTTGGAAAATAAAGTTTCAGTCAGTCTGTGTGTGTGTGTGTGTGTGCGTGCGTGCGTGCGTGCGTGCGTGCGTGCGTGCGTGTGTTTTGACTTTTGCCGGAAACAAGCGATTATTTTCCAACTTTCAACGCTGTATTAGGAAAATTCGAGCCCCCCCCCCCCCCCCCGGAAAAAAACCCGAAAAAGTCAGCTGAACACAAAATCGGCAGACTCGGCAGATTTACAAGCGTGCACCAAGAAAGTCCCAATTAGACTATCACGGTCACTGCGTCTTGCGAAAAAGAAAAACGAACAGTTGCTAGGCAGCGTCAAGGAAATGATCCGTCTGCTTGTGACAAGGTCGTTACCACAGATTTCCGTATAGAGGTCTAGGGTCTTAACCCCAGAAATCCCCCTTTCCTCCCCCCCCCTCCCCCTCCTCCACCGACCCCGCTTGCAGCATACTGTCGATCAAACTGCGTAAGAACGGGCCACGTCCACTGAGTATGACTAAATGTATCTATGTATCTCTATATATGAGCAGTGTCTGTCTCTCTGGAGGAGCCGGGATGGCCGAATGGTAGAGCGTTGGACTTTCAATGCTCGGGTCGTGTGTTCGAATCCCGGCTGGGGCCAAATATTTCAATAATTTATTGTGGTGGCCTTTTTCTCGCTGCCCCGTCTTTGATATCACCCATACGTGGTGGAAAAGGACGTTAAACTCCCAAACACCCACCCATCCTCTGTGTGTGTGTGTGTGTGTGTGTGTGTGTGTGTGTGTGTGTGTGTGTGTGTGTGTGTTCTGTCTGTCTGTCTGTCTTTCTGCCTTTGTGTCTGTCTGTATGTGCACGATAAAAGGTAATGTAGAGTTCTCACATTACGGTCAAACTTGGCGGCTGTACTAAGGGGGGACCCCGGGATCATTCCGGCGCAAAAATAAAAGTACACCAAGGCCCGCATGTAAAAGTCAGGGTTTAGGGAGTTTTGCCCTGGGTTAGAGTCTAACCTCGAACTAAACTAGCTCTGGGGTTAAATTTTCTGTTGTTTTTTTGTTTTTGTTTTTTTTAATCAGGAAGCGGGTCCATTCCACCATGGTGCTTAAGCCGATATAGAAGGATTTTTGTCTTTCTTCCTTCGCTTCCTTTTTTTTTAAATTTAATTCTGTTTTGGGGTTTCTTTTGTCCTAGCCTGGGTTAGGCCCGTAGCCGTGGGTTCAATTAACCTCGAGTTCCACATACGGGCCCAGATGCCCGTCACGTTAACACCCTTTCACTTCACTTACTACACATAACCGCATCAAGGTTGCGACCTCAGGTGACAGTCACGCGTCATTGCAAACAGGAACTTGCTGCTGATGCTAACATGCCCTGGGTTCGTCAGACCGCGGACATGCTCTTAAAGCTAAGCCAGGTTTAAGCCCGTTAATCCCTTATAACTCTTGGTATCAGAGTGTAAACAGACACGTCCACATCCACTTGTCACGCACCGCTCCCAAGTCTCGGTTCAGGCGGACAACTTTCACGGGACACTCGTTATGCTGTCCTGTATTCTAACCCTATCTCCATGTTCATAAGTCTTCAGGTGTGTGTGTGTGTGTGTGTGTGTGTGTGTGTGTGTGTGTGTGTGTGTGTGTGTGTGTGTGTGTCCGACATTTTCTCTGCAAAGGATATCGTCCCTGCTGTTCCGCTTTGTTGTTGTTGTTTGTTTTTGTTTTATTTTTTAGTGTTGTTGTTTGTTTGTTTTTTTTACTTTGGGTTTTTTGGTTGTTTTTTGTTTGTTTTTTGTTTGTTTGTTTTTTGTTTGTTTTTTGTTTGTTTGTTTGTTTGTTTGTTTTGTTTTGTTTTTTGGAGGGGGAAGAAATTTTATAAATTTACGTGGAAAAAAAATACCATCCCCTTTTCTCTAGAAGTCTGAGGCTGATGTACAACGGGAGTGTTTGTAGTTAAAAAACAAAAACAAAAAAACCCAGCAAGCTCGGTGTTTTTCCGGGTTTCTCCTGTGACCTGCGACTACAACATGCCCGCCTTTGCCCTAATTTTTCCGGTTCCGTTTTCCACGTCTTCCCAAACAAAAACTCCCGTCTCCCGCGTGGCATGAGCCTAGACACTAGTCAACCGACAAACCAGCCTACAAGCAGCGAACGCCAAGCATGTAAATTCACACACTGTGTTCATCACTACATGCAGTAACCTATCACTCGGGCTGGACGCGACGCAACAGCGTCTGTTCTCCACGCAATTTGTGCGTTACTCGCAGCAGCAGCAGCAGCACTGACTACTGATACGCTACCTACGGGGAAAAAAACATTCTCACAAACCAAAACCTATAATTCGTATTTAACCTACCTTCAGTCAGGAACTGGTCACAGCGTTTCCGATATGTCCCCGGCAAAAGGCAAATAGCACGAACTCGGTATTGTCCAGAACGGTAGGCTGTCGGTCTCAGTCAGCACTGCCCCGTAATCGCCGTTTTCCAACCTTCGCTGTCTCCATCTTGAATGCACAAGGCAAGAGCAGCTAACCCTTTTTTTTTTCTTTTTTTTTTTAGTTCGGACAACTTGAAACGGTTGTCTTCCTTGAAATGTACTTTCCGCAACTCAAGTTGGATTTCAGATCACGATCATCACCTCAAGTTGGATTTCAGATCACGATCAGTGCCCGTTCAGCTATCTGAAATGAACAAAAGGAGGACATATTTCAGCAGTCTATAGATAACTGATGAAAGACGGTATGTGCAAACTAGGTTAGTGTCTTTCGCTGCGAAACAAATACTACGAATAGTACACAATATCGAAATACAGACATCGGTAAAATTCTGGTTTAACCCTCTCTACGCCAAGGCTCCCATTTGGGTCCTCACCGCGTTCACAGCGCTTTGCTGTTGAGGTCCGATTCAAGTTATGGGATCGCAAACTTTCCGTTTTTATTCTCAGTCATTCTAAGAGTGCAGAACCAAAATACAGCGCTAGCAAAACGGGTGTCTGCTAGTCAAAGGGAAGCAACCACCTGTTAGAATGATGTTGGGAAATGCTCTCAGCGCAGGGAGAGTTAAAAGCCCACTGTTTGCCCCCCCCCCCTCCTCCCCCCAAACTTTTTGCCAGACACTACAACGAGGGAAGCACAAGTAATTTGATATGACTGAAGCATGGCAAGAAAGCAGTGTCAATTTAAGGAAAAAGGCCATCAAGTTACGTCAATCTCCTTCATCTTGAAATCACCCCTTTTCCCACTGTGTTTTGCCCAAACGCGGCAGAGTACAAGGGCAGGGATTTGACCTCGGAGCTTGCCGGGTGGAGTCTGTCGTCTGTTCACGGACACCAGTAAGATACGAATGTTTCCTTCCGCGCCGGCCTTAAAACGCACACGGTCTGTTGTGAGAAGTCAACAGTGATGAGAAAACGCAAGTAATGTACGAGTATTTTGAGGACTGGTGAATCAGTCTGGACCCGTATGTAGAACTCGAGGTTAATTTAACCCACGGCTACGGGCCTAACCCAGACTGGGACAAAAGAAACCCAAAAGCAAAATTAAGTACAAAAGGAAGCGAAGAAAGGATGAAAAAAATCTTTCTTTAACGGCTTAGGCACCTTGCTGGAATGGGCCCGCTTCTTGATTTAAAACAAAAAACAACAGAAAATTTAACCCTAGAGCTAGTTTAGTTCGAGGTTAGACTCTAACCCAGGGCTAAAAGCCCTAACCTCGACTGTTACACACGGGCCCAGTAAGATAAGAATGTTCCCTTCCAGGCCTTAAAACGCACACGATCTGTTGTGAGAAGTCAACAGTGATGCGAAAACGCAAGTAATGTACGAGTATTTTGAAGACTGGTGAATCAGTCTGCACTTTAACAGCGGTCCTACTAATTACCGAAAACAACGAAACGACCGAAAACAACCGAAAACAACTCTTAATACGGATAGAACGCGGTTCAAACATAGAAATAACAACACACAAACATGATTAACGGTGAAAAAAGTGGCCTTAAAAAAAGCTAAAAGGAAAAAAAGGTGATATTGCAGAAAATAACCAGTCCGGACCAGAGTCGCTTCCCTTGGGAGACAAGTTCATTTCGTCCTGTTCTCTTGGAGTGAATAAGTACTTTTTTCCTTTAAACTAGTTTAATGCCTCTTTTTCACCTTTAATCATGTTTGTGTGTTGTTATTTCTATGTTTTAACTACGTCCTACGCGTTTTAAGAGTTGTTTTCGGTTGTTTTCGGTCGTTTTCGGTCGTTTTCGGTAATTAGTAGGACCCCTTTAACAGCGACAGCCGCTTGCAGGGTAACACAGTGCATGCGTCGTGATTTATTACAGCGCAGTATGACCCAAGTGTTCTATATTTGCAAAGAGAAAAGGGGAAAAAAAATAATCCGAGGTCAATAGAAAATGCCTTGTTTGTTAGGGCAGGAAAGCTGCGTATGACCTGTACCCACATACAAAAACAACAACAACAAAAAGTCCGCGCTTGCCAGTGAAACGCCTAACGTTGAGTAGAGAAGATTAAGTATTCAGGTGTTTTTGGGGTTTTTGTTTTTTTTTTTAAACATCATTTTGGGCCACCAAGTGAACCAACGCCCTGGCGCACCGAATATTAGTTCGCCAAAAATAGTCACGTGCCCCCGCTACGTGTGTAGCATGCATTCGGACTCTTACGTGTTAAAGGCACTCCGTTTAAGATTACAAGGCTCCAAAAAAAGATAACATTTACCTTGGTACGGTTCTGCTCGACGGAGCGCCTGTACACTTATTGTTTTCACTACTTCATTGTCCCTTTCGAAAAATTCGGGCCGCACTGACATCCCCCCCTCCCCGGCCTCCCCCCTCCACCGAGAAACTCGACGCGTCGCCGGCCGCGGAACAGCGCCATCCAAACTATATCTATCCTACACTCAAAACAATTTTATCTTAGGGTAAGTACAGAGCTATGCAAACTCCTGGGGCTGATGCATGAAAAGAGGCTAGGATAGTCTGACACAGTTCTAATATCAGACTTAATACGTCGGGACTATCGTCCGTCAGCGTGTGTTACCGTTTAGTCACTGAAATAGTCACGGGCTTGCCGACGTGTCCGTTCATGCATCTCGTACTAATCCTTTAGTCTTCGCTTAGTTAAACTAGTCTCGGACTTTACGCCCCTCTCTCTCTCTCTCTCTCTCTCTCTACATGCACTGATCACAACCCAGATGTCTGCTGACCGTTAGCGGAACAGTAACGAATCTCTCCTTGTCACTGCGTTAGTTATCGTCTGTATGCCACGCTGGCCTCGTTCTCAGTGCTGAACGGCACTCTGAATGAAGTTGAAACCGTGCACGTGACTACATGTTATTATGATGCTAAACATGATCTTAACAACTCCGACTGCTTAGTTGTTGGTCTAGCAATCTTGCACGGAGCGGCTTTAAGAACCTGCGTCAAACTAAACGTCCGATTAGAGATTGTACTATTTATATAGTCCCACGCCTGGGAGTTGCCTATCTGTTAATCTCACCAGCTCCATCGCGCAAATCTTTACGTATCTTGACGTTCCTCCAGGGTACGTTTGGGTTTTTGTTTTTTTGTTTTTTAATCTCAGATATATGTTAGTATATCCTGACTGGCGTGCGACAAAAAATTAAATCAGATGTATTTTTCCCGAGGTGAAACACCCGGCCCTCGGATCGTGAAACAGTAGTTCACGGGGTCAAAGTATATACGCCCGACAGTTAAAATTGATGTGAAGCAGCAAAACCCCACGGATCGAAAATCTACTGACAACAGTTCTAAAGAAAGGGAAAATGCGTGATTACCAAATGCACCGCTTTCCATTATTTATCATTTACTCGCTCACAGATCGTTCTGAGCTGAGGTTTTCGTTGCTTCGTTCTCCAGCCCTGCGGCGCCTTCAGCGTCTTAGACTGAAAAGGCGGATATGTGTGCCGAGGAATAAACTACCACAATAATAATAATAGTAGTAATAGTAGTAAAAAGAGTATTGTGTAGGCGTTTTACCCAATTCTATGAATCGGCTCAAAGTGCCGCGAACTGAACCCAACACGCACGCACAAGTGAATCACACGTATTCTCAGTCTCACACACTGGACATGAACACATTACAATCACGTGGTGCGAAGGGGTCAGCTCAGCTATTTAAGTTTCGGAATTCAGAATTGCATTTATCTTCAAATTTTGTGGGCTGAACATTTCCAAAGCAGAGGGGAAGGAAGCCGGAGTACTCGAAGAGAACCCCCGACGATTGGCCCGAATGAACGGCGCCACGTACGAGAAGGAAATATTCTTTGCCCCGAGTGGGACTCGAACCTGACCTGTCGCACTGCGGTGACGAAGTCGCTTAACCACTAGACCACCGACCGCCCCACGCCCGACACGGTCTTATCCTTTGCTCTCAACGTCGAAGCCAGTGTTGGCATCACTCACTGCCGACAATACATTACATGTAGGTTCAGTTGTCAGTCAGTCCGTGCGTAACCACGGCAGAGACACATGCACACTGAAATGGTTAAATTCAAACTCGGAGTCCTGAACTGTAAGTCACTGACGTCACAGGCAAAAGAATGCTTGGCTGACGCAGCTATCAAAAAGTTAGGTTAAAAGTTGCTCAGTCACTGCGCTGTTGGACAAAAAAAAAAAAAAAAACTCTTACCGCGAAGTGGGTCGTAGACAGCGGTACACTGACAAACACTGGATGGTACTGACTCCGTTTCATGTCGTTCTAAAAGAAGCCAGTGGCATCAAAATTTAAAAGCCAGTAAAAACACCTCCGCCCCTGACTCTCGGGGGGACCGTAACTTTTAGAATGACGTGACATCAAGTACCGTTCCATTCAAACCCACCGGCGACCGTCAGTAGTCGCGTGCAGGCCGAGCTGACTTCTGCCTCCGCACGATTTACAAGTGAAATTCTAGCCCTGGCGTAACTCAAACAGATGCATCTGGTCAACACAGACCCACCGCTGCCGATGCGACTCTTGCCATTCCGGGGAGGTTAGGGCAACAAAAGGGGGGGTCAAAAGGGTCGCCTGAGGAAGCACACGTTCTGTGTACGCAGGTAAAACGCACGCAATTATTAGCCGACGATTTGCAAGTGCTCTCCAAGTTGCAGTGACGTATGGGGTGGTCCACTGCTCTGAGGACCGTCCTTCGAGTGTCGCGCGGCTCGATCCGCCAGCTTGACGTGCGGCTCTTGTGTGAGAGACGCCTAAGGCTTGAAGCTTGAAGTGAGCGTGTCAAGATGGTGGGGGATTTTAAGTTTTCTTTTTTTAATGAACACACACGCTGGTTTCACGGATTTTTATCCAGCCACGGCCCGGGAAAAAGCCCAAAGTAATAAATTTCTTTAAAATTGTTGTTCTTTGTCATTAGTTTGTTGAAACAGGTTATATTCAAGCTTATACTTGCACGTAAATGCACGTGCTGGATCACTGTGACTTTTTTTTTTGAGTGGTGGTGGGGGGCACACAGGAAGTCAAGTGTGTGTGTGAAGCACTTAACACCCAAACGCGTGAGTGTGTGTGGGGGGGGGGGAGATAAAAAGTTTGTGCTGGTACGCTTAGCACCCAAATGTCAGTGCTGCACCCCTCCCCATTTTCCCCCAATACATACCACCTCATCCCCCACTGTGACCCCCAGACTACCCCCCCCCCAACACACACACACACACACACACACACACACACACACACACACCTTGTAAATTGGAAACACTGTAAAAAAAAAATAATGACCAAGGATGAAAGCGCTTTTACTACGTTTCCATGCCGGATTCTGCAATTACGAACGGACGTAACAAGGCCAAAAAAATTCCTCTCCATGCTTGACATTGTAGTCTGTACTGGTAAGTGCCACGGACACTACAAACAGACGCGGCTCGCACTACACTGGACCGCCAGTTCCTTAAACGAGTGTTTGGACGCGGATAAGCTGGTTAAACCTCCTCAAATCTCGCCCCGTTTCATTAAAAAACAAGACTAGAAAAGACGCAAAGCTGAAGGGGGCAGGGGCGGTCACGCTGTATCCACGGGAGCTAACCGTTGTCCTTGTTTTGCTAGGCATCAGTTGCGCCAGGGCGCTAAAAGGGTGCAAAGCCGGTACACACAATAGGCAGGCGTTTGGCCGTGTTTGGGACACACAACGGAGAAACGCTTGCAAGTGTTTGGGTCCTGAAGCCGGTCCTCTCTCCTCGGGGCTCATCCCCGATTGTGTTCTGGAAGCCGGGTGTCCGGCGAGACTTTGCGTGTAAATTAGGCACAACACGGCGGCACCTTTCAAAAAGGGAACACGAACAAAAAAAAAACGGGTCGATCTGTTAAAGTGGTGACAGGTGACGAAGTAAGGTCACGAAGGCACAGCCCTTCACGTCGACCTGCTGAAGCGGGATGTGAGAAGAGAGGATGCCGGGAGTTAAGCTGAGACGTGCATCACGCACAGTGCAGCTACCGTGGACCCCGGGCGATCGGTGAGTGGGTGGGTGTTTGGGAGTTTTACGTCCTTTTCCACCACGTAAGGGTAATATCAAAGACGGGACAACGAGAAAAGGGCCTCAGAAGTATGTAGCCCCAGCCGGGATTCGAACTCACGACCCGAGCATTGGGAGTCCAACGCTCTACCATTCGGCTATCCCGGCTCCCTGGACTCGGGTGGATCAACCACAACAACCGTTTCATGAAAAAACAAAAAAAAAAAACGTGCAATAGGTTCAGTTCTATTCAAGCAACTGTTTCCATTTCATTTAGAAAATACTGGGCAGCCGGATCAGTTTCATTTAGAAAATACTGGGCAGCCGGATCAGTTTCATTTAGAAAATACTGGGCAGCCGGATCAGTTTCATTTAGAAAATACTGGGCAGCCGGATCAGTTTCATTTAGAAAATACTGGGCAGCCGGATCAGTTTCATTTAGAAAATACTGGGCAGCCGGATCAGTTTCATTTAGAAAATACTGGGCAGCCGGATCAGTTTCATTTAGAAAATACTGGGCAGCCGGATCAGTTTCATTTAGAAAATACTGGGCAGCCGGATCAGTTTCATTTAGAAAATACTGGGCAGCCGGATCAGTTTCATTTAGAAAATACTGGGCAGCCGGATCAGTTTCATTTAGAAAATACTGGGCAGCCGGATCAGTTTCATTTAGAAAATACTGGGCAGCCGGATCAGTTTCATTTAGAAAATACTGGGCAGCCGGATCAGTTTCATTTTGAAATACTGAAAAACCTTTCCAAGTTTCAGTTAAAGGCCGCGGGCAGTTAGGACGGTTTCAATTCCTGTTTCAAATGACACCCTGTCTCACGCGCCAAATTACGAAACTGCTACGACAGACTGAATAACCCTAACCAGTCAAACCATAATTTATGGGGCTCTTGTTGGTCGGTTACTAGTCCCTCCTGCACACTGAAGCACGTGCAGCATGTAGATCTTCCCCCAAACGCCCGCGCCCTTTAAGCAAAATACATGTACCGACGAACCTTTTCAATGCACTGTTTTAAAGATCTACTGAGAAACCATGATTTTCATGATTTTTTGTTTTAAATATATGTCTAAGTCTAGGACCCTGGTAGATTCAATTCCATGAGTTGTCCCCCCCCCTCCCCCTGTGCATACACAGAACCGCAGCATGCATGCATTTTTCGTGGCAACTTTGTGCTCTGCCACGAAAAACGCGTGCTTGTTGCGGCAAGGGAGACAACTCATGCAGGCAACAATCTCTGAAACAGGCCGAAAATGTACTGTGCTGGTGAATGCGACAGAGCTCAACGCTTCTGGTGCACACTGTGAAATACCACGTTGACCACAAAGTTGTTCAGAACTGTTCACTTTCCTCGTCACCGAGTTTTGTTTTTTCCTTGTCTCGGCGCAAGTCTCGGCTAGCCGATTTCGGGTCAATGCAGAGGGTAAGCGTAGTGCACCCGATGGTACAGAGTCGCCGTACAAGAGACCCAGCGGGGATAGCTCACACCTCTAGCCCAAAGTTTAGGACTTCTGATGGGATCTACACGACCTAAATCTAAAGTGGAGAACGGGGACTATTGAAACAGTACCCACAGGCACCCCGCGAGGAGGGGCTCAGCGACTGGAAGCCGGGACATTGACCCGAGTCAATAAATCAATCACTCAATCAATCACCCCCAAATCAGCCAATTAATCAAAGGAGGGAGGTGTCGCTCAGGGGAGTTCCGCCACGCTGACTTTCAGCAGAGCGTGAAATGGTTTGTGTTTATTCATGGCCTACCTTTCGTGTCTTTTTTTTAAAGTTTATTATACTTTAAGTCTACAAACAAAGACAACGAGCAATATTTGAACGTTCTGACAATATACAGGTCCACAAGAACATGATGATAATAATGATGATGATGATGATGATGATGATGATGATGACGACGAGGAGGAGGAGAAGGAGGGTTGCGCAGTGTTATCAGTTATCGCCGATAATCAGAGCTAAGTATCAAAGTATCAAATGATACTTTTTCTAGAACGTACGAAAACAGACACGCCAAAGAAATTCGCAGAAGTAAGTGTATACCCCGGTAAAGAGATTGGAGACGGTAAGACAGGACAGAACAATGGGCACTGACAATGAATCTGCATATTCCAACGGTAGAAGTCTTGCGGAAATACCACATTGTAACTTGCTGTCGCTAAACTACGAAAAATGATCAAAGAAAGAAAGGGAGGGGGGAGGGGGGTGGATAAAAGGGGCTTACGAGCAAAAAGACCCAGACTAGGGGGGGGGGGGGTCCCAGGACTGGTGCAGTTTGAGTAATGCTTGAAAAAAACGTTTGTCGTCTACTTTGGACAGACGTGGGAACGGTGAGCGCACGTGCGTCACAGCGCCCAACAGACAGGTGCGTTGACCTATGACGTCCGACTGCCAGTCACCAAAGTTCACAGGGCAGCAGTGGCACGACAACACCTAACTAATCAAATGCTAGTGTATCAAGCAGCGCCCCCCCCCCCCCCCGCACCCATCCTCCCTCCCTCTCTCTCTCTCTCCCTCTCCCCCCCTCTCTCTCTCTCTCTTTCCGTCTCGCTGGTTTGTGCTGATCTGCAGCGACACCTGATGGGGTCAGAAGTGCTGGACAAAGCATCCACAATGGGATCGTGTGAATCACTACAATAGGCAGCGCTTGGCAAGAGGGCGACAGTGCTCTACAATTAGCTCAGTCAAGTTCCAAGTGTACAGGGCGAATCCTACGATTTACATTTCAGTTAACTGTCCTCCTACCGGGATCTGGGACTCAGTTGTTTCTGTCAAAGTAACCTTTTGGTGCCATTTAAACGTTTTAATAGCTTAATAGTAAATTCGAATACAAACTGTGCGGCTTTATTTTAAGGATTGACAGAAGAAGATAGACGGCCACACTGAAAAGGACCTAGAAGAAAGAAACAAAGAAAAAGAGAAAAGGTTGAGACAGGGAGGGGCGGGGGGGGGGTATAGAAAGACAGAGACAGAGAGGGGGGGGGGGGTAAAAGAGGAGCAATGGGGGAGGGGGGTGCTTACGGTTTTCTTCGGCTGCCATTGCACTCAAACACCTAAGTGCCCGCGACAACTTGGTGCACCAGCTCGACCCACATTGTAGCTACAAGTGCACGGTGACATTTGTCACTCACAAATACAGAAATATTTGCTCATTGCGCATCCATGTAAATTTGTGCAGCTTTATTCATTTCCCCTGTTTTAAGTGTTAGGTGTGCAAATACTCTTGTTTGGAAAGCTGTGAACTCGCACATTTTCTTACACCCACCCCCCTCCTCCTTCAAACCCTCATTTCCAGTTCCATTTCATCGTCATCTATTGGTCTCGTGTTAGATTCACATCTCATCGTGTCTCCGTGCACAGGTCATCTCTGGGGAAAATGTAACCCAGTGCTTTTAGAAAAGTTGATCAGACACATTGCTTTAATACCTGTCGCTTTGCACATTTGTAATTTTCCTCTGAAACTAACGCGAAAGGTATTGGCTTTTGGCGCGAGAGTTTAATTAACCAAACACGCCATGTTGTGTAAGAAGATAGAAGGTAAAATGTAATATCTATTGGCTTCCAAGTACTCGTACATGAAGAATTTGGCTTGCTCCTCATAAACACACACACACACACACACACAACACACACACACACACACAGAGAGAGAGAGAGAGAGAGAGAGAGAACTTTCGTGAAAAATAAACATCTCTTTATGGATCGTCTTGGAAGTGAAGCAGCTGCACGCCGCTATCTTCAGCTTCCGGACTGTCAAATTAGATACTAGATCTTTTGAATACGTAAACTGACGAATTATCCCCGGGAACATCTTCTCTCTCTTATAAGCAGTTCTGCTCACAACAGTTGCCTTGTGTCCACAACTTCAGCCTGTGTTGACAGTGAGTTGAGTAACCTATGCCACGAAGCCCTTCCTGACTGACATAATACCTCCTTCAGTTAAATCACCGAATTCCAGCGCCACCCAGCTTCCGTGTTGTGTCTGCGTCACAGGCCAACATACCAGCAAAACTGACAAACGTCTCCGCGCGGTTATCGTGTCCGTCTTGTGACGTAAGGTGCGTCACAGGTGACCCCTCATTTGGCGATCGCCCTACTTACTGTCTCTTGCCACGGGCACCGTGCTCCCCGTCTTGTGGTGTATAGACACAAATTGACCGTGGGGTCATGTTTTGTGTGTGTTTTTTTTGTTTTTTTTTTAGGTACCCTGTTTGAGAAGTGCGCTGGTCTGTAGTGATATAAGTTGTCATGAAAAAGCGTGATTTTCGTGATGTTTGTGTTATGTAGGTCAAGGTGCACTGATGCCAGGCGGTCACAACAAGAGGCAAGCTGCCAGTGAAGTTGGGACTTTTTGCACAGAGGTCGGACACAAGTGAGGCAAGCGGATTTGTGTGAACTGCCTCTCTGGCCTAAACAGAAAGTAGACGTGCATTACTCCAGTGAGGCCTGAGCGGAAAGGGGACATCCAATGTTTTTTTTTTAACCCCTGTCAGATGTGTGCCTTTGAATGGTCTGTTCATGGTAGTAATTGTTTCTAGATTGAAGCATTTTTAGGGGTGACTATGATGCCTGAGGCTAATAGGGAATATACAGGCATTTTGAAGCTCTGTGTCCTTCGGCCAAAGTCTTTTGCCACGGGCACCGGGCTCCCGTGCTGCGTACTGACGTCACATTTAGCTGCTGGCCACATCACCTTTGACTTACAAGCGTACAAGTTACGGACGGAGTCCAGTTCTGTCCTTTGAAGGGGCACCAGGACATAATACTAGCGGCATTTTAATAGCGCTGTAACCTAGTTTGATGCACGGGTCCACGGTGCGCTGTTCAGTCGTTCATCAGAATGAGAGATGGCCTTCAGTGTAGTTCGGCTACGATGAAAGCCGTCAGGGCGAACAGACAAATTTTCACTGATTACCATAAACCTCAGCCCTCCGCCCCTAGCCCCCTACCCCCCCCCCCTCCAATGATCCGCTTCATGTACGAGATGAGATTGGTTCCACCATCTTCTGATGATTCTTTTTAGTCAGACTTTCATCAAAAACCTCATTATCTGATATGAGGGCAATGGGAATATGTAAAAAGCGATGGACTGAAAGTGAGTCTTTCTCTTTTTTTTCTTCTGTTTCTCTCTTCTTCTTTTTTTTTTTTTTGGGGGGGGGGGGCTGGGGGTGGGGAGGGGAGGGAGGGTTAAAACGTGTAGACAAACTTCTTGAACTCCATTAGATAAGCTTTTGCCTCAAGCGAAACTATCTTTTTTTTTGTGATATTGCCACAGCAGTGACGTCATACTGTATGTAAGTTAATGGAGTTTACCGCTGAATCCATCACGCTAACATCTTTACTGGGATATTATTACCAAACGCACTGGGACGGAAATGAAGCACTGAAGCAAAAAAGCTGACTAAAGTAAGCCACAGCTCGTCAGGCTACGGTGGCAGAAAGCCAAATAAGGAAGTCTGCCATACGTAGAATTTTTTTACATGCGTCGCAAGACTCGATATCCACACAGCAACATATACGGTTCAAGTACTTAATTTAAGTTTGTTTGTTTGTTTGTTTGTTTGTTTGTTTGTTTGTTTGTTTGTTTGTTTGTTTGTTTGTTTCGTGATTTGTGGTTCAGTTGATAACATTCAAGTTATCCTGCCACCAACGGCGGTACTAAATGGAGCCAAGTTGGAATGGGTGGGGGCGTGTTTGGGGGGCCGGATAATGTCCTTTTCACCATGAGAGTGTGAGAGAGTGACATCATTAACGGGGTAACAAAGAACATGCCAGTTAAATTTTGGATACCAGTCGAGAATCGAACTCATGGCGCGAGTACTTCGTTAACTGAACGGGGAACCGGAGTGGCCGAATGGTAGAGCGTCGGACTCTCAATGCTCGAGTCGTAAGTTTCAATCCCGGCTTGGCCCAAATATTTGTGCTGGCCTTTTTCTCGTTGCCCCGTCTTTGATATCACCCACACGTGGTGGAAAAGGATTTTAAACACCTAAAACCCACCCACCCACTCGTTAACTGAACATTAACAATCTAGAAAACGCTCTGTCATCTCGGGTTTCGCCAACTGTAGACTGACAAGCCTATGTGACTTTTTTTATTTTTATTTTAAAGGCACTAAGATTTTCCTCTCTCTCTCTCCCTCTCTCTCTTACCCACCCTTGAGGGGTAATAACGTTTACGTGAGGATAATCTGAATGAAGACTAAGTACCTCAGATGTGCGCTTGCCGATCACCCGAAAAACTATGAGCAATCCTTTCGTGACACCTAAACCTTGCGGCAGTTTTCCACGTGTAGGTTATTACTGTCGATCTCACGGCAAAGGTCGCCTTGGGTCAGAGGAACGAATCATCAGTAAACCGAGTCAGTATCACCCTGCACGCCAAGCTTACGCCCACTCCTTCCTTCCCCCCCCCCCTCCCCCCACTATCATCACTATGGCGTGTTTCTTCCTTACTTCCTTACTAAGGACCAGCTTCGTGTTTTCTGGACCATCACATAATATCATCTTGAAAGTACATTGTCTATAGTCAGTTTTCCGAAAAAGATTGTAGGGTCAGTTGTTTTTTTTTCGTTTGGTTTTGTTTTAATATATCTCTGAAACTACTCACTTTATGAAAAGTCTATAAGCACAAAAAAGTATGTTGTTTTCACAGACGCAGCTGGATATATTTTTTTGTTTTACTGTATATTTGGTAGTGTTTGCTCTGTACATGGGGGGTTATACGTCAATTAGGTCAAACTGTCGAGTTTACCTGGACTGACCAGGGGGAGCCGAGGTGGTCGAATGGCAGAGCGTTGGCCTTCTAATGCTCGGGTCGTGAGTTCGTATCCCGGCTGGGGCCAAATGTTTGTGCTGGCTCTTTCATCGTTGCCCCGTCTTTGATATCACCCGTATGTGGTGGAAAAGGACGTTAAACCCCCAAACACCCACCCACCCTCTACTAGGTCCGTGCACCTGTACACAAGATACCTTTTGCTTTGATGGCAGGGGTACTGGACATGCACGTGCAACATTCAGGTGTCACTATATCGGACAAGCCGAACACAGCGGAAAATGTGCCGGGTGACGTCACGGAGGCCTTGTTTAGAGTTGATTTTTTTTTTTTTTTTTTTTTCGTCATGGTTCAGCATCTTCACCCGGAGTAGAGGCTAAACGGTGATAGATGAAAACAAAACAAAAAAAAGGTGTGTGTGTGTGGGGGGGGGGTGTTTGGGGAATTTAACGTCCTTTTCCACCACGTAAGGTGATATCAAAGACGGGGCAACGAGAGAAAGGCCGCACAAATATTTGGCGCCAGCCGGAACTCGAAAAAAAAAAATTGAGTCTCTTCTGACGATGTCCAAGGAACTTGTGTGTATCGTTTGCGGGAAATTGAGGGAAATACCATCCACAGTTTTTCGGCAAACGTACCACACCTATATGTTTTGGCAGGCTTTTTCGTATTTCCTAATATTCTTCAATATACAGCCCCTGGTTTTTACGAAGCCTTGACACGAACGCACCGACATGTCAACCTTGCCTACGTCAGTAACGCGAATAGCAACAACACTTGGAACTTGCTTGCATACACAACCGACCCGAACAGGTCAAGGTGACACAACCCTGGGCTGTTTGAAGAGGCGAGCACCACAAGTGGAAATTCAAAGATAAAATTTTAGCTCAGTCTTCCTTTCCGTGTGTAGGCAGAGATTAAACGGCCCTTTGGTGTTGGCCATGCAGTGCGGAACGGGCAAACACACGTAACGCGAGCAACACCGCGCGACAACGCGAGACACGTGAAACTTGCCTCCCTTGACAAGGGAAACAAATTGCGGTGGCCAAAAACGTATGCTGGTATTAGGGAGGATTATTTTTTTCTCCCTTTTTTTTTTTTTTTTTTTTTTTTTTGGTCTTTCAGGTGGATTGAATCAAAATTGTCAGTTCTGTCCTGTCTCCTATGACAAGGAGGGGAGCCGTGATAGCCGAATGGTAGAGCGTTGGACTTTCAATTAATGTTCGAGTCGTGAGTTCGATTTCCGGCTGGGGCTAAATATTTGTGCTGGCCTTTTTCTCGTTGCCCCGTCTTTGATACCACCCATACGGACTGGACGTTAAACTCCTAAACACCCACCCCATAACAAGGACAGCAGGCTTCATGCAGGCGTAGTTCTTGTGCTTGTAGCTCTGCTCTCTCTCTCTCTCTCTCTCTCTCTAGCCGGAAGTCTCTCTCTCTCTCTCTCTCTCTCTCTCTCTCTCTCTCTCTCTCAGCCGCGAATTAGTCTTTTGTGGCTTGCGCGGCTTTAAGCCCTGTAAACTCTCTCTCTCTCTCTCTCTCTCTCTAGCCGGAAGTCTCTCTCTCTCTCTCTCTCTCTCTCTCTCTCTCTCTCACACACACACACACACACACACACACACACACACACACACACACACACACACACACAAGGAAAAATTAAAAGGAAAACAACCCTTCACTTCTTGCACCGAGTGACCTGGGATGACGCGATATCATAATACACAATCTTACAGTGGCGCATGATAGTTCTGAGTAGAACCCGTCTGAGTGAGAGCACCGAAATACACGTATACACATTCCACTCATCATTTTCGGAATTAATCAATGTTTTTCAATCAATTGGAGTATGACAGTTCCGTCCCCGTGAAATACCGCATGGGACAGTTCTAGTTGTCGATTTTTGCTTGAATGGAATGTATTGTTAAAATAATTTAAACTGACGTAAACGAGAGAAAGGCAATCACCTAGCTAACCCCCCCCCCCCCCCCCCTCCACACACACACATACACACGCTCGCATATAAATGAATAATTATGTCAATCTATTGTGCTGTGTCCGCGATTGAATGCTGTGAGCAGATCCTTGTCGAAATGGCACACAGAGATTGCCAAATAACGAAAGAACGCGAAATGTAATAATAGGAACGCCAGGGAAGTGTAAAGCATAATTATAACGAATATCCGGGTCAGTTTAACACTGCACGTGTGTGCATTACGGTAATCAGTCGACGACTGGCCCGACACGGAAATTCCCCCTACAGTGAAAAGTCTCATTACGGGACAGGCATGCAATGTCACTTCAGCGTGTAGAAATCTTTTCATCGGATGTGCTAATCTGTGAATCAGACTCAGTCACTTGGGTCACATGTTTAAATAGCTGAGCTGACCCTTCGCACCACGTGACTGTAATGTGTTTATGTCCAGTGTGTGTGAGAGAATGCGTGTGATTCACGTGAGCGTGCGTGCTGGGTTCAGATCGCGGCGTTTAGAGCCAGTTCACGAAATTGGGTAAAGCGCCTATACAATACACATTATTATTATTATTATTATTGTTACTATTATTATTATTATTACTATTATTATTATTACATGTAGCATCTGAAACCATTGTGGTGACTCTGGCCAGCGTGTATCAGTGTGGTCCTGGGAGATTTTTTCGCTGGCCTTTTCCTCGTTGCCCCGCCTCTGATATCACCACCCACATAATTTATGTGGCGGCCGGGACAAGGCGTTAAAACCTTCAAACACCCCACCCACTGATCCGCCTCTGCGGACATTATTGGACCCAAACCCGTCTGCCCACTAGACCAACCAAAACAACAACAAAAAAGTGTTTCGATTATAGATGAGTGCAATGCGGAACCAATCAGACTGAACAACGGGGTGATCCAGTTGCTGCGGAATCAAGTTGAGAGGTCACCGAGCATACGTGCACCGGACTGGGCTCGTGTGTCGGCAAGCATAGGCTGGGGAGCCGGGACAGCAGCAGAGTGGAAAATTTGGACTGTAAAAGCTCGGGTCGTTGGTTCGAACCCCGGCTGCGAACCAAACATTCCTGCTGGCCTTTTTCACGTTGCCTGTTCTCTGATATCAACCTTACGTGGTGGAAAAGGACGTGAAACTCTAAACAACCAACCAGTCAACCAACCGCCGGCAGAGGCCGTGTGTTGCGTGGGACAGCAGTAAGTGGTGCTGTCACGCAACTCAGGGCTGAAGTGACGCAATCAAACGACATTACTAAGCACAGTGCGACTGGTGATGTCAACTAGGAAGTCAGTGTGAACGGTGTACATCAAACTACACGCACCGAGTAATTTTCGCCTCTCATCTAGATGGTGGTGGCGTCACAGTCAAAGCGACCTGTGTGCGGTGTACTTGTTTCGTGCAGTCATTTTCAAGTGAGTTGTAAAATGTTAATGGCATGAAAGACCAGTGTAAAATCTTTCACAGGTAAAGTTCGGCCGACCCTATTTTAATTGAAAATCCTCTATAACAAGGCTATTTACCGCCTAGTAAACAGCTCGATAATGAAAATATTCCATTCAGTTCACTTCAAAATACTTCATTGTCCGTTTTAAAAATAAATTATGTCTGAAACAGACTTGTGTGAATCTACTTTTCTCGACACAATGTACACTAATTTAATTCACTTACTGGGTGCATCCGAAGTCACAATCCGAAGTCAGAACTATGTCAGTGGATTTAGAATGCCATCCACTGTCTGCTCTCTGACAAGAAACGTCTGTATTCTTTCTGTCACGCTCACAGCGGAGATAAGCATCTCACTGGCATGTCAAGCTTACCGAAAATCCAATCGGTTAATAAAGCACACACAGTGCTTCTATAAATAAACCTTCTACAGCTGTACAACTAAAATATAAATCATCCTTTCCCTTGAACTGAACATGTGTCCCTTTGGGAAAAAAAAACTACACGACAGACGATGACATTACGCTGTCACAGTACAGTACTAGTACTCACACCACAAGAGAGGTTTTTTTTCCGTCCAGTAACTTCCCTGCTGATATGCGGTCATTACGGACACGGCAATGCGCGGGCAGTTCATAAAGTGTGATGTCATTTTGATCAGGGGATTATGCGAGCACTGGGGGAGCGCATGCTTGTTTCCTTTTTGAAAACCTTAAAATAGACGGGGAAGTCTGATGTCGCGGTGGTATAGGTTACTAGTAACTAGGAGTCACCGACTGACGATCTTGCTGAGCCACTCCTGTAGTGAGTATACTATGGCGGGCCAGGATATATCTAAAGGCGCGGGCGGCCGCACGTTCTCTCTCTCTCTCTCTCTCTCACACACACACACACACACACACACACACACACACACACACACGCACGCACGCACGCACGCACGCACACCGTCACACACACACACACACACACACACACACACACCACACACACACACACACAGAGTCAACCACATACGGATGATATCAAGGACGGGACAACGTGCCGTAGTGCCGTAGCGGGTGTGCTGTCTATGGCTAAACTTTACCCAACACACGTTCGAGAGGGGGCATTCCCATCAGACTCAATCATCGTGCCTGAGCGGGGGCGCATTGCGGAAACCGCAAGAAAACAGGGGGATTTGCCAGTCATTGTTTTTCCACTAGATCCTACACACAACAATAGTCTCGATCCCCCCCCCCCTCCCACCTCCCCCTTCCCACTTCTCCTTTCCTGTTTAACTCCTGGTAAACCACTGATTAAATACATCATCCTGACAAACAATCCTGAAGAGGTCATCGACCTCCAGCCGTCTGTCGGAGGGAGGTAAGCGGAATGGAAACGCCGGTAAACTGTAATCCGGCTGTTCCTTGTTTCGTCCGGACCGCACCGGCGAGAGGGAGACTAGTGCCACGCACGACCTAATTACTTATACGTCACATACGTTTTCACGAGGTCTGAAAATAAAGCCGTGAATGTGGTGGAAAAGGACGTTAAACTCCCAAACACCCACCCACACTGTTCCCTGAAAAGCTCTTCGTTGCATTCCATAATAATAATAATAACAATAATGGCGACTATTTTTATGGCGCCTGTCCTTTGGGAAGCTCTAAGCGCCTAAAAAAAAACCAAAAAAAAACCGAGGGGCAAGGGGGCGGGAAGGGGGGGGGGAGCCGCGCAAGCAACAGAGACCACCTTGCAGCTAGGCAGGGGTAGTGGAGCAGCCCAAGCAACAAATACTATCTTGCCGCAAACAGGAAGGGGTGGGGAGGGGACGGGTACAATAATGCAAACAGAAAAAAAAACTTTTAAAAAAAATAATGAATAAACACAGTTTCAAGCATTTCAGGATTTTACGATTTATTTGACATCCAGAGGCACCCATAAGCCAGTAAAAACATTATATGGTGATGTTGTCACACACACACACACACACACACACACACACACACACACACACACACCACACACACACACACACGGATGATAAACATGGACATACTCTAACCGCGTGCATTGATGTTGAACAAAGGACCCCATGATTTCAGCCATGCCGCCCTCCCTGTGTGGAATCAGCGAGAAAATTACCGCGGAAGGCGGAAACAGTTAACTGAACAAAACGCGCCGGCATAAACTCAAAAGTTTGCTTTGAATTGTCCAAACCCAATGCGGCGCGATCCCAGGAGAAATTCCGTGGTCATGAAAATTTCCATACAAACCGACAGACTTGCGCCATAAACCCGGTGAATTTGTCAGCCGCCTTCACGGGCATTTTACTGCATTTCACGTCTCTCCGACCCCCCCCCCCCCCCTCCCTCACGCTACCAGCGGCGCCTGTGTGGTCGCTCTTCAGGGGGGACC
Source organism: Batillaria attramentaria (assembly GCA_018292915.2). Classification (NCBI taxonomy): domain Eukaryota; kingdom Metazoa; phylum Mollusca; class Gastropoda; family Batillariidae; genus Batillaria; species Batillaria attramentaria. The sequence continues at coordinate 1,258,143 of JACVVK020000050.1, read as the reverse complement.
GTTATACGGTCGGGCGACCACAGCGGTCGTCAGTCACAGGGCAAAAACCCGTTACTTCTGGCTACCCGGTTACGCCCGCCCTTGCATGCCTGGGGCCCACATGATTAAGGGAAGTTGTGAAGGAATATGGTTGGATTTTTTTTCATACCATATCGAGTCAAATCCATGTGCAGACTCGTTTGCGGTGCCTGTCTCGCCTTCGTGTACACACGCACGCACAAATATCAAGTGTGCACGCTAAAAATCCCACGTTGATCTTTCGAAGAAGAGTAGGCTGTGGCCGGTGGCGTGGTAAAACAGAAATACTGTCGCACGCACCAGAGTGAATAGCAGGGTGGAGGTTTGCACACAAAGTAGCGCCTAGCGGCAGCAGGCTTTCCCTGCTTCGTCCTCCAGCCTTGCGGCGCCTAGAGCATCTCATTAGAGATGGATACGTGCGCCGAGGAGAAGTCTACCATACCATACCATACCATACAAGTCGACAGCTCTATAGATTTCCACGGGGTGCAGACAGAACGGACGTGGGTGGTTCCGGTGCTACACCACTTCAGCCTTCAGGACTCAAACTGGGCGTGGGGTCAAGTTTGGCATTTGTTTTGAGTACCCTGTTTTGCGAGTGTGCTAGTTTGCAGTGATTTTTGTTGTCACAAAAAGGCGTGATATTCGTTTGTTGTTGTTGTTGTTGTTTTTTTTAATTTATTTGGTAGGGCAAGGTGCATGCCAGGGGAAAGCAAGAGGAGGCAAGCTGAAAGTGAAACTGGGATAAGGTGCTTTTCATTGTTTTTAGCTGCTGTTTTTAATGGCAAAGATGACATGAGTGGATTAGGGTGAACAGGCTTTCTGGCCTAAACAGAAAGTATAATTCTTAGCATTACTCCAGTGAGGCCTGAGGGGAGCCGGGGTGGCCGAATGGTAGAGCGTTGGACTTCTAATGCTCGGGTCGTGAGTTCGTTTCCCGGCTGGGGCCAAATATTTGTGCTGGCTTTTTCATCGTTGCCCCGTCTTTGATATCACCCGTATGTGGTGGAATAGGACGTTAAACACCCAAACACCCACCCACTCACCCAGTGAGGCCTGAGCGGAAAGGAGACATCAAGGGTTAAACTTAAAGACATAACGGCGCGCCGCCGCTGACTTTACAAAATCTACCAACAGCGGTCTGCAGTGGCTATACTGGGGAGTTAGTACCCACGCAATCTGGGCCAATCGTTTATCGGTGTTTTTACGAGAACTGTAGGGTGGACAGTTTCACTCGCATTTGCGAGACCAATAAAACTCTGTCGGCGGGTTGAAAGCCGGCGCGGGACTTTCTGAAGGCGGTGTGACTTTCGCGGAAAGGACAGAAGTTACGCGCGTCTGAGCCTCTGGATCGAATTCCCGGCAACATAAACGGCAGCAGACGACACCGCGCGGCTACTGAAAGCTAATTTTATATCTGGAAGGGGCACGCACGCACGCACGCACGCACGCACGCCACACACACACACACACACACACACACACACACACCCTACGTATGCAGTTTGTTATCCTTTTACTTACATGTATTTGCTCTGCGAAATTAGAAACTGACTTTGCTTTATTTTATGGTGCTCAGATCCATCGGGTGTGACGAAGAAAAATGCCGTTTTTTAAATTAAAAAAAAAATCCCTTCCGCGCAGACTCCTCGCCAAAGTGCACAATGGGAGTTTTCCACCACTTACGGGTGACATTAAGGACGGGGAAACGGAAAAAAAAAAAGCCAGGACAGATACTTCGGCCTAGCCGGGATTCAAAGCACATGACCCGAGCACTGAAAGTTTAACGCTCTACCAGTATCACCCGGCAGCCAGACATGCCGAATGGACAAATTCTGGTAAGATGGTACAGTTGTATTAGATATCAACTGACAGGTAGATAATTATAAAGAGGGTAATAACGTTCCTCAATAGGAAGTACAGTTCGGTGGTTTTACCACATTAATTTTCTTGGAAGTCGTATCTGACTGCTGAAGGCTCTGTTTTAAGTTTTGTCTTGGATCATTCATTTAATACAGATTTATCTCAAGTTTTTGTCTGGGATCATTCAATTAAAACAGTGCATTGTTCAATTTCAATCGTCTTCTCACTCGTCTTTACTTGACTCCTCACTTCGCACGTCGGTCAGAAATTTAGTGTTCATGGGACCCCATAACCGCAATGATCACCTCGAAGTTAACAAATACAGACAGTTCATGGCCTGAACACATTTAGCACCGCGCACAAGGATCCCACTTTTTTCTCTTTTTTTTTTTTTCCTTCTTTTTTTTTAACCCTTCTTTCGGTTTTGGTCTTGTACGCAAGAATCCGGCAAGAGTAACGGTTCCTTAAAGGCTCTTTTGCAAGGGAGAGCCTTTTGCCTCCATGCTCGGAAGGGCCTTTTTTGTATTTTTGTATATAATAATAATAATAATGAGTATTGTATAGGCGCTTTACCCAATTTCATGAATCGGCTCAAAGCGCCGCGAACTGAACCCAACACGCACGCTCACGTGAATCACACGCATTCTCTCACACACTGGACATATACACACATTACAATCACGTGGTGCGAAGGGCCAGCTCAGCTATTTAAATTTCGGAATTTATAATTTCATTTATTTTTCAAATTTGGTGGGCTGAACATTTCCAAAGCAGAGGGGGAGGAAGCCGGAGTACCCGACGATCGGCCCGAATGAACGGTGCCACGTGCGAGAAGAAAAAATTCTTTGCCCCGAGTGGGACTCGAACCCCTGACCTCTCGCATTGGTGACAAGTCTTGTAACCACTAGACCACCGACCGCCCCTAATATGTATATAAGTATACGCTATGAGGCTATGTTCAACCGATAGCGCACTTCAATAGTACACTTTCTCAACGTCGTACCGGGAGCGCGTGGGAACACATGGTGACAGAACCAAAGTCTCGCAAACACAGCGGTTAAAAACAATAAAAGGGTTTACTGCAGACTACATTTACATGACTGTCTGCCCAAGTGGTTTATAAGACGCAGGTGTGTCTTGGTCACAGTTTGCATCAGGACTGAGCACCGAACGCTCGTAATCAAGGCAGATGAAAGACGTTGTGCAGGTGTGCACGGACTGATCGATTCTGTAGACCATAAACGTGTCATACAGCTGCCTCCATCCTCTGGCTGTGACCGTTAGGAGGTAGGTATAGATGTCCGTATACATCATTAAACAGGCTAATTCCTTCTTTGCAAAGTCAACATGTTTTGGCACGAGTTTCGCACGTGAGTGCGCCTGTACGCTCGAAATACTCGTATCGTGGTGAACAGTACAGCTCTTAATGCGATACAACGTTGTTTACACTTTGCGCGAGTGGTACGACAATCAAATTCTACGACTGTTGTTACAAGACTGGAGCGCTCAGTGTGGTCGCCGCTTCTCTTGGCTCAGTGCCGGCATTAAAGACGTTGTCACTGTCCAGGGCCCGCATGTAAAAGTCGAGGTTAGGGGGTTTAGCCCCGGGTTAAAGTCTAACCTCGAATTAAACTAGCTCTAGGGCTAAATTTTCTGGGGGGTTTTCGTTGTTTGTTTGTTTGTTTGTTTTTTTAGTTTTTTTGGTTTTTTTTTGTTTTGTTTTTTTTTAAATCAGGACGCGTGCCCATTCCACCATGGTGCCTAAGCCGTTATAGAAGGATTTTTTTCTTCCTTTCTTCGCTTCCTTTTTTTTTCACATTTAATTTTGTTTTTGGGTTTGTTCTTGGGTGTCCTAGTCTGGGTTAGACCCGTAGCCGTGGGTTAAATTAACCTCGAGTTTTACATGCGGGCCCAGGTGTCTGTAAGTGGTGTGATGATAGATACCACGGAAACAGCTAAGAACAATCTGTGAACATAATAATGGTAGTATCGGCCCCTTTATAACAGGTCAGCTAAGGTCTTTGGTGATCAAGCAGGTGGTGGTAGTGGTGGTGATCAAGCAGGTGGTGGTAGTGGTGGTGATCAAGCAGGTGGTGGTAGTGGTGGTGATCAAGCAGGTGGTGGTAGTGGTGGTGATTAATCGCTTGCTTGTCTGCTTGTTTCTTTGGAGCACAGTCTACATTCGAATACATACCACGTCAAAAAAGGCTGTGACAAAACGAAGTAAACCAATCAACGCTAAGAACAGAGAGTCATCCAGGGAGCAACCAACAAAGTCTTCGAAAAAAGAAATGGCCTTACAAAGCGTGGGCTGCGGTCCTGTCACGCAGTCTCAAACCACACGAACCTCCATAGCATCATTAAACACTCATCCTCATCATCATTACCCAAGCTTCCGAGCCCTCCGTAGATTCCACTCATGGCCTGGGAGAAATACAACTGTAGCCGGCGAAGAGCAAGGGAGCGAGGGGGAGGGGGGGGCGGGGGAGCCATACAACGACTTCAACCAGAAATTGCAGAATGCGGTGAGATGCTCTGACTGCCACCAAGTACACCGTCTTTGACCAACGAGAGAGAAAAAAAAGTGACGTTCACGCTTATTTTTGGAAACCGTAAAAACACGTGAAGCCCTGTAAATCCTTACGGACGACGAGGTAAGGTAAGTGGATGAGGCGGGTCTCGGCCCGAGACAAATGACGCCTAAATCGTGAATGACAGAAGGAGAGCAGAAACTGAGTAACTCATCCGCTCACCCAAAGCCAAAAGCCCCTACACCCCGCTTCTCATCACTGCAAACGCTCTCGTCTTCGAGAAGACGATGGTAATCTCAAGACATAGGCTACAGGACACTAACAGCTGCCGGGGTATATGGTAACAACTACGCTAAATATAGTATATGCCACTTTTTGAATTTGTGTGCAGAATAAGAAATGGCAATCTAGGGCTTTTTGTTGGCTTTGCAAATAAGTTTCATGGCAGGTAATAGTAAAATTAGGGGTAAGTGAACCTGGCTTGTGGACTATTTCAGTGTATTCATGCGCGGCTGGCACAAGAGCCAGCAGACGACAGAGGAATGAGGGGGTATGTGGTCGCTGCTAACATTGCCAAAAAATGGAATAATGGAATTTATTGAAATTTATTCTACACATGAGGTTTTGGTTGCCGGATTTTTGTGATTTTTTTTGGTGTGAATTTTAAAGCATTTCTAGGGTGTCGTATGCAAAGTTATGTTTAAGAGGAATATATAACGTTTTTCTTCAAATTTGCATCTGTGTCCTGTAGCCCGTATTAGCCCATCTTCCACGTTGAAAATTCAACAGGCTAATTCTGTTTTTGCTACGCCAACTTATGGAACACTTTCGCTCCTACGTGCGCCTGTGCGCTCGAAATACACTGTCTTGATGATTAGTACAGCTGTTAATGCGATTCAATGTGGTTTGCACTTTGCGTGAGAGGAACAAATTTCAAATTCCACGACTGTTGTCACACTACTGGAGCGCGGTTCACTGTGATCGCCGCGTCATCGTGTACGCTTCTGTTGGCTCAGTGCCAGCATTACTGACGCTGTCACTGTCCAGGTGTCTAAGTGGTGTGATGATAGATACCACAAAAAAAACCCAGCTCAGAACGATAAGCATGTGAGCATAAAAATGACAGCATTAGCCTTTTTCAACTTTTTAGCTTTTTAGGCTCACAGTTGGTTCTGGGCTCTTTTGGTTCCCATGGTTCCCAAGTTCAATCTCAAAACCTTCGGTGAGCGCTCTTTCAGTTTCTGTGCCCCCCAGGTATGGAATTCTCTGCCTCCCTCCCTTAGGAACACCCAGACCCTCCCACAGTTTAAATCAAAACTAAAGACTTATCTATTCAAGACAACATATGATCTGTAGTATCATCTACCCCCCCCCCCTTCCGCACACGTAATTAGTGTTTCATGTATGCGTGAGAATGTGTGTGTGTAGCGCACTGAGTGCTCTTTGAGCAGACTACTAGCGCTATATAAGAGCTATTATTATTATTATTATTATTATTAGTACGTGTATCTGACATCGTACCCCTTATATTATCAGGTGTGTGTGTTGGGGGGGGATGGGTTAACGTCCTTTTCCACCACATACGGGTGATATCAAAGACGGGGAAACTATGAAAAAGTCAGCACAAATATTTGGCCCCAGCCGGGATTCGAACTCACGACCCGAGCATTGGAAGTCCAACGCTCTACCATTCGGCCACCCCGGCTCCCCCTTATATTAGGCACTGAACAGTGACAGCATCTCACGGTCAACAGCTGAGTATAGGAGAATTTGAATTTACGACGTTGCGCAGAGACTGTTCACGGCACTGTCTCGCATTCAGAACTCTACTAATCGTGGAGATAGACTATTTTGAGCGTACACCTAAACAAGGTTCATTCCGGCCGACCGTAGGGGGTTCTCTCTGGGTACTCCGGCTTCCTCCTCCTCTGCTTTGGAAATGTTCAGCTCAGCCCACAAAATTAAAAATAAATGCAATTCTAAACTTCCGAAACTTAAATAGCTGAGCTGACCCTTCGTACCACGTGATCGTAATGTGCTCACGTCCAGTGTGTGAGAGAATGCGTGTGATTCATGTGAGCGTGCGTGATGGGTTTAGCTCGCGGCGCTTTGAGCCAAATATTTGGGATTAAGCGCTTATATTAAATGCGCTAATTGATATTATTCTTAATTCAGTAGCCCACAACAATGACTATGTAGAAATGGAAATAAGCTGCCCCCCCTCCCCCCTCCCCCCCCCCCCCCCCGGCACATGAAAACCCGGTAAAGGAAAATCGACTGGTCTGTCGCAATACTCACTGATGAACGGGTTTGCACTTCAGACCTTACACGGTATGTACGTCAGTGCACTGGTTTGACGGGGTAAAAACTGTGACAGTAATTATTGTGAGACATGGGTATGTCGTCAGCCTCTTCCGGATCGTGTGTGTGTGTGTGTGTGTGTGTGTGTGCGTGCGTGTGTGTGTGTGTGTGTGTGTGTGTGTGTGTGTGTGTGTGTGTGTGTGTGTGTGTGTGTGTGTGTGTGTGTGTGTGTGTGTGTGTGAAATAAACCTAGAAACAATCTGCCGTCAGTACCAGGCACCATACTGTGATTTAATACCTAACGACAGCTTGGAGTATCAACCCTTCACTTCACACGCCTTTAGATACGTCAGTATTAACCATTAGAACTCGGTGCACGAAAACTATACGCGAGCAAAACAAGCCCTGTTTCCACAAGTTTCAAGTCTGTATGTTCGTAATGAGTTCAGGGCCCGTATGTAGAACGCGAGGGTAATTGAACCCACGGCTACGGGTCTAACCCAGACTAGGACAAAAGAAACCTCAAAACATAATTAAATAAAAAAGGAAGCGAAGAAAGAAAGACAAAAATCCTTCTATAACGACATAGGCACCTTGCTGGAATGGACCCGCTTCCTGATTTAAAACAAAAAACAACAGAAAATTTAACCCTAGTTTAGTTAGAGATTAGACTCTAACCCGGAGCTAAACCCCCTAACCCCGACTTTTACACACACACACACACACACACACACACACACACACGCGCGCGCGCGCGCGCGTACGCACTGACACATGCACACCCCGGCCTGATGCAGACATACAACCACAGCCAAAGGCACTCAAAGAAAGGCAGACTACTTAAGCGTGAAAGACCTGACGGAAGAGGTGGGTTTTTAGGTTCGATATTGAATGCCCGACAAACCTACTGAGACTATAAACTGTTTGATTGTTGATGGCCCATTCTCCTTCTTCTCCGTTGAAGATGATGGCATTGTAATCTGACCTGACGCAGCACAATCTGAGGTCAAAGCGGGAACTTGTACGCTTCAAACAATACCGTGCAAGCTGGAGATATCAGCTACAGAAAGGCAGAGGCAGCTTTGATCATAAATCACAAGAGTTGGTTGTGGGCGATTGGACAAATTCTGGGACAGAGAGTTAAGCGTTTCGTGTCACTCACCCTGTCAAGGAAGACTCGCGTGAGATATTGGCGGGAGGAGGAAATAACAGCGACATTTTCTGCGAGATTGACAGCCCTTCTCGCAAGTGAACTTCTGACAAAATTTCCCTTTTATCTTTCGTTTCCGGACTCATTAGAGACACGGGCATATAACGTACGCGTATTATTCAGAAAATTGCGTTGTGGCTGAATCCAGGAGCAAACAGCGTCGTCAAAGCAGAAGCAACGGAAACAGAGAAAATGTACTGACCGGCATTCCCAGTAGAAAGTAAACTATATACAGCACATAGCACGTGCGTACAGAGGAGATACACTTTTCATGCAGCTAGGTATGACCAGTCGCCGTGCAGATGCGAAACACGCGGTTGTCACTTGCAAACACCTGTTTCGCAGTGCGAAAATACAGCACGAGTCTCTGTCTACGGAAAACGATACTACATGTACTTTGAAGCACTACAGTCTGTACCTGAGATTGCTGAAAACTTCTGCAACACTGAATAGCTTTCGCAATTTTCTACAGTCGTGCAAACTTCGTCTTAGTTTCTCGATGACACCAAACGCTGTACCATCCTTTCAAGCCTGGGGTCGTTAAAAGTTTATACTTTGACGGACGCAGTATTTATTCCTGGCTTCGTGTTTTTGACAGAGAAGCGGACATAAAGCGCAGGCACTCGGTGCTTCTGGTGTCATTTTGAAGTTTGATGCCAATGGCTGGTTTTCACTGTCCCTGAGTCATCACGGACAAACGCAGGCTGATTACGCACACACGATGTCCACAGAGTCTGATTGGCCACTTCACCTACCCACTTCTTCCAGTCAGCCTTCTCTCCCTCTCAATTAATTAGCTGCGAAATGGTCTTTGTTGCCTGCACAACTCTTTCCATCTGTAAATACCTCCCCCCCCCCCCCCAGCTCATTTTACCGAGATCCCAGCTGTATTTTATGAAAGTGATGTGTGTGTGTGTGTGTGTGTGTGTGTGTGTGTGTGTGTGTGTGTGTGTGTGTGTGTGTGTGTGTGTGTGTAGAGCGCTCTGAGCCAGCATCTGTTGGGATACTGCGCTATATAAAAGCAATTTATTATTATTATTATTATTATTACTGCTGTTCTCGCGCAGACGACACTTAGCACGTGCAACATGTGCCTAAATGGGTAACTTCAAGAGGAGCGTTAGTGTCGGGTGCCCGCGGCTTCAGCGTATCCTCAAGCGCCCGAGGGGACCGTCCCAACCCTAGCTCATACAACCGCCTCTTGTCCACACAACCCATCCATCGACCGCGTCGTCTTTCGCAAGAGAATTCCTCACCGTGGGTTTCAAGAGTGCTGGGCCAAGATCAAGCGCTCTGTGCTTTCACTGTAAGGTCAAGATCAAGCGGTCGGTGCTTTCAATGTAAAGCCGACATCAAGCGCTCTGTGCTTTCAATGTAAAGCCAAGATCAAGCGCTCGGTGCTCTCAGTGTAAGGCCAAGATCAAGCGTTCTGTGCTTTCAATGTAAGGCCAAGATCAAGCGCTCGGTGCTTTCAGTGTAAGGCCAAGATCAAGCGTTCTGTGCTTTCAATGTAAGGCCAAGATCAAGCGCTCGGTGCTTTCAGTGTAAAGCCAACATCAAGCGCTCGGTGCTTTCAATGTAAGGCCAACATCAAGCGCTCGGTGCTTTCAATATAAGGCCAACATCAAGCCCGAGACTGGTATTTACTTTAACACTGCCTAGTCTCGGACAAACGTCTTAGTCTCTCTCCATTCAAGCTTCAAGCCCCTGGTCAGTTGAACTGACAAGAAAACTTGAGCGCTTTCCCCCTCCCAAAATTATTTCTCTGCAAATCCTCACATCGGTTTACTGCTTCATCACGATGCTTGTTATTACCCGGATTAACGTGTAGTCATATACATAATAATATATAACAGGGTGGGATCAATCAGTTTTCAGAGAGAGGTGCTGATTATTTTTTTTAATTTTTTTTTTTGCGTATTGCCCGGGTCTTGTAAAAGGCCAAACACAACAACCGACGTTATTGAGTTTCTAACTGTTGTTGTATACGGCACTAAAACACAAGCGTTACTCAATTTTAAACAATTATTTACAGTTTGATGCAACTGCCGGGGGAGGGGGGGGGCGGCTGTAGTACCAAAGCACACCCCTCCCCTCCCTGGATCCGGCCCTAGGACTGGACACCACCAGAGCTTCATTGACGCGTGAAATATCAAAATGACGCGCAAGAGTTAATGTGTATGCGCCAGTGTGGCGCGCGCACTTTTGGCCTTCTACACATCGGAGTAGGCCTAGTGAAACTAAAAACATCGTGTCTCTGCACTGCCTTGCCTTCCCAACATGTATCGTCTCGCAGCACGTCATTGGATGACAGATCTTCCCGAAAGCCAGTCCGCGAATACCTTACTTATATTACTTGGTGATGCCAACATCGCTGAATAAACGTGAATCTCATTGGTTTTCTCTATTAGGAACATCCAATGAAAACGCTTATATTAACAGAGCGTTGGCTTGGACGTCTGCAGATTCCGAGAACTAATGCTTGTTTCTGTATCAACTGCTCCATCAAAAATGTCGAAAAAACCATCGGCGAAGAAAATAAAATTGGTGGCAGGCCAATCTCTGCTCACATTTGCTCGGACTGAATCTGCAGCTGCAAGTAGGTCGTTTTCATATTCATGATCTCATCAAATTGAACGCCGCAACGCATCGGCGTGACAGATCTATATGATGGTTTTTTCCCCAACGGCATGACTTCGTTTCCCAAGTGAAAATGATGGGTCATGACAAAATCTAACAGAAAGGTCGGGGAGGAAAAGTTGGAGGGAGGAAAGTAGGCCTAAACTCTGTGTGTGTGGGCTGCCCGGGGGAGGGGGGGGGGCTGAGAGAGAGATAAAGAGAGAGAGACAGGCCTTGTACAGCTCCCAACAATCCAGCTAATTTTAAGGATAATATCATAACCTTTGTAAATGTCACACATTTTCATTTGAAAACATGCATGTCAGGAAAAACCCTCTCCCTCTCTCTCTCTCTCTCTCTGTGCTTCCTTACTAAGTTTCTGTGTGTGTGTGTGTGTGTGTGTGTGTGTGTGTGTGTGTGTGTGTGTGTGTGTGTGTGTGTGTGTGTGCTTCCTTACTAAGTTTCTGTAGTTTAGCAACGACAAGGTTGTAAACTGGCCGATGGCCAAAATCTTATACCGTTGAAAAATAAAGGTTTCTCTCTCTCTCTCTCTCTCTCTCTCTCTCTCTCACACACACACACACACACACACACACACACACACACACACACACACACACACACACACACACACACAAAATGCCGGACCCAACATCCAAAACATGCCCTTTAAAAAAGCTGTTCAGGTGTGGGCGCAGAAAAGAAAGAAAGGAAAGCGCTACCTCTTCAAGAAGGACTAAATAAAGTTAGTACACCTCTGACTTTTTTCGTTTCAAGATTTTGTCAATGACCCATCATTTTGAGAATTGACCCCTCATTTTGCTCAGCCATGGGTCATTGGGCCCATGACATTTAAAAACAATCTGAAGCTCTGCACCACTAAACGTTATTTATAATAAATAACGTTTAGTGGTATCCAGTCCTAGGTGCATACAAGCACCAGCGCTGCCACTGTAAGCTAGTGGGACTGAAGAAGGCGGAGCTTACAAGCTCGCATATACATGTACCACGCTTCACGAGAGGAAACATGACAGATGACAGACAAAACGACAGCCACTCCAGGACTTGGAGGAGGACACCCGTCCTCTCAAATGACGTGGACTACTTACACACAAAGGGATAAGCAACAGGTGAGAACAATGTAAACAGAAAACATCTTCCCCATGTGTGTGCGTGTGTGCGTTTGCTTTCTTCCTCACTACATCATCGGTGTCTTGGTACCTTTATTTTTTACACCACATCATCGTCGATGTCCATAATTAAGGTCTATGTGCAGGAGACAAGTTACACAAGATTGCAATAGATTATTAGAATGGAAACGGTGAAGAATGAGTAAATGAAGTTGATTAAACGTGCACAAGACTGCTGAAGATACGTTTTCCTGTTGTAAAGTTTAAAAATGAATTTTACTAAGTCGACAAACCGCTGTACCAGACAATCAATCAACCGGTAACAACCCTCGGCCATCAATCAGTCAATCAATCAGTCAGTGACTTCTTAGGTCAGTCAGTCAGCTAGTGAAGTGGGGTAGGAAGGAAGATAGGGAATCACGAAAGAGATGGTAAGGTGCGAGATAAGATCAACACGAGATACGGCGATGGTGACATGATGGTGAACTGATGATGATGGTGGCGGTGGTGGTGGTGGTGGTGGTGATGACGACGACGATGACGATGACGGCTGGGTAGGTGGGTGTTTGCGAGTATAACGTTCATTTCCACCACGTAAGGGTGATATCAAAGACGGGGCAACGAGAAAAAGGACCAGCACAAATATTTGGCCCCAGCCGGGATTCGAAGTGACGACCCGAGCATTGAGAGTCCAGCGCTGTACCATTCCTATATCCCGGCTCCCCCGACGATGATGATGATGATGATGATGATGATGGAAGCTGAGCTGGTGATAACGCTGCGGTAATTGTATCCATAAGAAAGTGTTCCGAAGCGCAAGGTCGTCCTAACTCTCTAAACAGGTCCAGAACTCTCTCCTTACTAGAAGACACATAACCAAGCTTACCACATCCTTCGCATAGAGCTTGCCCGTCATAAAACTGGCGATTTTTTTTTTCTGCCCCAACTCTTTTGCCAGCTCCAGTGGTGTTCCTCCCGGGTCATGGGTGGAATTCACGGAGGGCTCGAAAGCCGAGGTAATATATGCATGATGATGGAGATGAGGATGATGGTAAGAGATGCTATGGAGGAAGTCCGCGTGGGCTGGGACTGCGGGACAGGGCCGCATTCCACGTTTCCTGTCAAAAATATCCCGGCGTTAGCCAGGCCCGGGAACTACGGCACCTGCTTGCCTCGGCTGGGACTCGAACCCGGGTCTCCCGGTCCATGGTCGGAAGTGCTAACTGGCGAGTATTGAACACGATTGACGAATCGGATTAGGATTAAGAAGGTTGCTGAGGAGTAGGAGGAAGAGATCTAACAAAACTGCACCCCCGCACAGTTCCGAGTTGTACAGCTGGGTGCGGGAGGGAGGGCGGAGCCGTACATTCTTAAGCGTAGGTCTACTTGGCCTAGAGTGTCAACACTTGCTCATCATTTCTCACAAGACGGAAGTAAAACAAATGTACAATACAGTCGACAGCTTGGGCGG
>JACVVK020000050.1:1187500-1240000 GCA_018292915.2 Batillaria attramentaria | reverse complement strand
CAACGATGAAAAAGTCAGCACAAACATCTGGCCCCCAGCCGGGAGTAAGATGAGGCTACAATGATGGCTTCTTATGACTTTAATGTTTTCTCGTTTTCCTTTCGCCGGCTTGCTTACTTGTCTCAACAGGCATACTACAGCGTGTGGAAAACTTTTCATCGAATGCTCTTCATCCGTGCATCAGAATCAGCCACATAAGTCACAAAGCAGCGTCTATGTCATGGCGATTGAAGTGTGGGTTCGAGTCCAGGTCGAGCTTGTGATATGTGATACCGGTTTTTCGTGGCTCCCGGGCTGCTCATCGAGGGTTTCTCTCCGGGTTATCCGGCTTTCCTCACCCAGCAAAATTACAACATTGTAAAAAAATAATAATAATAAAAATAAAAAAGGGAAGGATAGGTATTGGGTGGCGCTGCACCGCGGCGACGCGCTTCCCCCGGGAGAAGCAGCCCGAATTTCCCGAAAGGGACAATAAAGCAGTTTTTTTTTTTTTAAATTGTGGTGACTCGATTTGGCGTAAATGTTTGTTCTACGTACGTCAGTAGAAGCGTACCGTGTAAGGAGCAGACGACGTTATTTTGGTTGCTGACTGTGCACCATGCGTCAGGCCAAAGAAAGTCACATTTCTCTACTTTTAGTAGCCGCAATGTCACGAAACTGGTCGCAATGACTTCACTACTCGCCTCTCTTATATGGACTCTCGAACTTCCGATGTTATATAAACAAGCCCTAGCTCTACTCACGAGCTGCATAGCTAGGCCCGCTGAGACGTTGATTCATTCATTATAATACTTACAAGTCGTGTTAGACACTATAGTTCTTTATCAATGCATAATAAGGCGTGTCAGACACTGCAGTTCTCTATCAAGGCATACTGACGCATGTTAGACCCTGCATTTCTTTATCAAGGCATACTAACGCATGTTAGACCCGGCATTTCTTTACTATGTGGTGGAAAAGGACGTTAAACCCCCAAACACCCACCCACCCACCGTGCATTTCTTTATCAATGCATACTAACGTGTGTTAGACGCTATAGTACTTTATCAATGCAAACCAACGCGTTTTAGACGCTATAGTACTTTATCAATGCATACTAACGCGTGTTAGACGCTATAGTACTTTATCAATGCATACTAACGCGTGTTAGACGCTATAGTACTTTATCAATGCAGACCAACGCGTTTTAGACTCTAAAGTTCTTTACCAATGCATACTAACGAGTGTTAGACGCTATAGTACTTTATTAATGCATGCTAACGCGTGTTAGACGCTGCAGTTTGTACGTCTGCACGTTTACCTTGTCATCAAAGTTCAAATGCTATATATAAAGCTGCCTACATACTAACACATCCAAAGGAAAGTAGCGGCGTAGCAGTGTAGTGTTAGTACACCACTTCTCCCACCGTTACCCGGTGAACAAGACACAGAAACACTGGCAGGAGGACACGTTTTTACAGATCGTAAAATTTTAAGCTTTTTCCACTCACTGAACTTGCACTTCTGCCTCAAGTAAAGCCTCAAGTAAAATCGTCTTTCACCATACAGTAAAACATTATACACTGTCTCTGTTTTCACGTGTAATTTTTGCCTCAGGCTGCACTGAGCTTTATTCAACCTTTTTCTTTTAGTCAGGTGATCCGTCCTTCACTCGCTGCGAGGTTGCTGACATATGACTGTTGGTTTACACAGGTTTATTGCAATACTGACAAGTCGTTCCAGTAAACAGATAGTGAGCATAAACAAGCGGCACCGCTTATGTTCATGCTCAGTGGGGAAAAAGTACATACTGACAGCACTGAAATGGCAGACTAAACTGGTAAGTAATTATGATAGATTAAAACTACAGGAGAGAGAGAGAGAGAGGTTCTACATATGACTGTTACAGAATGTTATGTTGCAAACGCCTTTTCTGTCTTTTCACACCGAATCCTCAGTTCTCATTTGATTTGCTGAGTGTCCCAGTCTTCACAACAGTAAAGGATAAATGTTACATGATTTTCTTCGGAAATACTTCTTTTCATTGGGACTACCCTTTTAAGTTTTCGAGTTTGGTTGGTTGGCTGGTTATTTTGTTCTTCTTGTTGGTTTGGGGGGGGTGGAGGGGGGGGGGGCTCTCGTCAAAAACTGACTATGATGCACTAACTAAAACAATGAGGACAAAAGTGTTTTACTTAACGTGATAACAGTTTCGTTACCTACTCTTCATTTAGTTTTGAACCGACGAAGACTGAAGAAGATGCGTTGAGTCAGTAAAACCTACCGGACGAAAGAGTTTCACATGATAGTAGTAGCTTTGTTCTCGTCACTGAGCTTCTGCATGTCAAAGCGTTTCCGCTGAGCTTTCTGCACTCACTTTCTTTCCTTCTCTTCGCTCTCTCTCTCTCTCTCTCTCTCTCTCTCTCTCTGTCGTGGACACAATGTCACCCTACTACTAACACTGCTGTTTCTCCACTCTCTCACACTTTCACTCGTTCAGCCCCTCGACAGCGAACGTAAGACTTTCCCACATCGTCTTCCGCCTCATCCCCGCTAGGGTCCTCAGCCCCCCCCTTCACGCATCTCTCCTTCTCTGTCCTCCTTTACTTGGTAGGCGGGCAGACGATTTAAAGAACAAGCGACTCGCGGTCTAACCTAACCCTCTTGTGCAAATCGGCCTCGGTATTTTAATTCAAGTGTCCAGCTATGTGGGGGTATGATTTGCCCGTACGTTCAAATAAGAGGACATGCTCTCCACAGTGCAAGGCCGGATCGCGGCTCTTACCGGGCACGGCTGTACTCATGTGTACTGACAGGGAGTTGAAATTGGGACTCTCTCTCTCTCTCTCTCTCTCTCTCTCTCTCTCTCTCTCTCGTGCTTTTGTACTATCATTATGTTGCGTGTAGTTCGTAGTTAAGTGTTCAAGGGCAAGTTCGAAATCTGGTTATTGTAACCATCATTTTCTACCGTTGTTAAATGACGCATCAAAGTCTCTCAATACTTAAACTGACCCAGAGAGAGAGAGAGACAGAGACAGAGAGACAGACAGACAGTTTCTCAAGACTCAATTTGTCTAAAGTGTAGGTATTTTGCCAGGTCACGTGTTGAAGGAGGGGGTCATGGGTGCTGACAATACCACAGGATAACAAAATCAAATACAGCTGTACAAAACACGAAGAGAGACGGAGACAGAGAGACAGACGGAGAGACAAACAGACAGACAGACAGAGGAAGAAAGGCTTACTTACTTACCCAACACCGTAACGAAACAGTAAAGCGTGATAATCCTTCACACAAAAGCCAAGAGCGTTGTAGTCCGATCATCCGAAACAGTCCCATCACATTGCTGTTCGTATCAGTCGCAGGCTTGACTGGCGGTTCGAGCGGGAGGCCAGGTGAGAACGCTTGTTTGGGTCCCCCTTGCGACAACTCGTGACGAAATCGTGACCGCCTGTCACGCGTTCGCTTTATACCGAGCGCCGACTCTTGTGTTTTTGTTCCCGTAAGTAGCGGGTCGCCACTCTTAAAAAAAAAAAAAAACCCCAAAAAACGCTGTTTACCTGAAGTATGTAATGTATATAATTATGTGTGTGTGTGTGTTCCGATCGGGACCAGCAGAAGCACCAGTAGCTTCGATCAGTGAGTGAGTGGGGTGGCCTTCACTTCTGAATTTATTTCCCACGCCCTTCACGTGGATGCTGTGACTGTCAGAAGTGATTTGCTGCACGCTTTGATCTTGCAGTCTCCCAGGGTCGGGTCAGAGAAAAGAAGACAGTGGGGAGGGAAAGGAGGGTGGGGGAATGAAGGAGGTGTAGGGTCGGGGGAGAGGGGGGTGGGGGAGGGGGGGTTCAGCTTTGAGGTTATTGTCCTCAATTGCTGACGTATCCTCATGCGCAAACCACGGAAAGTAGAGCAATGCGGCTGAGTGCAGTACCACGAGGTTGAAACAGAATGGGCGGGCGTTTTTCCAGTGCTATTAAGCTCCACATCATCGCACCGCCAATCAGCGGGTTCCCACGCCGTAGCACCACGTTTTTCCAAATTCAAAAAGCCACAGCACCGGAAAAACGCTTTGGATTTTCAGTTGTCGGTTAGAACGATTAAAAAAGGGGCTGTTTACTACCCAGAAACCGATTTATATTAATACGATACTACAGACTTCAACGTAAGTCAAGGACCACCTTGACAGACAGGTCTAATGTTTAAGAATTCACCAAAAATAGAGATCAAGGAATCTTTCAAATTTTTTTGCTGTGAAAGTGTTAAAGGGTTAACAATGCATCCTGCAAAGCTTGCTGAAGCTGAAAAACCACCATGTGCTGCACGGACATTTTCCAGGAATTTTAGCCAAATATGCAAGTGGTCCTTGACTTATGTTGAAGTCTGTACAATCTAAAGATCTGCATAATTATGCTCATATGCTCATATGTTTTAAAATTTTGATATTACACCCCCCACCCCACCCCTACCCCCAAAACGACTGATTTGTGAACATAGAATTGTCGGTAGATGTGCCTTTAATTTAAACGGGCCAATCTAATGGGAGTCGAACTGTTCCAAAACAGAATTTTCCATATCTAAAGCCTTGTAATGGTAGCGATGTGGGTTTTTTTTTTTTTTTTTTGTTTGTTTTTTTTTTTTTTTAATGAGATACAATGCTGTGAACACTGCGCAAGCGGTCAAAAATTCAATTTCTCCAACTGAGCGATTGACCGTGCCGACAAGCCTTTCACAGTCCTTGCGTTACCTCAGCGCCAGCCTGTGAGATGCTGTCACTGTGCAGGTGTCTAAGTGGTGTGATAGTAGACAAGACCAAAACTGCCCAGCACGATCTGTGAGCGTAGAAATCTTAAGACATTTCGTACCGCGCACGAGTGTTCCACGTTTTTGACTCCTTCTCGGTTTTTGTATAGGCAAGATTCGAGTTCGAGTTCGAGTTTAGGAAAGATTACCGTTTCCTTGACGGCTCTTATTGCAGCAAACACGAGTATAAACAAAGTGCAACACCTCCACTAAGCCAAATTTAAATCAGTGCTTTTTTTTTTTTTTAAGGCCGTTCTTAACCGGGCGAACCACCAGTCTGGCGAACTTGTTCGGCGAACTGAGTATTGTATACGAACAGGGCAAACAACCAAAATGGCCGCCTTCGTAGATCGAGACGACCAGGCATTTGCGGTAGTTATCGTTTTGAGTGAACTCTTGGAAGCCGAGGAAGAGGAAAAAAGAGGAAAAGAGCGCAAGAGAGGGAAATGTCAAGTGAGTCGATAGCCGCCATGCCGTCCGCCATTTTCATCAACTTTGTACATGCGCACAACAGCTCTCCCCGAGCAACCAATCAGAGCGCAGGATCGGCCCAAGGATCGCGAGGGTTCCCACGACACGCTGTGCAGACCTCAAATCTAGTTCGGCGTACCTTTCGAACCAGGGTTTGCGCAGAAGTGTTCGGTCGGTTAAGAAACAACGTGCGCGAATCTAGATCGCCGTACTCTTCGAACCTAGTTCGCGAACCAAAAGTTCGCCCGGTTAAGAACGGCCTTAACGCCGCTGAGATAGAAAAAAAAAAAAAAATTCATTTATACAGCGCACTTCTCAGAAACAGTCCCTCGCCAGATGCTCCCACCCCACCTCCTGGCTCTTTAAATGCTTTCTTGGTGAATGGTTTTGTCCGGATTCTGTGTCATCCAAAGTGTCGTTGAACCGAGGGCGCACCCGCCACAAACCTGTTCTTTTATGGTTTATGTGTTTGGACAAATAGTACCATGACCGTGTTTAGCTGACCCCAGCCGACGGTCCTCCTGTCTCTCAAGACAAGTATCGCGATTAGGAGCGAGATGAATGTTGATGACACATTATCTGTCATGCTTTACTGCCTACCGTTAGGTGATAATCGGTACGAAAGTTACGGGCGTGGATGAGTGGGGTATAAACGTGATATTGTCCTCTCACTTCAAAGGGCGCGCTACCCCAGTCAGAGTCTTTGCTGTGCCATTCCGAGGTGAAGTTGGCTCTAAAATCCATGTTGAATGTCAGCTCCTGGTGGCAAATGAGACACTTCACGTTGGCCGTATCACTAATCTGCAAGCCCTTGTGGTAACGTTGAGCGCATAATAATGCGTGTGCAAGGAAATCTCGTAAAGTAGAGTTCGATATCTAGGCTTTCGCTGGACTCCTGCCGTGGTGAAATGACGTGCATTAGAATGCATATCCCCCCCCCCTTTTCTTTTCTTTCATCTGTCTTAAATGAATTAAGAGCATCGTGTGTGTGTGTGTGTGTGTGTGTGTGTGTGTGTGTGTGTGTGTGTGTGTGTGTGTGTGTGTGTTTTGCCTGTTTGCTATTGATTTTGTGGGTTTTGTTATTTGTTTTGTTGTTTGGTTTTTGGTTTTGGTGTGTTTTTTAAATATTTTTGTTCAGCTGGTCTTGTTTTTGAGGTTTGTTGCTTTTGTTTTTGTTTTGTTTTGTTTTTTGTTTGTTTGTTGTTTTTGTTGTTGTTGGATGTTTTGTCTGTTTTTGTTTGTTGTTGTTGTTGTTGTTGTTGTTGCTGTTGTTGTTGTTTGGGGGGGGGGCTGTTTGTTGTTTGTTTGGGGGAAGGTGTTTGGAACGTTTTTGTTTTGTTTTGTTTCAAAGGCAAAATGCACTCACAAACAGATCTAAATTTGTGCCAAAGTCATAAATACACTTTTCTCTTCATTTCCCTTGTCGGGTTTGGATCTTCTGTTCATCTGTCTGAATGTATTTCCACATATCTCGCAAGCTACTCTCGTAAATATCCACAAAATGCAACCAACGTCATCCCCGCTCGCGGATCGGGACTGTTTGCTACGGACAGATATCAGGAATAATGTGGCGGAGTGAAACGTGCACCTTGACTTCATAACGGCCCCTGGAAGATTTATTCCCTCCCTTGTGTGCGCCTCCGTTTTAGGGGACATTCACCGAATACACTGTTAGCTTTGCCAGTTAACATCAATCATTCGTATTCTCACATCTTCCTTTGATCTTTTGTGGTTTACAAACAGTAGCGTGTGCGCATGTATGTAAAGTCAGTTTACCAGAGGCTTTTTGCACACCTCTTCAGGGGATGTGAAATGTTTTATTCTGGATTTTTGTGTGTGTGTGTGTGTTTGTGCCTTGTCATGAAATTGTTTTGGACGCTTTCTTCGCTCATAGCTTTGTACGCGTACTTTTAAGATTCAGCGATTCTGCATTTTTTTATGTCGTTCATAAAGTAGGCTACAGTCATATGATAATGGGCTACTCCAGTTTCGTGCTGTGCTGATCGAAATTCCACGAGTTTCAGTGTTTCGTGATTTATGCCGTGCTAGATTTCATAGGCTTTGCTGGCGGCAGTGAAACGATTAACATTTCTGAATAAAAAGAACATAATATATATAATTATATGATATAGGGTAGCTGTCAGTGACATCCCTAACGAAAAAAACACATTACTAACACACTCCTGCAGTTCACAAAATCGCACAAATCATAGAATCTTGACATGACCTTGTCTTTGTTTGCTCCTTAACCTAAAATTCGGAAATAAATGATGTCTTGTCTAGTGTCTTCTTCGTGTGTTTTGGACTATTTGGTATTCTGCATGGTCACTGCACGTAAAGGAAACGTATTATGACTCAGAGATAAGTCCGGATAAAGGACTGCCAATTTTGACCAGATAAAGAATTGCCAATTTTGACCAGATAAAGAATTGCCAATTTTGACCAGATAAAGAATTGCCAATTTTGACCAGATAAAGAATTGCTAATTTTGAGCAGATAAAGAATTGCCAATTTTGACCAGATAAAGAATTGCCAATTTTGACCGGATAAAGGATTGATAATCATGACCAGATAAAGAATTGCTAATTTTGACCAGATAAAGAATTGCCAATTTTGACCAGATAAAGAATTGCCAATTTTGACCAGATAAAGGATTGCTAATCTTGACCAGATAAAGGATGGCCAATTTTGACCAGATAAAGGATGGCCAATTTTGACCAGATAAAGAATTGCCAATTTTGACCAGATAAAGAATTGCCAATTTTGACCAGATAAAGAATTGCCAGTTTTGGACTTTGATAAGACCAGATAAAGGATTTTCAGTTTGGGACTTTTGGGGAGTCTGTATGGTTCCTGTGCGTAAACGAAACTTATCATCAGTCAAAGATTAAACTAGATTAAGAATTGCCAGTCTTGGAGTTCGATACAACCAGTTAAAGAAATGCCGATTTTGGACGTTTTGATATTCTGCATGGTCGCTGAACGTAAATGAAATCTATCATCACCAAAAGATAAGACTAGGTAAAGGATTGCCAGGTTTCGACTTTTTGATATTCTGCACGGTCACTGTACGTAAATGAGACCTACATGTACCATCACTCAAAGAGAAGACTAGGTGAAGGATTGTCCATTTTGACGTTTTAGTAGCCAAGATGGTCACCGTGCATAAATGAACTCTATTATCACAGAAGGATAAGACCAGATAAAGGATTGCACATTTTTGACTTTTTGATAGCCTTTATGGTCACTGTGCATAAATGAGGGGTGGGTGGGGGTTTAACATCCTTTTCCACCACATACGGGTGATATCAAAGACGGGGCAACGACGAAAAAGCCTGCACAAATATTTGCCTCCAGCCGGGATACGAACTCACGACCCGAGCATTAAAGTCCAACGCTCTACCGTTCGGCCACTCCGGCTCCCCGTGCATAAATGAACTCTGTCATCACTCAAGCATACGACCAGATAAAGGATTGCCAGTTTGAGACTTTTTGGTAGCCTGCCACCGAGGGTGGGTGGGTGTTTGGGGGTGTAACGTCCTTTTCCATCACATACGGGTGATATCAAAGACGGGGTAATGATGAAAAAGCCAGCACAAATATTTGGCCCCAGCCGGGATTCGAACTCACGACCCGAGAATTAAAAGTCCAATGCTCTACCACTCGGCCACCGCCCCCCCCCCCCCCCCCCCCCCCCTTTTGTATGGTCAGTGTACGTAAATGAACTCTATCATCACTTAAGCATAGACCAGTTAAAGGATTGCCAATTTTTTACTTTTGGGTACCTGCATGGTGCGTGTGCATAAATGAACTCTATCATCACTCAGAGATGAGATAAGATAAAGGACTGAAAGTTTTACACTTGTTTGTACTCAGCATCTTTACGTAATTGGAATCTGTCATCACTCAAAGATATAACCAGACAAAAGGTTTGCCAATGTTGGACTTTTAGTATTCTCTATGGTCACCGTGACTGTGCTGTGTAATTGTGTATTCAGTCAACGAACTGTATAATGACTCAAAGATAAGACAAAATGACGGATTGCCAATTTTTTTTTCACCGTTTTCAAATGCACATCACGCTGTGGAAGGATAATTTAATTTTAACGATCGTAAACCGGCATGGACAACGCTAACCTCGCCCTAAGGGCAGAAAGAGACGAAAATTTTGATTCGTCATTTTGTTACTCTCGAACCATCCCTGCCTAATGGCCGCGTTACGAGAGGTGATTTATCATCCTTAACTGTCGAGACTTGAATACAGGACTACTGGGATCTGAGTGGCTAAACGTCGATCGGATAGTTAAGAGATTTTGATTATTGATTTGAGATTTGCCTGGAGGTAAAGGGACCCATTACCCATTTACCTCCCCCCTTCCTTCCTTCCGCAAAATGTGCATAAGTGCATAAATGCGTGTGTAACACACGCACCAGTTTAAGGCAAGTCCATTCCTTTATGACAAAGCATTTTTTCTGTATTACAAAATTCGAAGAAACTCTCTCTCTCTCTCTCTCTCTCTCTCTCTCTCTCTCTCTCTCTCTCTCTCTCTCTGAATAAATTGAAAATTGATCATTGAAAATTATTCATTGTTTGGTTAAATCAATTCCGTTGGAAAATAAAATTTGTTCGTTCGTTCGTTCTCTCTCTCTCTCTCTCTCTCTCTCTCTCTCTCTCTCTCTCTCTCTCTCTCAATAAACTGAAAATTGATAATTGAAAATTAATCATTGGTGGGTTAAATCACTTCCGTTAGAAAATGAAGTTCGTTCGTTCGTTCTCTCTCTCTCTCTCTCTCTCTCTCTCTCTCTCTCTCTCTCTCTCTCTTGCTGAATAAACAATTCCTTCTGTCAGTTAGTCAATCAGTGGCACTCCCCAAGGTTTAGCGTTCCAACTAAAAGGTGATGTTGATGATGAGGGTCTTTCAGAAGGCAGTTTCAGGCGCTAGTGTATTCGAGTTGGACACACGAGCCTCAGTTCAATGCATTTAACGATGCGAGCCAAACACTCCGAAAAATGCACTCGTATCACATTATCAGTCTTGATTCATCTACCCTGTCCGTGTACTGTGATAATTTTTTTTTTATTTAACCAACAATCTCCTTCCCCCTCCTCCCCCCTCACCCCCATCCCCCATCTCCTCCCTCGCGCCTCTTTACTGTACTCATTCCCCCATGTCTCCTCCCACACCCTCCCGCAGCCTAACCGCAAATGGATGACTTCCGCCAGGGCCTTATCTCCCCGTGTGACACACCTTCCGTCAGAAGGTGACACTCGGTGGCGCATGAAGCGGATCGATCATGTTAAAATGGCCGGACTGCAGCGCGGCAAAATCCCTCTCCCTTCAAACTTGTTACCTCGGTCACACCCTCTCCATCCACCTCCTCCCCCGCCCCTCTCTCGACCCACTAACCCTCCCCCTTCCCCCCCCCCACACCCGCCTCCCCCCCCCCTCCCCCAAGTCCGCTCCGGCTGCTCACCTTCTCCTTCGTTCACTGCCTCCACCTCTTTCATCTCTTATTTCTTTTAACTTTGCCGGGTACCATGTAAGGAATCAGTATCATTCGTGCATAACCCATGGACTTGATACATGCTGATACGGTAGAAATCGCACCCCCCCCCCCTTTTTTTTTTTTTTAAACTTGCCTTGGCTTGGTCCGGCTTGACTTCGTTTCGCTCGGCTTCTGCCGACTTTTTCTTGGCTTTCTTCAAGTGTTCCAAAAACATGAAAACCTGCAGTATGTAGTGCAGGTGATATTAATATTGCTGAAGGTCTGTGTTATGGGGCTTTTAGTACCAGAGAAGACCAGCGATCTCTTCTGTTAAAAATGATAAAAACCGGAAGTGATGGACTGACTGCTCTTTCCTGGTAACCTACGTCTAGGTGTAATTCTTCTCCACATTTTTTTCATAAGTTTGAATGAATAAAATAAGTACCTAATCGAATTTTATTGATCTATTTACGGCCTGTTGTCTCACTGTCGATAGCCAATCCTGTCATTTGTCGGATATAGACAAATGCTTCGTGTCGTAGGCAGGACTATTTATAACTCATGAAACAATGAAAACAGCGCAGC
The DNA here is from genome assembly GCA_018292915.2 of Batillaria attramentaria. Lineage (NCBI taxonomy): Eukaryota > Metazoa > Mollusca > Gastropoda > Batillariidae > Batillaria > Batillaria attramentaria. The sequence goes on along the minus strand of JACVVK020000050.1, from coordinate 1,228,674 downwards.
AGATGAAGGAAGTTGCTCCGAATAGAACTGAGATACAAATGGTGTTCCCAAGCAAAGGCCTTAGTTGTTATGTTTATAAATTACCTACAAAATGCGGCGCGCTGAACAACTGCCTTTACCGTGATCAGACGGCCATCCAGTCTATCCTCTCCTCAAGTTCACTCACTGTACAGTCCCAGGGGAGAGGAAGGGGGGAGGAGGGTCGAGGAAGTTATGTCGGTTACCAAGCCGTCACCCATACCCGGAGGGTCACAAATTAGACACCAAAATTACCCGCACCGTCCTCAGCACAATTCGAATTATGACAACGATCTGTATCTGCTGCCTGTCGTACACTTCGTGTGACTGGCCGGAGGCGTGCAGCCAGCATTGCGTTTGTGGCAGCATCTCCAGTATTATCAGATGAGCCAGTAACAGGGGAGACTAAAATTGCCACGGATGACATGCCCCCGAGTAATGCAGTGATACTAGATAGCGTTACTGTTGTTGTTGTTATTGTGACTGGATGGTTGGTCGGTTGGTTGTCTCGTGCGTTTACTCGTGACGTGACGTGACTTGTATTTTTTATTCTGTTTTATGTTTTGTTTTGTTTTATTTTTGGTGTGTGTGTGTGTGTGTGTGTGTGTGTGTGTGTGTGTGTGTGTGTGTGTGTGTGTGTGTGTTTTGACAGATTGACGAGACAAGCATACGCCCAAATAGAGAGGTACAGTGCCCCCCCCCCCCCCCGAGACACACACATAAAACAACAAAACAACAACAAAAAACAAAACAAACACAAACACAAAAAATAAACTAAATAAGTAGGTGTATGAACACCCCTTGCTCAAATTTGAGCGTTTCAAACGCAGCTGCACTCGGGGGTGTTTTTGTATGTGTTTGTTTGTTTGATTGTTTCTTTTTTTATTTGTGGTTTTTCTTTTTCTGTGGTCAATTTGTTAAACCCTGGTGCTCTAGCAGTAAAAAGTAAAAACAAAAGGTTCAGCTGCACATAGTACTTGAATAATTATGACAGGCGAGGTTCTCCTCTTCAAGGGTTCCCTTGGTGCTGAACCGACACGTGTCTGCTTTCAGTGCATCTATGTTAACAAATCAAGGTCGTACCTATATATAAATGTTTGACAGCAGACGACAGATAACACTTAAATCCTCACTTGACCCATACATCCGATTCATCGTCGCTGTGACACAATATACAGGTCTTACCAGGTACGGAGGACACGAAAGTTAAAGCAAACTGTGAAACTGTCGTGTGATATTACAAATCCCCCCTCAACAACTTCAGATCGTAGGTAACAAAACTTGAGAGTGTCAAAACCGCGAACCAATGTGGTACCTGGGGGATTGAGTGGCATTTAATCTTCTTCTTCTTCTGTTTTTCCATCCCTCCCTTTATTGAAGTTGTCAAGCTACTCCCTCCTTTTATTGAAGTTGTCAAGCTACACGGTAAAGTTTGCACTGTCCTGTATGAATTCAAGATTCACATTGACGTGCATGTTGGTAACCTTGACATTACCATGCGAGAAAGAACCTTTTTTGGATTTTGAGAACTTAAAAAAAAAAAAAACATCATTAGAGAGAACTGCCCATGCCTTGGGGCTCACTCGATTTAGATCAAGTTATCTGGCCTACATTAATAATTTCACTCTCATGTGCCTCCTTCCTTCGCGTATGTGCAGGAGCCGCCAGATATTCAGTGGAGTGTGTACAGTCAACATGGTTGACACGACTTCGGGTCAAATCTTTGAATGAAACATCGTACCTGGCGTTATATTGCAGAGGTCAAAATCTGGGGACAAAATCAGTTAAATTTTTGATTTAGCATTTGAAACACCAGGTTTCGAATGATACATGTACCGCGTCTTAGATTGATTAGCCCCCCCCCCCCCTCTCCCCACCACCCCTTCCTGAGTTTTCATCCCTTTGATCGTTCTTTTGGTGTCAAAGTTGCGTAACGCTATTTTGTCACAGCTAGATCGACCCCAAGATGCCAGACCAGATTAATGCTCTCCCCTTCTAGCCAAATACGTCATTCGAACTTCTGGGTGGAAAGATGGCATCACTTTACCACGCATGCTCTTGTGTCGTCGTCCGTGTTTCACTGGAAAACTAAACCACTGTTCACTTCAAATGAAAACCACTGTTCACTTCAAACGAAGATGACGTATTCTCTGACGCATTTCCTTCCTCAGGAAAATAAAAAGGCTCTTAGTCCCAACAGGAGAGCCGGGATAGCCGAATGGTAGAGCGTTGGACTTTCAGTGCTCTCGACGTGAGTTCGAATCCCGGCTGGGGCTAAATATTTGTACTGGCCTTCTTTTTTTTTTTCTTCTTTTTTTTCTCGTTGTCCCGTCTTTGATATTACTCATACGTGGTGGAAAATGACGTTTAACTCCCAAACACCCACCCACCCACCCACCCACTCCTAACCCCAACACTGAGTGAGGCAAATTTGGCGCCTAGTGCATGTACTTGTAAATGAATGTGCTTTCTCATAAATAAATGTCATCAAAGCATTTCCTCTTCCGAAAGATGAGCTGGTGAGATGTCGAAAACGAAATCCTGACAACGGTGTAGGCCTACACGCATTAAATGCTGACGTGTTGATACGGACATCTGCAGGGGACCTGGAAACAGATGTCAAGGGGAGGGTTATGACTCAAAAACTGCTCGACCTTTTGTTGGAAACTACACTGAACCGCATCAAGCCAGGCAGTGGACACGTTTGACGGCTGTACACGTCGGTTCTTCTTGTTACGCGTCACTGCATCGGAAGTGGAGTGTGACGTTTGGGACATGCAGGTGGCATTTGTTTGTGTGCATGACAATGCTATAGGGAGCAGGGTTGAACCCTCAAGGTCCCTGAGCCAATCCGCATTTCAGATCTAAACATGCAGCTGGCTTCGTGATGCTTTCGTCAAGGCATGACGGAGGGCATGACGTAAGTCCTACCCGTCGAGGTAAACTCGGGCTGAACCCGGGTTGTACTGTAAACAATCTCATATTTATATTTGAACTGACGGCACCTACACCCCAAAATGACGAGCGTACATGATTAGTACTAGTGGTTTACCACAAAAGAAACCACAAGATGTTTCAATTTTTTGCCGTAGCTACCGAACCTTCGGCGAGGTAGCTACGGCAAAAATTGGAACATCGAGTGAAAACGAACAAAATAACAATGCACCTGCCGTGACGTATGAGTTCCAAATGTTTGAAATGACGCACTTTCTGCGCGTCTTTGGCTGATGACGTAACTGGAGTGTGTTTTTGTGAACCCGTAAACCACTGACTGACTGAGTGGTTACGGAAAGTCATAACTTTCTCTCTCTGTTTCCTTAGTATATTTGGACGTGATTTAAAGCACTCGTAGTTAACTCACTGAAAATTTGCACTGGCGAGTGGTGTAAACGTCAGAACATGTGATAGGATGCCGCGGGCTTGTAGATGTAGACCGGCATACATCTAAGAGCATAAAACCTACCTGTAAGATCCCGTGGCGTTCACCGGACCATACATAAAATTATGCACGTGCTCACCGTCCCAACCTGATTCACCCGCTCGAAGCGTCTGCAGGTAGCGCGAGAGGTGATAGGGACGGCGGTCCCCGGACAAGCTAATCCTGACGAACGGCTCCTCGCGTAAGGTTGCCTCAGTCTGCATCTTTAACGACCTGGGCTGCGATCGCTCACGGCAACAAACTAGCAGCTCGCCCTACAAACTAGGATCTAGGTCTCTTGACATATTGAGACGAATGGACGGAGCATTCGAGTTATGATAGATTGACCGTCTTGTGCTTTCCATGTACCTTTTCAAGAAGGGGGAGGGGGGGGGGGTCAGGGGGGAGGGGAAGATTTAGGTAGGTAGGTAGGTACTCGTATTCTGTTTTTAAGGTGATTTCAAAGCCGGGGGCACTGGGGGAAAAAAAAAAGGCCTGTACAAATTTTGGCCCTGCCATTGTTGGGATTCGAACCCTCGACGTGTCGATCACAGCCTTGAAAACATTCACGAAAGTTGTATTAGTTCTAGAAGGATCCGAAAATGAAAACCACACACACACACACACACACACACACACACACACACACACACACACACACACAATCACTAAAATTTACCACCCATCTTTTGTTTGTTTGTTTGCGATTTTCTCAAAAATGGAATTGCGACTTTATCCCCCTATCGTTGGATCCCAACATTTTTAGCCAAGAAGAATTAATGTGAGTGTGGGTACTATGTATGTGCGAGTGACTGTCATATTGAGTAGGTTAGAGCATGCATATGTGAGTGATTGCAAAGCAGCTCTTTTAACCCAAATTACTAATGTTTACACATATGGTGTTTATGTTTATGTTTTCGATACTGTGAATAGCCCATGCAGATCTGTGAGCTTGGAATAGCTAATCATTGTCCCCTTTCACTATTAACCGCTTGAACCTTCTGTACGCCATGTTACACACAAGTAAAAGAAACAATAGCCTGGCCACTGCGGCGTGATGGAGGTGTGTCCCATCCCTCGCCGCAATAAATCATGACAGCTGGCGCCAAGGACAAGCCGTCGGGGTTTGCTGAGCATTCATTCACCAAACACTCCCCGCGTTCTACGCTGGACATTTCCCCGATCGTTCGCTGGCCAGGGCTCACTAGGTCAGTCAGCATGGCGGGTGTCCAGTCAGTCCATGTGTCCGGTTCGTCAGATTTTATGGTCGAACCGCACACGAATTTAAGAGCCCTGGCGGCTACTTAATCCGAATCGATTGTTGCAGACCTCCAGTTGAGTAACCGAGTCAAATACTGGGAGGGTTGTTGTGGGGGAAAGTACTGTATGCAATGCATGATATCAGGTGTGTTATTTCTGTTTGAACAGCCACGAGTGTTTTGGTTTTCTTTCTTTTGTTCCTTTTTTTTTCTTTTTTCTTTTTTTTTTCTTTCTTTTTTTTTTTTTGGGGGGGGGGGGTGAGGGGGTGAGGAGGAGGATGGTGTGTGTGTGTGTGTGTGTGTGTGTGTGTGTGTGTGTGTGTGTGTGTGTGTGTGTGTGTGTGTGTTGTTGTTGTTGTTGTTGTTGTTGTTGTATTTTTAACCGGTATGAGACTTTCAACGTTTAGTCGATTTTGAAACTCTCTTCAAAACAATTACATGAGATGTTTATCAATGAAAGATTATTGTTAGTTCGGCTATTGTCGGATTCAGCGGTGTTGTTGTTGTTGTTGTTGTTGTTGTTGTTGTTGTTGTTGTTGTTGTTGTTGTTTAGACATGTTGCACCCAGATGCCTGGTCATTTACAGTGCATACATTAACACTGTGATAAGGCAAAGAGACAGGGATACAGACGGAGACAGACAGAGAGAGGGATGAATCTCTTGCTTTCTCCATGTTACAGCGGATGGCGTTACAGACTTGTAAATGAAACCATTTTCAAACTTTCCCTCTGTTTTGCATCGCCCAAATTATCTTTTCCGGGTTTTCAGTCATTTAGAAACGATCCATACTAACAACAGAAAAAAAAAATTAGGGGGAAATATGAGAAACTGTTATGTGTGAAATGCACGTAAAGCACTCTCCTGTCCTGCCTTGACCCTGTGTCATACAAGTCATCTGCTCCAGTCCAGAGGTGGTATGACGAGCTGTGGTTTGATCTTTGTGCCGCACGGAATGAGGTGAACACAGTTTCTCATGCCGTACCTGAGTTAATACCTGAGTTAGGGTACCTACTGCCTAGGGTTAATGCCAGGTCTTTCGGTCAGAGGGCATTTCAGTATCAAGCCCCCTTCTGTCTGGAAGTCTCTTCCCCTCTGCCTCCGCAATGCTCCTACTCTATTCTCCTTGAAATCCCAACTGAAAACTGACTTGTTCCACGTCGCCTACGATTAACCGAGCCTGCATCCCTCGGACTGGGAGATTTGGTGTCCCTGCTAGTGCTACCCAGAGCCAGTCGAGTGCAGCACAGCATGGCTCTGTGTGTGTGTGTGCGTGTGTGTGTGTGTGTGTGTGTGTGTGTGTGTGTGTGTGTTTAGCAAGGACAAGATTTAATAGAGGTCATGTTACCTAATCTTTTATCCTTGGAAAATAAATTTCATTTCATTTCATTTCATTTTTTTCTCTCTCTCTTTCTTTCTCCCCCCCCCCCCCTTTTATATGATTTGTATTTACAAAGGTCGCACGTGTGCCTGAATGCGTTTGGACCGGATGAATGATTTTCTCTATGATTTTATTGTAGTGTAGTACATCATTTTCTCGTTTGTTTTTTTTTTCGTTTTAGTAGTTAGTCTCTGTAGCTTTAGCATCGGCAAGTTTGCAAACTGGCGAAGTTCTGTCAAAACTTATACCGTTGACAAATAAAGTTTCATCATCATCATCATCATCGTCATCATCATCATCATCACCATCATCCTTCTCTCTCTCTCTCTCTCGCTCTCATGCAGAACTAATTTTCATTTTCATTTTCATCTGTAACTTCCCCACGTCACGTTTTCATTGTACATGCACTTCTCTTTGACCGCATCGTCCTCCATACTGGATGCTGGTGATGACCCGAAACATACGCCAGTGCCTGTCCCTATTAATATCCGTTGAGGAACTATGTGGCATTAAGTTTGTCCCACCGTACACCTGTAACAGTTAACAGGGACATACATATCCGTCCAGTTAAGAATACTAACGCTCTGTTGCTAAGTTTCACAACGCTGCCCACACGGTACGACTGATCCGGACTGCTGGTCAGGTCTGCGGGACAAAGCTTGTCGCATCCCCCACAGGAAGCCTCCGTCACGGTGAAGACATACATCACGCAGCGCTACGGTCGCTGCTGGGCCGCGTCCAAAGCCCGAACACAGCCCGAGTGTCGCTCACACGTCGCCAGACACACCACAGACCGACAGGAACATGGTAAACGCTTCATCCCTGACCCGTCTGTATCCCCAGGAATGGTGTCAAGAGAGCGTGTCCTCCCGCTCCTGCCAGCCCACTCACACTGAGTCACTGGCTTGGTGTTTCTGGTGCTGGTTGGTTGGAGTCGCACGTCCCCGCTACAAGAGTGACTAGAGGTTGTCCTTATGGTCAGGGGCGAGTCGGTGGCTCAACGGTTTGAGCGTTGAACTCGAGATCGAAAGGTTCAGGGTTCCAATCCACACACGGCCCACCAAAAATGTAAAGGCCTTTTTTCACATTGCCCCGCTTCCTCTGACTGTGCACTGGATCTGTTTGTGCAACTTTTCCATTACGAAAAATGCCAATTTCTGGCTCTAAACTATCATCCAAATCGCCAGATCCTTCCTCATAACGGGAGCCGGGATGGCCGAATGGTAGAGCGTTGGATTCTAATGCTCGGATCATGAGTTCGTATCCCGGCTGGGGCCAAATATTTGTGCTGGCTTTTTCATCGTTGCCCCGTCTTTGATATCACCCGTATGTGGTGGAAAAGGACGTTATAACTCCCAAACACCCACCCACCCACCCACTCTTCCTCATAACCCATGCTTACAAACACCTAAGTGACGGCTTCAGCAACCGTCAATATTTGCCTTCTCTCTTTTCTCGCATAGGCGACCAAAAAAAAAAAAAAAAAAATCTATCGAACACAACATGTAGGCAAAGCTTTCTGTCTCCCTTGCGAAAGAGCTGTTAAAGAACCGTTACTCTCACCTGATTCTCGCGTACAGGACCAAAACCGAAAAAAAGGGTCTAAAACGTGGGATACTCGTGCGCTCTACGACATGAGATTAGTTGTGGAAAAGGAGGTGGACCCGCAACCAAGCAAGCAACCTTGTTGCTTCAGGCAACCTACATGTCGGCTTTATGGGGGAGCGAAGGGGAATGTAGATGGACGTCCTTCCATTGGCAGTGCTAGTGATCAGAGGAACTCACGCCGAAGGTGTTTCCGGCGTACTTTTAAACACAGCAGAGAAGAAGGATGGTAACATATCGCTCGAGGCTAATCAGTACCGTTACATATCATTCAGATCAAACACCTACCCCTTGTCTTGTCTCAGAATACATTGTGCATCACATGACATACAGCTGGTCTCCTGATTGGAGAGGGCGCCCTCTATTTTGCCAAGGGGCAGACAGGCGCTGACCGCAGCGACCTCGTCAATAAAACCATCATGTCCGACAACGCATGGTACTATCAGGCATTGTCTGATAACGTGATCAGGTTTACAATAAGATTGCGGAAATTGCCTGTACGGTTCTGTCGAAGGCATGAGGACTAGGAGATCTTTGTCTTGGAGACGAGATAACCGATTGAGATCACGTGACTAAAATCACTATGCGCTGACAGTTGTGCGGATTGATACACTCTTCCAATCCAGCGATGCGGCAATACTTCCTGAAGTAAGCTTGGTGTTTTTTGGTTGTTTTTTTTTTGCGGGGGGGTGGGTGGCTTTTTTCATTATTATCATTTTCTTTTTTCTTTTTTTCAGTTTTTTCTTTTTCATTTTTTTTTTTTTTTTTGGGGGGGGGGGGGCCCTCACTCTCCACCAGCTACAGTGGTTTTCCTACCATGGATGGAATCTTAGAATCTGGGGCACTGAGTTCTTATGCGTGAGGATGAGGTCGGTGGCATGATGCTGCTTTGGAGGTCCTGGCGGTTTGGGACTGCGTTACAGGGCCCAACGATCTCTCGGTCGTGGGTTTGAATTCCGGCATGGGATTTTCGCACATGGCTTTCTCGGGTTTCTCCGTCTTTGAAATCAGCCTGGCAGGGGTCGAAAGGCGTGAAACCTCGGAACGCCAACCATCAGGGGAGGAGGGGGCCGGGGATCTGCTTTGCTTTGACAAGTTGGAAGAATACAACCACCGCCGGTACTCTGATCGGCCGTAGCGTCAACGCAAGATGCAAGTCAATCTGACCTACTTACGGCGCTTGCCCCCCTTTGTCTTAATCGTTACGGTAGCGTTCCTCTCGCAATACCCGTCCACAAGTTTGTTTAGCAGCGATTTTCTCGCCTAGCACGCGTGTGAAGTACTGGCACACCCAACGCAGAAGCAATACTAACTGACGACATGGTGAAATCCAGTGTTGACAGGCACATCCGGGTGACCGTCTGAAGGGACGTCACCAGTTTGTGTGACGCAGATGATTCCTAATGGCCGCCGCTGTATTCGATACGTACTAAATTTGGACAGGGAGTACAGTTCACGTGGGATCGATGGCAACATTACAAGTGTACCGAGCTCTAAGATAGCCTCTGGGAAGACCACTGGGCCAACAGTGGCGGCGTTTTTGCGAAACACATTGTTGACTCAGCCGTAGGAGTTGGGTCGGATCGACTTGTATGAAGTATCTTTAACTATAACCCATGCAACACTCCACGGAAGAGGCAAAAAGCCGCAAGAGATATTAGGCACTGATACGTTCGAAAAACTTCGCATTCTCTGCAAAATTATCTCTATGCGTGTCAGCGCCTGCCCCACCGTAAATATTTGGAGTTACCGCGCGAACACACGCTGGGCTGCATTGTAAACGGGATCTCTGACGAAACATTTTCATGTTTACAGTGCATACCCCCTTCGGATGTGATGCCACAGTGTTTTTTTAAACGCGTTGAATTTGTTGCACATCACACGGCGAAAGAGGCCATTATTAACATGGAAACGTGCGATTTTGTTGGGAAGTTGCTTGAGTATGGGCCCTATTCACGCTGCTTTAAAAACGAAATCTGGCAGAAAAAAAAAAAGCTGTATAAAGAATGCACATCTATCTTTTGTCATGTATGAAACAATATTGTTAACACAGTTGGACAGCTTGTGGTGAATATTTCTTGCGCACATTGCACATTTTCTGCGTTTATGGAAACAAAGTAGGTACACATATCAATAAGAACTACAGCGCCCGTTCGATCTGCCTGAGACTGCTGGTGGTAGTGACGGTCGTAGTGTTTGTTTGTTTGTTTGTTTGTTTCTTTTTATTATTCAGTAGAAATCAAGCAAAAGTTCAGGATGCTCCAGCCCTGCCGCCATGAGCATTTCAGAAGAGATGGATACGTGCGCCGAGTAGAAGTCTACGATACCATACCATACCATACCATACCATACCATACCATACCATACCATACCATACCATATGTATTTCTCAACGCGTATTCAACGGCATTGCATAAAAGCAGACAAGCAGCATGTCGTCTGCTCGCTCATGCTGCCATGTGGATGACATGCTGGCCGTCGAGATATAAATCTAGTAAAAGTTTTTAAACGAAGATTTTTCAGACTACACTCACTACACTGACATGATTTATGATCTGGGAAGGGGCCAGAAGGCATGCAGCGATCGGTGGGAAAAGGAGCAAAGATTACCCCCAAAAAAATGAAGTCTTGATGCGTTTGTTAGGTATACACAAGTTCACAAGACAACAACGCTGTGGAAAATATTTCATCGAATGCGCTTAATCCGTGCATCAGAATCTAGTCCCCTGGGACACAGTATAGCATCTGAAACCGTTACGGTGGCTCGGATTGGCGTGCGTGCGTGCGTGCGCGCGCGCGCGCGTGTGTGTGTGTGTGTGTGTGTGTGTGTGTGTGTGTGTGTGTGTGTGTGTGTGTGAGACAATGACAATGACAATGACAATTTATTTTCATTGAGAGAGAGAGAGAGAGAGAGAGAGAGAGAGAAACTGACAGGCAGACGGACGGACGGACAGACAGACAGACAGACAGACACAGAGATAGAGATAGAGAATGGTAATGATGTTGAAACTCTGTAGCGTGACGGATCTCAAGTCGCTGGCTCTACACAACAATTGAGATATAGGTTCGTTAGAACCTGTCTGACAAACTGTCCTTGCTAAAGCCAAAACAAAGATTGCTGTTGTTGTTGTTGTTGTTGTTGTTGTTGTTGTTGTTTTAACTCCCCCTTCCCATTCCCCAACCATTAGACAGCGAGAGAGCGAGAGAGAGAATCAGACAGAGAGACAGAAACTGTTCTCCTTCAGTGCGCAAAAGTTATTGCGGCGTGGGTTCTCTGGGACGTTATGGGGAGCCGGGGTGGTCGAATGGTAGAGTGTTGGACTTCCAATGCTCGGGTCGTGAGTTCGATCCCCGCTGGGGCCAAATATTTGTGCTGGCTTTTTCATCGTTGCCCCGTCTTTGATATCACCCTATGTGGTGGAAAAGGACGTTAAACCCCCAAACACCCACCCACCCTCTCTGGGACGTTACAAAACACCGCTCTTTCTGTCCACAACATAATTCAGGCACATCACGCAGATCTGCGGCTGCCGCCTCACGCAAACAGTGCAAGGGGAACACAGACAGCAGTAAAATTAATCTTGAAGAAGAGACAGATCTAATTCTGGATACAATTATGTCGGTCGTACTCGTGTTGTATATACATTTCATTAGTCTGAGCGTACCACTTAGAGCATGTTTTCGTGTATCCGTGACTGCATTTGCCTCTCTAGTTATGGTGTAATTATGTATGTAAACGGGATAAATCCATCTTCTAATGCTCGGATCGTGATTTCTTATCCCGGCTGGGGCGAAATATTTGTGCTGGCTTTTTCATCGTTGGCCCCGTCTTTGATATCACCCGTATGTGGTGGAAAAGGACGTTAAACCCGCGAATACCCACCCATCCACCCATCTTTGCGAAGACAGCTTATGTTTTGGAACAGTTTCACTCGTGAGTGCGCATGTACGTTCGAAATGCTCTATTTTGATGATTAGTACAGTTCTTAATGCGATACAGTGTTGTTTACGCTTTGCGCGAGCGGTCGAACATTCAAATTCTGCGACTGTTGTCACACTGCTGCCGGAGTGTGTCACTGTGGTCGCCTCGTCATCGAGTACGCTTCTGTTGGCTCAGTGCCAGCATCACGCTGTCATTGTGCAGGTGTCTAAGCGGCGTGGTGATAAATATCACGAAAACAGCTCAGGACGACCTGTGAGCATTTAAAAAAAATAAATAAATAAAAGGTAGTATTAGCAATCTTAAGTGGTACAAGCCCAGGTATAAAAAATCGTGATTTTTGTTTTTCAAAACTGCTTATAAATGGTTTAGAAATTCGGGTACGCTTTCTCTTGACGGGCAGACACAGACTCAACCCTGTCCGGGACCGTCGCTTCTCTAGGCCCCTGCGACGACGTCCAAATCGGGCTAACCGAGACCGAGCCGAGCTAAGTGATACCTAAGAAGGCAAAAAACAAAAATACTCGGTGACAAGGAAAGTGGACAGTTGCGAACGTGACAACTTTGAGGTCCCCGTGTTATTTCACAGTGTGCACAGAAGCGGTGAAACTGAACTGTCACCAGCACAGTACATTTTCAGCCTGTTTCGAGATTATTTCCTGTGTGAGTTGTCCCCCGTGCATACACAGACCCGCAGCAAGCATGCAAAAATGCGTGCTTGTTGCGGCAACGGAGACAACTCATGCAGGCAATACTCTCTAAACAGGCTGAAAATGTACTGTACTACCACCACCACCCCTACCCCCACACCGCCCACCACCACCACCATCCCCCAAAACATAAACACTGGAAAAGAAATTGGTGCAAGTTCAGTTCAGTTTCTTTCAAGATGGTATCTCTGCGCTCGGAAAACCCATACGCGCTCCACCGTAATCTCCCAGTGTCATCTTCTGGTTCCGGTGTGTGTTGGTCCACACAGGCCCTGTCATGGAAGATGTCGCAAGACCAACAGTTTGTCCTGACACACAACTCTCTGTTTGATTTGGTGTACCATGGCCGCTGTGTCAAGACGTCATACGTATTACCGGAATTTCTTTCAGCCTCTGTGCATGAGTGGATTTTTTGGTCACAATTATACGAACGACACAGCCGAGGCTTTGGCCAGCCTAATTTCGTAGACACGGCATCAACTTCAAGCGAGATTCCCACAGATACCTACGCGCTATGGAGGATCCAGTATGAAGGGCGGGACCTGCCTGTCAGAGCGGATGCATTACTTTCCACGCGAACTCAGGAAGCAGGCGGCGCACTGAACGAATTCTTTAACAGTTGCTCTACTGCCCCACTACACTGACAACGTGAACAACTGGACAACCCAGAACATCCTGTCACCCCCCCCCCAAAAAAAAAAAAAAAAACAACTCGAGGGTCTGATGTAGAAAGAGAGATTAGGACGTAGGTCCGAGACTAACTTGACTAAGCTGAGACTAAAAGATTAAAGGGGCTGCTGCTACCATTTTTACCCATGTAGAACCTCACGTACGTCAAAAAGTTAGTGGCATCGTCTGTAATGCTGGCACCGAGCCGACAGAAGCGTACTCGATGACGCGGCGACCACACTAAGCGCTCCAGAAGTGTAACAACAGTCGTAAAATTTGAATGTTTTACCGCCCGCGCAAAGTGTAAACAACATTGTATCGCATGAAGAGCTATACTAATCATCAAGATAATTTCGAGCGTACAGGCGCACTCGATCACGAGCAAAACGTAAGCTGGCTTAGCACAGATGGAATTATTAGCCCGTTTAATACGGGATGCATAAGCGGAAACTTTGGCAAGTATGTGCTTATTTCAGAGACAAAACGTTAATGTGATAGTCACACGACGTACTACGTCGGAAACTACAGCAAAGTCTCAGGCTGCTCCAGATAGTCTCTTTTCGTGCATCAGACTCCAAGAAACTAGCGCAGACATGCTGAAATGTTGGGTTCACATAACCTGACATGAGGAAAGTCTTTCGAAAGCACATTCGGCCAACTGACGGATCCAAAGCGAACTTGGCCGTGGGAGAGACGCTTGAGGGATTTAATTTATTCAGACCTTTTTTTCTTTTTTTTTTAGCCCGCCTCTTGCTGGTGGCTACATTTGCTGGTATACCTGCGAGTCGTTACGTATGGATGACGCTGTCACGACTGGTGCAAAGTCGCTGATTTACGCTGCCCGATGTCGGACCTTGTCACGACGGAAGTCACGCGTAGTCACTCAAGCGTATCTTGTCCCGCTCACCTGACCCACAATCTGCTCATTCACAACTAGCTGGTGTGAGGGCGACTGTTTAACACGTGCTGAAACTTTCCACGGTGCCACGAGCCACGGAAGCGTAACACAATTCGTATCGCGCACGAGTATCCCACGTTTTTGACTCTTTTTCGGTTTTGGCCCTGTATGTGAAAATCAGGCAAGACTTACGGTTCCTTAACGGCTCTTACTGCAAAAAAAACAAAAAAAAAACTCGAGTACAACCAAAACGCAACACTCTTACTTAGCCAACTTTAAATCCAAGCAGACGTGAATTTTCCTTCTTCTTTTTTTATGGGAGGCCACTGGTGCACAACCCGAAACTTATGGTAGACTTCTCCTCGGCGCACATATCCATCTCTGCTGAAACGCTCACGGCGCCGCAGGGCTGGAGGACGAAGCAGCGAAAGCCTGCTGCCGCTAAGCGCTACTTTATGTGCAAACCTCCACCATGCTATTCACTCTGGTGTGTGCGATAGTATTTCTGTTTACCACGACACCGGCCACAGCCTACTCTTCTTCGAAAGATGAACGTGGGATTTTTAGCGTGCACGCTTGATGTATGTGCGTGCGTGTGTACACGAAGGCAAGACAGGCACCGTAAACGAGTCTGCACATGGATTTGACTCGATATGGTAAAATCCCACCATATTCCTGCCCAGCGAGGACTCGAACCTGGGAGCTCAGGATCCGAACTCGGATGCCTTTACCACTAGACCAAAGCCCCTGCAACTTACTTGGTAGGAATTGAGTTGAGTTAATTGAGTTGAGGAACTGAGTTAATGAAGGTGCTTTTGTTTTTGTTTGAGAGAGAGAGAGAGCGTGCGGGGGGGGGGGTTATAACGCCCTTTTCCACCACGTAAGGGTGATATCAAAGACGGGGCAACGGGAAAGAAGGCCAGCACAAATATTCGGCCCCAGCCGGGGTTCGAACTCACGACCCGAGCATTGAGAGTCCAACGCTCAACCATTCCGTCGGCTATCCCGGCTCGCCTTGTTTGAGAGAGTGTAGCCATTCATTGTATTGAATAATACGTACCGTGCACTTTATCAGTCATCTTTTGAAATACGACTTTACACACTTCGTTTTCTACACATGTACACAGTCCAGGTCAGCTCCGTTCGAGATGATATCTCTGCGCCCGGGAGAAAACAACAACAACAACAAAAACACACACACGCGCTCCACCCCATCTCGAAGGAATCTCCCCAATGTCGTGTTCGAGACTGTTCCATTAGGCCCTGCCATGCCCTTACAGGTTCAAACGTCGGTCACTGTTCAGTTTCCCCGCTGTGCAGGCGGGCAGCCGGGATAGCCGAATGCCGGTAGAGTGTTGGACTTCCAAAGGCAATGCTCGGGTCGTGAGTTCGAATCCCGACTGGGGCGAAATATTTGTGCTGGCGTTTTTCTTGTTGTCCCGTCTTTGATATCACCCTTACGTGGTGGGAAAAGGACGTAAAATACCCATCCACCCACCCCCCTCCCCGGTCTGTGGAATGATGACTGAGGGCGAGGCTTTGCTTGTGTGTCTCAGACCCATAACCGGCCACACGTACACGAGTGACGCAATATTGATAGCGGTGCGTACATGACTGTTTACGACAGTTACGGGATGTCATTACAATATGGATTGTACGGTACGTGTAGTAGATGTTTTGTAGATATAGTCACGGTAGTAGTTGGTGGTGGTGGTGGTGGTGGTGATGTCGCCGACTCTTTCTTATTTGTGTTCGTGGTCGTTGTCGCTGTAGATGCTAGAAAGCGTAGCTACAACAGAATCTGGAGAGGAAGCAGGTGGGTGGGTGAGTGGGAAGGGGAGGGAGGTGGGGGGTAGAAAAACTCAGAACACAAGGCACTCAGTATGCAAATATTTTCTCCACTGAAGGCACGCAAGGTTATTTTAGTTAGGTACTTGCGAGTCTAAAATTAGTCTCTAACATAAAAAGCGGTTGTAAAAGCACGATGACGCAAATGTTTTATTCATGACCTGCATCGTTTTTAGAATATCATGACATAACTGCACCGGAGGGCAAGCAGAGGGTGATGAATTTATAGGGGCGTGTTGGAGTTGCGCATTTTCTTTTTCTCTCCCTCTCTGTCTCTCTCCGGTGATAGCAGCTGCGCAAAAGAAAAAAAAGGCTGACCAAAATCTTTTTGACAAGAAGTACATCGTAAAGTTTATGCTGTGACTGCATTTTCCAGATATTTGAAGGATTAGCCACGGGCTTACAAGGACACGATGAGATACTAGCCGGCTACAGGCCTGAAAAACACTGCGGGTGCTAAGTGCGTGTCAAAAATGATGAACATACAGTTATTCAGGCCTTTGTTGTTGGGTGATGGTGCTCTTTGTTGTTTATTGTTGTTCTGGGCCCGTGTGTAAAACTCGAGGTTAATTTAACCCACGGCTACGGGCCTAACCCAGACTAGGACAAAAGAAACAAAATAAATAAATAAATAAATAAATTTTAAAAAAGGAAGCGAAGAGAGAGAGAGACAAAAATCCTTCTATAACGGCATAGGCACCTTGCTGGAATGGACCCGCTTCCTGATTTAAAACAAAACACAACAGAAAATTTAACCCTAGAGCTAGTTTAGTTCGAGGTTAGACTCTAACCCGGGGCTAAAATCCCTAACCTCGACTTCTACATGCGGAGACTGTCTAATACAGGCCCTTGAACTGGAACCACCGTACAAGAAGTGTGAACAGGCATTAGACACGGAATCTCCGAGTAAACATTCCCAGGAGGTCGGTGGATGGGTGTTTGGGAGTTTAATGTCCTTTTGATGATGATGATGATGGTGTCTTGTAACGCGCTGAAAAACTCCATGCCCAGCATGCTCGTAGCGCGGGGGGGGGGGGGGGGGGGGGGGAGGGGGGGGGATGACAAATTTTAACAAAAAAACAAAACAAAACAAAAAAAACAGGAGAAGGGGGTGGAGTCTGCAGGGGGGTGGGGGGGGGGGTGGAGTCCGCATCAGAACTTTGAGAAGAGATAGGTCTTCAGGTGGCTCCTGAAGGATTCGGTGGAGGTGCTGGATTTCAGGGAAGGTGGCAGAGCGTTCCACAGAGCAGGAGCAGAGCACTTGAAGGAGCGAGCTCCAAAGCGCTTCTTGGTGGTGTTATCGTGAAACCCAGGAATGGACAGGCGGGACTGAGATGAGGAACGAAGAGTACGCGATGGCGTATATGAAGGGATGAGCTCAGAGAGATACTGTGGGGACTTTCCATGGACACAGGAGAACACAAGGGACAGAAGTTTGTGGTCAATTCGAAGTTTGACAGGCAGCCAGTGCAGTTCTTTCAGGATGGGAGTGATGTGTGTCTGATTTTCTTGACAGAGTCACAATTCGGGCGGCAACATTTTGTACATGTTGCAAGCGCTTCAGCTGACAATCAGGGAGGCCATACAGAGTGGAGTTGCAGTAGTCCAAGCGTGAGTGAACCATTGAGACTGCAATAGCGTTGGCCGTCTGTCTGTTGATGTATGGGCGAAGCTTCCCTAGCAGTCGGAGATGATAGAAGCAGGTCTTCACTGTTGCACTGACATGACTGATCATGGATAGCTCACTGTCAATGATGAGACCCAGATCCCTCACTGACTCAGACAGGGGTATTTCGGCGTCACCCACGTGGACAGAGCTGATCTGAAGTTTAGAGCGGCTGGGCTTAGTACCACAGAGCAGGGCTTCTGATTTGTCGTCATTGAGTTTGAGTTTGTTTGTGAGCATCCACCGCTTGATCTCCGCTGAGCAGGCTTGCAGATTGCGGAGAGCTGCCTGGGCCACTGCAGGATTTGGCTGCATTCGTGAGTAAAGCTGTGAATCATCCGCAAAGTGGTGTCTGTCAATGCTGTACTTGTCGATGATCTTGCCAAGTTGTGCTGTGTATAGGGAGAAGAGAATGGGTCCTAAAACCGATCCCTGAGGAACGCCACAACAGAGGAATGTTGATGCAGAAGTGGCTTTGCCAACAGAAACATACTGTGATCTGTCACATAAATATGAACAGAACCACTGATGGGCTGTGCCAGTGACCCCGACTTCATTTTGAAGTCTCAACAGGAGAAGATCATGGTCAATGGTGTCAAAGGCCGCACTCAGATCTAGCAGCAGCAACAGAACCAGGTTCCCACCATCGACACTGCAGAGAAGGTCATTCAGGACACGGAGCAGAGCAGTCTCTGTGCTATGGCCAGCTCTGTAGGCAGATTGGAATTTATCCAACAGACTATGGTCAGCGAGGTGCACAGCAAGTTGGTCTGCCACCACACGCTCAAGGACCTTCGACAAGAAAGGCAAATTAGACACTGGTCTGTAGTTCTTGGGAATGTTGGGGTCCAGATTGTGTTTCTTGATGAGAGGTTTGACAATTGCAGATTTGAAGGACTTGGGAACCGTGCCGGTGGTGAGACTTTTATTTATGATGTCAGCGATCGAGGGCAGAAGAACATCCAAATGCTCTAAGATGATTCTAGTGGGGACAGGATCGACCTGAGAAGATGTCGGGTTTGACTTCAAGATGATTTTCTTCACCTCATCTGGAGTTGCAGTTGAGAACTGGGACAGCATCTGGCCTGAGAATGTCTTAGGGGCCAAAGTATCGGCATCATCCATGTCTGTGGAGCTGAAGTCGGATCTGATTTTCTCAATCTTGTCTTGAAAAAAGTTAGACAGAGTGGATGCAGCCTGACTATCATCACAAAGGTCAGGAAGGATGGGTTTTCCACCACATATGGGGCCAGCAGTCGATAGTATCATCAAAATGGCGGAGGTGAGGGGAAAACAACGATGGCAATCGATCGGTGGTGTTTGAAGAAAAGCCTAATCAATTTCTGTTAAAATGAATAGTTATCTGTAGAAGGTGACTGGCCAGATAACTCCTGGATCTTTCACCTTCGGCTATCCAAGTATCCGTCCAGGCGACCCTCCCTTTTTTGATTTCCTCAAGGGTTTTCAATCAGCTATTGGGGTGGTCAGAACTGTTCCAACATTTCCTTTGATGATGAAAATTGTCTTTCACGTTGTCTTACGCTCCCCACAAACTACGGGTCATTCAACCCTGAACGACGCAGAATAAATGATAAACAAAACGTTCCTTCGCACCACTGATGGTCGACGACCAACCGCGACCAAGAACGTAAACGAGCACCGAGTGTTTCTATCTCAAAAGTTGAGTAGCACCGAGTGTTTCCAAAGGATTTCGGTTTGTGCACGTGGAACTGACAATGGGGACGTTTATCAACATGACTGTGACGACTTATTTTCTCGAGGGGTGGGTGGGTGGGTGTTTGGGGGTTTAACGTCCTTTTCCACCTCATACGGGTGATATCAAAGACGGGGCAACGCTGAAAAAAGCCAGCACAAATATTTGGCCCCAGCCCGGGTGAATTCGAACCGAGCAAGTCCAACGCTCTACCATTCGGCCACCCCGGCTCCCCTATTTTCTCGAGGGTTTTCAGTCAACAATGCTGGTGGCCAGAATTATCCCAGCATTTCCTTTGATGATGAAAATTGCCTTTCATTTTTGTCTTGCGCTCCCCTCATACCGCGGGTCATTCAACCCTGAACGACGCAGAATGATAAATAAAACCATTAAAACGTTCCTTCGCGTTACTGAAGTTCGACGACCAACCACTACCATAAACGCATACACATTAGCTTTTAAAGGAGCGTGACTACACACACTGGGGGCCCGAAAACCACAACTAACTACGTGAATAATTTCAACACTCTCCGCGTCATAGGCCTTTGAAATAACACTCATGCCTGTTCTGCAAGATTAGCAGCCAAGATTGTCGTCCATCGGGAGGATTGTACTAGCAATCAGGTGTGTAGTTAAATTGGACGGCAGTGTTTCCGGTGCTGCTCTGCTCCAAATTGTAGCACCGCCAAAACGGAGTGTTTCCAAGCTGCAGGCGTAATGACACAAATTGACCGTGGGGTCATGTTTGGTGTTTATTTGGGGTACCCTGTTTCGCGAGTGTGCTAGTCTGTAGAGATTTTTGTTGTCATGAAAGAGCGTGATTTTCGCGATTTTTGTGTTATGTGGGTCAAGGTGCATGCCAGGCGGTCGCAAAAAAAGAGGCAAACTGCCAGTGAAGCTGGGACTTTCTGCACAGACATCGAGCACAAGTGAGGCAAGCGGATTTGTGTGAACTGGCTCTCTGGCCTAAACAGAAAGTAGACGTGCATTACTCCAGTGGGGCCTGAGCGGAAAGGAGACATTCAATTTTTTTTCAAACTCCTGTCAGGTGCGGGCCTTTGAATGGCCTGTTCATGGTAGTAATTGTTTCTAGATTGAAGCATTGGTGACTATGATGCCTGAGGCTAATAGGGAATATATAGGCATTTTGAGTCCCTGTGTATTTGAGTCCTTCGGCCAACAGCACTGAGTGTTTCCATCTCCAAAGTTGTGGAGCACCGAGTGTTTCCAAAGGACTTCAGTTTGTCGATGTGAAACTGATAAAGGGGCCGTTCATCAACCAGACTGTGACGACCTTGATTAACGCGTCACTACAATGTGAAGACATGTTCATATACTTCAAACATGCAGCTTTACGTCAGAGCAACATTGTCGAAACTGTTGAGCTTTTACTTTGCGTATCACGTGATACACATGCTGACCAGGACAATAGATACCATGGATACCTGACGGGCAGCTGGCGGACAAAGAAGATGTTCCCCGTTTTAAAAAAAAAAGTGCAGGGCTGTCAGCCACGCGTGTTTTGACGATGTGTAACGTGTAATGGGCTCAAATGGAGTGGGGTAACACCGAAAACGCCCGCGTCCATTTTTGACTACACCCCGTGTTGTGCTGCTACATGGTTTGTGCGGGTACGAACGTCGTGATGTTTCTTCGGCGGGTGCGTGTGTACTTAGAGCAGGCTGGGACTGGCTTTCAATGCCTTGGAACCTTTGTATGTGGGCAGTAAAGTAGCGTGTTGGCATAAAGTATATCCATATACTCACGTGCACACAGTGAGTGAATGACATGAGCGTAGCTGACTTCCTGGTCAGCCACCTTCCTTCCCAGTGCAAACAGTCGACTGTGGTCGGTTTGCTACATACCCTGACTGAGAAACTAATCAATGATTATTCAAGACAAACACTGTTCGTAAACAGGCCACCTAGGCGGAAATCCGCCGCGACAAGTGAAGTTATTCTTCTTCCTGTAACTGGTCATATATTTGCTGGGCACTCCGCAGGTCCACAGTATTGTACTGGGGGCCCGGACAGTCGAGCGGCGGAGGGTTGGACTTATGTTCGGGTTGTGAGTTCGAGTCCAGTCTGGGAGCCAAAATTTGTCCTGACGTTTTCCTCGTTGCCCCGTCTTTGAGGGGAGCCGGGGTGGCCGAATGGTAGAGCGTTGGATTTCTAATGCTCGGGTCGTGAGTTCGCATCCCGGCTGAGGCCAAATATTTGTGCTGGCTTTTTCGTCGTTGCCCCGTCTTGGATATCACCCGTATGTGGTGGAAAAGGACGTTGAACACCCAAACACCCGCCCACTCATCCAACACCCACCCGCCCCCTCTTTGAGCTTATTGGTGGAAAAGGACGTTAAGCCGCTGATCAACCAAAAACAGTACCATACGTCACGTGGGTAAAAACAAAATGGACGGGCGTTTTTCCGGTGCTATGCCGCTCTAAAACATTGCACCGTCAATCAGCGAGTTCCCACGCCAGAGCACCGCGTTTTTCCATATTCAAAACGCCATACCACCGGAAAAACGCTTTGGGTTTTCCGTTGTCGGTTAGCAGAACGATTAAAAGGGGCCCGCGTTTACCACCCTGAAACCTATTTGTATTATTACGTTACTACAATCTAATGATGTGTAAAATAGCGGCGGTAGATGAGAGCAACCGCCCGTCGTCGAAACTTTAAAGCGGCATTGCATAGCAACGGAAAACAGGTTTTAAAAAAAAATATAAAAAGGTCGTCCATCTTGATTGCCCCGTACCCGCCCCCGCCCCCCCCCCCTTCTCCTCCCCTCCCCTCCCCTCGTGTACATACACTACTCAGTAAGGGAGGGGGTCAAAAATGAAGCACATTGACAGACAACCAAAACTGACCACCGAGGCTGCATGCATAATCTGCCAGCTACAATACTACTTCCGTTGAATTAGCCATTCATTACAAAACAGAGTCCCGACGGAGGCATATAGTGTGTATACTGAAGGTGTGAGCTGGACTTTCGGCTGCGTCAGTTGTTCGCGGAGTGGCCAAATATTGACCCAGGGTCTGTGAGCTACTACAACCTGTATAAACCGAACAGCTCATTGACGCCTGTAACTGCAAGTATCGCTACAACACGTTAGGCCTTCATTCTGGTGTGAAGACAGACAATGACCAGTTATGCTGGTTTGAGACAATGAACAGTTTGAGGCGTTTTTGCTGGTTTGAGACAATGAACAGTTTAAAGCGTTTTTGCTAGTTTGAGACAATGAGCAGTTTAAACCGGGCGTTTTTGCTGGTTTGAGACTGACAATGAACAGTTTGAGGCGCTTTTGCTGGTTTGAGACAATGAACAGTTTGAGGCACTTTCGCTAGTTTGTGACAATGAACAGTTTGAGGCGTTTTTGCTGGTTTGAGACAATGAACAGTTTGAGGCGCTTTTCAAGTGCTAGCTTGAGACAATGAACAGTTTGAGGCGCTTTTGCTAGTTTGAGACAGTGAACAGTTTCAGGCGCTTTTGCTAGGTTAAGACAATGAACAGTTTAAGGCGCTTTTGCTAGGTTGAGACAATGAACAGTGTAAGGCGCGCGCACGCACGCACGCACGCACGCACACACACACACACACACACACACACACTTCGCGAATCAGCCGGCTGATTATACATACTGTGCATCTCAACCGTCGGTTGGTAAAAGGGGGTGGGTGTTTTGGGAGCTTAACGTCCTTTTCCGCCACATAGGGTGATATCAAAGACGGGGCAACGATGAAAAAGCCAGCACAAATATTTGGCCCCAGCCGGGATACGAACTCACGACCCAAGCATTAGAAGTCCAACGCTCTACCATTCGACCACCCCGGCTCCCCTTGGTAAAAGGGCGTAAGCTTCAAGGATTTGATAAGCACTTAGGGTCATTTTACCACTTTGCGGTAGACCTTACCCTGCTATCTGCGTGGCGTGTTAAGAAATAATTAATGTGTTTGATCAGCACCATACGCGTTGAGTGTCACGGACACGGCGCAGCTGGACGGCGCACATGTACAGGCTACTCTTCCCCTCTCTTGCGTGTGAAAGGGCAAATGTCAACTCATTTCTAAATGCAGTCAAACACTTGTCACACACCCGTCCAAATACAGGGCAGCGGGCACAATTTGCGGAGGCGAAGATCCCATGTTTGCAGGCAGCTCGCCGCCCTATGTACCAACTGGCCTCCGCCGACAGTGGGATTGTTTAATCGGATGCGCTGACTTGGCGCTGGCAACCACGACCATCAGGATGACATCTGGCCTCCGGTTCCCATGCAAGCGGGTTAATTGTCTGTCACCTAAGTGGCCTTTTTTTTTTTTTTTTGGAGGGGGGGGGGGTGTATGTACAGTGATACCCGCCGGCAAAGTCTTATTGTTGAGATCGTCTGGGGTTACGGGAATTCTGTGACAAATGCATGTAGTCTTTGCTCTACAGAATCTCCTCAAAGCACAGGCGAAACATTATGAAATCCTTATCTTTCCTAAATTTGAATTAGCAAAAAGATTTTTTCCCCTCTGGTGTGTGTGCAGTGATACTCGCCGGCAAAGTCTTTTTTGTTGAGATCGTCTGGGGGTACGGGAATTCTGTGACAAATGCATGTAGTCTTTGCTCTACAGAATCTCCTCAAAGCACAGGCGAAACATTATGAAATCCTTGTCTTTCCTAGATTTAAATTAGCAAAAATATTTTTTCCCATTCGTGTGTGTACCCGCCGGCAAAGACTTTTCGATGAGATTGTCTGGGGCTACGGGGATTCTATGACAACTGCACGAAGTCTTTGCTCTACAGAATTTCTTCAAATCACAGGTTAAACTTTAGATATCATTGTGTCTCCTGGACGTAAATAAGCAAAAATACTTTTTATCTGGAGTATGCACAGTGATACCCGACGGCAAGGTTTTTTCGTCGAGATCCAGCGTCTGGGTCTGCGGCAATTCTGTGACAAACTGTGTGAAGTCTGTGCTCTGCAGAATCTCCTCAAAGCAAATGCTGAACATTAAGAAATCACTGTATCTCCTAGATCTGAATGAACAAACAGAAGAATTTTTTTCTTCCGTCGTCTGCCTCACCGTAATAGCACGCTCATAGTGCACGCCAGTCGTGCATGCATGTCCTGCACTATCTGCAGTTCAGTTCGGATGAAACCGCATAATTACCACGTCATGCATACTAAGAGGCAAGCTCATTATCATACGCATACTCACTACGTCGTTCATTAGATCAGTTCTACCGGCCAGATTTGTGAATGGAAATTTTGCGTACAGTGTTCTCGTCGTTGACGTGCAGACGGCAAGTGGTGAAATGCTCCGGTCAATTTGCACCTGCTCTCGAAGCGTTGAATGTCAACATTTAATTAGCTGGGTCAACTGTAAGGTCTAACTTAAAGCCTCTGCTGTGAATTTTCCCTGTGGTGTATATTCCAACTCTTGTGAACACGTCACGTTTTATTTTCTTTTTTCTTTCTTTTTTGTTGTCTTTTGAAAGGCGGAGTAGGTTTTTTTTTGTTTTTTTTTAACCCAGCTGAAAGTCAGATTAGACATTTTCTGGTGCACATTTCTGTGTGAAACTGTCGACGTGAGAATATAATTATTTCTACAGCGATTTCCTATGCCTCTAGAATAATTTTAATCGTCATATCTTTTTTGAGACGCTGTTCGAATCATCATGACTACAGCAGTAATATATCTCCTGTCTAATACCATGTCATTTCTTGAATTTAAAGATTAAAGTTGAAGCTGTCAGCGGTAAATGAGTTGTCATCGATACAGTTTCAGTATAGAGATTCAGTGTTGTAAGTGTAAAACCAACAGGCAATAAATAAATATATAAATAAATAGACGTGAAGCGGAAATAGCCATTTTCAGCTATATTCAACACTCAACAGAGATAATCATGATCCACCTATCTTTTTCCTGAACGGCTTCAACCAGATAAACGTCTCACATACATACATGTACAAACAGAAAGCTGGTACAAAACTTACATTCTTGTACGGTTTTGTTCAGGTGTAGATCATTCAAAAGACTGGGGGGGGGGGGGGGGCATGATTTGGGAAAGCACGTGCACGAAAGATCCCCTATATTGCGAAACACGGCGTATTGTGTAGACGGACAGTATCTCCAGTGAAAATCACAGTGAACCGGACTTTCACACAGATCTACAGATAGTCTGTACTGGCGTGATTGGAAAGACAAGACCCGGAGGGGCACCATCATGCTGACCTCCTCTGCCACCTGGTATGTAGGATTTTTTTTTTTTAATTCTTGTTTTTGGCATTTCATACATGTATACACACAATACAAATACAAAACTGACACATGGCATTGTCTCAGACAGACCATCCTAACATATTTACACACACACACACACACACACACACACACACACACACACACACACACACACACACACACACACACACACACATTCGCACACGCGTTCATACCCTCACACATACACACAGCTTTGCTCGCTTACAACGACGTAAAGCAGATGATTCAGTGCCTTACAGCGTCATGTACCAGGCACAGACAAGATGAGGTTTTGTACTTCATTGGAGTAATGCTTCATAAGGCAGCCAAATTCTGCAAAACTTTGTATATTGCCAAACAACAGCATATCTATATCTTTCTATAGTAAACCAGTTACTGACTAACTTTGTAAAAGCTATCAAATCCGGCCGGGACTCTTTTAGTCTACACTTGTAGATAAAGTATTTGGCTACTAATATTAACCCTTTCTACACCGAAGCTGCCACTGTACTTCTGGCAACATCTGCCTGGATCCCGTGGTGACATTGCACCATGTGGGCCGAATGATTTTATATTTAGGGGGAGTGTTTGCTTAGATGTTGTACATGTATTTCACTTCAGCGGGGCTGCTCAGGGAACCTGACGGCAGACGTGTTGGAAAGGGAGGTAAACTGTAAATTAACTGTCACGACTATGGCCGTAGCTCGGGTGGAATGAGTTAACTGTGGGAATATTGTGAAATACAAATTATCCATTTATTGTGAAAAGCAAACGCAAACTCTCGACTTGACTGTTCTCGATCTGCCTTTTCCTCAAACCCCCTAACCCTCCACAACCTTTATAAGATATACAGTATATCCTTTTACCCAAAAAGAAAACCGACAATTGTAATCCTTCTCGGCTTCTGCTAGATAGCATACAAGCAGTGCGAAGCACAAACAGGATATTCTATTGTCACGTCGCCTACACACCATGGTCCAATTACCTTTAACAGGACACGAATTTTTTCTTTATATGCTACATTATTGTCCTGGGCTTTCGGGAAATTCGGGCTGCAGCGGTGCAGCGCCACCCAATACCTATCTTTTCTTTCTTTTTTCTTTTTTTAAACAATTTTGCTGAGGGAGGAAAGCCGGATAACCCGGAGAGAAACCCCCGATGAGCAGCCCGGCGGCCAGGAAAAACCGGTGTCACATATCACGAGCTCGACCTGGGCGCCAACCCACGCTTCACATCGCCATGACATTGGTGACGGCCGTTCAGTAGCGCAGCGGCTAAATCCGCTCACTCCAGCTCAAGCGTTTCACTGTCCGTCTTCAAATATCATAAAATTAAAATCTCCAGACAAACAACATTTTACCAAGAACCATAATATCATACAGTCTGTTGCCAAGCTCTTTGGTCTAACGTCAAGATGACAAGACGTCATTTGTGTGTGTGTGTGTGTGTGTGTGTGTGTGTGTGTGTGTGTGTGTGTGTGTGTGTGTGTGTGTTGGTCCAGGCGCGTTTGGCATGAACTTAGAAGTGTCGACCCTGGTATGATTTGTACATTGATGTCGGCGCGGAAGGACAAATCAGTATGTCACCTCTTTCACGTGACACTTGCAGTACGATAGTCAAGTGTCTTTCGTACCATGAGTATATTCTTTTGTTTATCATTATGTTTCATGCTGACTTACTTACTTTTGAGGGGAGCCGGGGTGGCCGAATGGTAGAGCGTTGGACTTCTAATGCTCGGGTCGTGAGTTCGTATCCCGGCTGGGGCCAAATATTTGTGCTGGCTTTTTCATCGTTGCCCCGTCTTTGATGTCACCCGTATGGGTGGAAAAGGACGTTAAACCCCCAAACACCCACCCACCCCACCCCTACTTACTTTTGAAAGACTGCTGTGTCTATCAGGACTTCAGTTAGAGAGAGGAGAGAGAGAGAGAGAGAGAACGAACGAACTTTATTTTCCAACGGAAGTGATTTAACCAAACAATGATTAATTTTCAATCAGCCGTTGCTACAAGAGAGAGAGGGGGGGGGGGGCAACGACAACAGCAATGACAATAACGATGACTATGATAAATGTAAGAGAGACAGAGAGACAGTCCTACCTGTCAGTCATTCGCACAGCAGTGTACCAACCCAACAGTCAAGGTCAAGCCGCCAGGATCCCGAAACAAATTGTCTCCAGGTTTACGTCGGCGAAACGGCAGCCCTCAGGTGCTTTCACATTTACTGCCGTCCCATCCACGTACCACAGTGTCCCAAAACAAAAACAAAATCAATATTCAGCGATCATGAATGACGGTCATAATCAGATTCCCACAGTCTCTGCCGACACCAGCTGAGGTCCACCGCTGCGTCAGCTTGTCCCAGCTATATTCTAAACACACCGGTTTGACTGACTGAACACCGCGTGTGTCAAGGGCTCAGAGTAAAAACCGAAGACCGACTGACTATACAACGTAAAGCGTTTGTCCCTTTCTGTCTTATAAGGACGAACTGGTCGTAAATACAAAATCGTTTCCGTCTCAGCAGCTGAATCGAAGACCACTGCTGGTCATCGATGAATTTCATTCAGAACAATCTCTTTCCACGCGCACACACAGCTGTTTTCCTTGGGGTTTCTAATACCCGGTTGGTGAAACAGCTTCACCACTTTCGCGTATGTAACCAAGTCTAGATATCTATCGCTCAGTTTTCTGATTGGCCGCAAAGTCGGGCCCCAAGTAAAAAATTCTGTAAGTGGCGTCTGGCCACAACGAAATCACTCAAGTGCAACTTAAATCCGGTATGGTGTTCACGGTGTGTACAGGCCTATTTTTTTTTAAGTGACTGAGAAACCCAAGGACGTGTCAGTCCAAATGCGGATCCAGAGGGAAAAAGGGGAAACTTAACGAGAGGGGAGGGAGGGCGAAGGGGGTGGGGGGGGGGGCGGCTTTGAGGTACAATATATCCTTATGTTCGAAATGTAGAAAGTACTTGCACTATTACAGACAAAAACAGGGCTAGAATACACAGAGACCCCCCCTCCCCCCCCCCAATAAATAAATAAATAAATAAATAAAAAAACAATAATGGGGCAAAGCGAAGCTGTCTTGAATCTGATGGCCTACTGCTATTTGCCCTGCAAAATACGATGGTGTGTGTGTGTGTGTGTGTGTGTGTGTGTGTGTGTGTGTGTGTGTGTGTGTGTGTGTGTGTGTGTTTAACCCTGATCCAAACTAAATGAAATGCACAGGGTCTCATTTCAACCAGTTTTCTTTCTGGATCCGGTTTCGTCAGGGTGGTTCCCCGACCCACCACCCATCCTCTTCCCTCAAACCATCGCCCCCCCCCCCCCTTTCTCCTCCAATTCCAATTCCGGTTATAGGCAACGCCTCCTCGGTTGTCAGCTGATTCACTTGAGGCTTGGAGTAATTACTTTACGACGAAGCGCCTGAAGCATTGGCAATTTGCAAAATTACGATGGACCAACAACAACAACAAAATTCAAAGGAAAACTGAACTCGGGCAATCACATTATGTTTGCGTAACAACATGGTTGCCGTCATCAAAAAGCGTTCTAGAAAGAAAATCAAAGGGTTTGAAAAGTAGCGCTGACTGCAACGAGCAACGCACAGAGGAGATGGTAGGATATATGACGAGCGCCCGGGAGTGACGTGTGTTTAGGTTTTTATATTGGTCGCGCACCTTTTCACCTCGGTGACTTTTGTGAGTACGCCTCCCACTTTCACGCCAACCGATAAAATCAGGAAAATGCAGACCTAAATCCGGCGTCTTACGTTTAATGTAAAACTGAGTCCCTGTACTCGCTAGGTGGGCGCGAAATGTGTTAGTGGCTTACATCTGGGACATATCAAATTTCACGTTGTGTGGGTCGACTGGAAAATTGCGGATGCCTCCAACACGCGAGATAGTAGAAAAATGTAAACAGTACAGGGACATTGCGGAAAAATCACGTGATCTCTGGCGCACAGCGTGGGTAACGGGCAGCACGCTGGCCATCTCAGGGCTGAGGTAGATTTTTCGGGCTCGCCCCTGACCTGAAAAGGTTTAACACATGGACACAGAGGATAAAATATTACCCTAGAACGTTAGAATGCACGCACGCAAGCACGCACAAGAAGGTGAAGGTTGATTTGAGAGGACTAGCAGCTGCGACTCCAGTTACCACCCCTCTACTTCCTCCAAGGTCCCCCTGCAACATCCCCCCCCCCACCTACCCCACCCCCGCAACCCTCCTCCTCAATCCCACATACAGACACACCTATCAACCTCAACCAGACGTGAGAGAAAAGGCCAAGCACCGATGGAAGATGCGAATACTACGTCAATGACAATAGGTTAATTTCATATTCGTATGGATTTTGTCATCACCTTGTCCCGCAAGGCTAAGAGGATTTGATTCTGTGTGAATTACCATTGTACGGTGACAAATGTCACGCCAGTAACTTGAACGGGTCAATTAAATTTATTCAGGAGTCAAATCCTGTTTGTTTCCGCATTATCCCAAGAGACCCACAAGATTTGATACTATGAAACGGGGAAGCCTTGTATGACTTTTTAATCTGTCCTTAGTCACCCAGCATGGAAGCAAATACTGTGTAGTCAGGTCGGTTGAGGACATACAAGCGGAATTACAGAGTGAACAAACCGACAGCGGAAGGGGGAGGGAAGGGGGAGGGGGTGGGGGCGCACTTTCGAAGACTTGCAAATGAAATGGTGCTCCATTTGGTCATTGCGATCGTTGATATAATTATTATTATATATATATTTTTTTTAATTTGCGGCCTTTGCTGTTGAAGAAATTTGGCGTTCAGAAACCTTACCTACTTTTCTTGGCGTGCGGCTGCCGGCACTCACGCTAAAATAGAACAGCCGCGCCACCCGCCTGAAATCGAGAAGAGGCGGTTCCACTGCACCATGGAACTCTTTTCGAGCGGTTCCATTTCACCATGGAACTCTTTCGAGCGGTTCCACTGCACCATGGAACTCTTTCGAGCGGCTCCACTGCACCATGGAACTCTTTCGAGCGGCTCCACTGCACCATGGAACTCTTTCGAGCGGTTCCATTGCACCAAGCAACTGTTTTCTTTTCACTGTATAACGGGATCTGGTTGTGTAACAGACCCATCAAAGCCAAGGATACATCAAACCAGAGGCTCCCCAGTTTGACTGGACTGAATCGTGTTCAGCTGAACTATTAACCTGTCAGTTCTCTTAGGATGGCTGTCCCTTTCCCCCCACAACCTGCCCGTTACGGCCGCCCGTGATCACTCTTGTGGTGTGGACTTTTAAATCCGTGCATCAACCACTTGGGACACAGTGTGGCATCCGAAACCATCATGGTGACTCTGGTTGGCGTATGTGTTATTCTACGTACATGGAAGCGTACCGCGTACTGAGCAGACGACGTTATGTAGTTGAAGGCCAGCTGGACCGCGCGGATTGGTGGCTATTTTTAGCGGCTTTGTCGATCGGCGTGTAGTACAGGGCCTGTATGTAAAACTCGAGGTTAATTTAACCCACGGCGGCTACGGGCCTAACCCAGACTGGGACAAAAGAAACCCCAAAACAAAATTAAATTTAAAAAAAAAGAAGCGAAGAAAGAAAGAAAGACAAAATCCTTCTATAACGGCACAGGCACCTTGCTGGAATGGGCCCGCTTCCTGATTTAAAATAAAAATTAAAAAAAACAGGAAATTTAAACCTGGAGCTAGTTTAGTTCGAGGTTAGACTCTAACCCGGGGCTAAACTCCCTAAACTCCCTAACGGCGACTTCTGTTGATTTATACAGAGCCTGTCTTAATCTTAATTAATAAAGTGCAATTGAATTGAATTGAATTGAATTGAATTGAATTGAATTGAAGTTTACATGCGGGCCCTGGTATGGAAGCGTTAGGCCAAAGAAAGTCAAATTTCTCCAAGTAAGAAGCCGCAAAGTCACAAAAAATGGTCGCAGCAGGCAACAGGAACATCTAGTCACTTGCCAAACAGCCTTAGAGCTTTGTAAGCGCCAGTCCCCCCCCCCCCCCTCAGCACTCACCGCGAACATGTAGACTTTAATTTAAACCCGGACATGGGACGCAAAGTGGTGTTTGTCCTTGACTGTCCGGTAACGGATGTGTAAGGGTGATATCTGCGGTTAGCGCCTGCCGGCTGTTTGTGGGGTACGTTGTACATGCATTACTGAACGGAAACAGAACCTGCTCTCGCCCATAGCATCCGTGTGAGTTATATATCTGTTCTGCTTGTAGCCTACTGAATGGCTGTATGAATACTTGCATGGTGTGGTCTCTGACTGGGACTGAACTAGATACAATCGTGGAAACGAACGCAGGGGGGGGGGGGGGGGGGGATGGTGCCTGTTTTATGCTACGGTCACAACCGGCCGTACGGGCTCCTACGGCGGGTCTACGGCCAAAAATCGTGGCAAATCTTGCGAACGGCGCACGGGCGTCCTGCGAAATTTCGAGGCCGCAAGGATGCCGCAGAGCGCTGCGGCCGGTTTTCGACAAAATCAACAAACTCGACGATCACCTGCGATTTTTTACACACTTGCGTTGGCCGCACGGCCACTGTACGGCCAACGCACGATTGCCGCAAGTGCATCGTACGATCTGGACATCTCCGGGAGAGAAAAATAGGTCACGATGGCCGCACGATGGCCACACGATGAACGCACGAGTGACGCACGGTTGTCTTGCGTGCTTCCCACGAGGAGGGTGGGTGGGTGTTTGGGGGTTTAACGTCCTTTTCCACCACATAGGGTGATATCAAAGACGGGGCAACGATGAAAAAGCCAGCACAAATATTTGGCCCCAGCGGGGATCGAACTCACGACCCGAGCATTAGAAGTCCAACACTCTACCATTCGACCACCCCGGCTCCCCTTCCCACGAGGACCGCACGATGGCCGCACGTGATCACAGACCGCAAGTCGGTAGTACGATGTTCCCACGATGCACGCACGTGCTCCGTGAGTGCTCCGCAAGGCTGACGCAAGACCAGGTGCGGGCCCGGGGGATGTTGGTGTGCAATGTAGAAGTGTTGCAGTGCTGTGTCAGTGTCTGTCAAGTTGTGTACGTGTCCATAGATTTGTCAAACTCTCTGTTGATAGATATCCAAATCCTCTGATGTCTTCTTTCCATAAACAAACTACATGTATATAATTATGAAGGCTGGTCCCTATATGCATGAAAAACGCGCGTCGGCCATGGCCGGCGAACGACCGACGCACACCACGCGTACAGAGCACTTACGATAGCCGTACGGCGCACGCACGACACCCGTACAGCCCGTGCAAACAACGTCAACATCGCACGAACGTCGTACGAAGGCGTGCGACCTCCGTACGATAACTGCGAGGACAACGTAGGATCCGTACGGCCGTCGTACGATTTTTGACCAACTGAAATCGCAAGACGTTACCCGTGCGAGACTTGCGGGGAACGTACGCCATCGCACGTATATCGTACGCACGATTTGCAACCTTAATTTTTTTTTTTCAGATCGTAGAAGCCGCAGGCCGCAGACATTTCGTGGAGATCGCAAGCATAAAAAAATCGTGCGGCCGGTTGTGACCGAGGCCTTAGTGCTGATACAGTTCATCACGCAGAGCGGCGAAGAGCCATATCGTGCTATCCGTTTGAGCCTGCCGCATAAGGACACAAATTGACCGTGGGGTCATGTTTCGTACACATTTGACGTACCCTATTTGGCGAGCGTGCTAGTCTGTAGTGATTTTTGCTGTCATGAGATTGTCAACCTGATTTTCGTGATTTTTGTGTTATGTAGGTCAAGGTGCATGGCAGGCGATCACAAAAAGAGGCAAGCTTCCAGTGGAGCTGGGACTTTATGCACAGAGGTCGGGCACAAGTGACGCAAGCGAATTTCTGTGAACAGGCTCTCTGGATAAACAGAAAGTAGACGTGCATATCACTACAGTGAGGCCTGAGCAGAAAGGAGACATTCAAATTCAAACCCCTGTCATGCGCGCGCCTTTGAATGGTCTGTTCATGGTAGTAATTGTTTCTAGATTGAAGCATTTTTTCGGGGTGACTATGATGCCTGAGGCTAACAGGGAATACATAGGCATTTTGAGGCCCTGTGTATTTGTGTCCTTCGGCCTGCACGCCGAAGGGCACCTCAGGTTTGAGTTGAAATAATCAGGCTGAGTTGCGACCTCTATGGGGCATGGCAATGCCTTCAAACAGTAGACTTCCCAAATGCGCGATGCGTTTTACGACGCCAAATTTCTCAGTCAGACATCCGAACAATCGACTGGCGTCGACTTCGACATTACACAGTATATTTATAGCCTGTGGTCGGGAATTTTAGTGACCCTAAACTGAAGATCAAACCCTTGGGGGGATTACAAGCAGATTTTTTCTAAATGGGAGGTGCATTTACACCCACCCGAGAAAAGTTTTCGACATGCTCGTTTGGTTCAGCGTGTCAAATCAGTCATGCTACATAAGTACTTTTCTTTAATAGTTTGGGTCGTATAGTTGTACGTTTGTTGTTGCTGTTGTTTTGTTTGTTGTTGTTGGATTTTGTTTTTGTTGTTTTTGTTTAGTAGTCAAGTTTTAGTTTGTTTTTGTTGTTGTTGTTTGTTTGTTTGTTTGTGTGTGTGTGTGTGTGTGTGTGTGTGTGTGTGTGTGTGTGTGTGTGTGTGTGTGTGTGTTTTGGTTGGTTTTGTTGTTGTATTGGGTTTTTTGTTGTTGGTTTTTTTATGGTTTTTTTTTTGCTTTTTTTGTTTGTTGTTGTTTTTGTTGTTGTCTGGGGTTGTTGGTTTGGTGGTTGTTGTTGTTTTGTTTTTTGTTTTTTTT
Source organism: Batillaria attramentaria (assembly GCA_018292915.2). NCBI lineage: Eukaryota > Metazoa > Mollusca > Gastropoda > Batillariidae > Batillaria > Batillaria attramentaria. Next base: position 1,194,479 of record JACVVK020000050.1, on the reverse strand, counting down.
TTGGGGGGGGGTGTTGTTGTTTTTTTTTGGGGGGGGGGGCGGTTTTGTTGTTTTCGTTGTTGACAAAACAGAAAAGGAAAAAACAAAACAAAACAAAACAAAACAAACGTCATAGCACCCACTCAATTACGTGTCCCTCCTTATTGACGCCGATCTCAAAATGGAAATGGTGTGATCTAAAAAGGAACAGTGTTATCTGCAAACAGCGCTCGTTTTCGTCTCGCTGTGCGTCTGAAAACAGCTGGGGCAAAGTACGAGCACTGTTCAACATTAGAGGGTGGTTCCGCATGAAAGACTATCTACATTCTACGTCACGGTTTGGTAATTAGTTCACATTTACGTCGTATTTCGCTGGAGGGATAAAACGAAAGCAAACTTTGTATTGTAACATCAGGCGCGTAGGAAGATGTTGAGAGGAAGGGGGGCCTACTAAGTCGGGTGAGCCCGGCATACGGCCGGGGTGAAGAGGGGGGGGGGTAGGTTTGTGTGTGTGTGTGTGTGTGTGTGTGTGTGTGTGTGTGTGTGTGTGTGTGTGTGTGTGTGTTGACTGCCAAGGATTGTGTCCTGCGACAGCAGAGTAGGGGGGCCCCACCAGTGGTGGGCCCCCTCTCCTCTTATCAAAAGCAAGGGGGGCCCAAAGATATTCGCCCCCCCCCCCTTCCAAAAATCGAACGGGGGCCTGGGCCCCCAGGGCCCCTGTGGTTCCTACGCCCCTGTAACATGGGTTGTCGCGACGTCATACCTAGTTTTTCCCGTTCAAAGACTGAACCTAGAGATGCACGGCCATGTCAGTGATGGTAGCAATTAACTAGACTGGCTGCGGTGAGTGGGTGTTGAAATTGTTTTCTAGAGATAAGGGAACAGAACTGAAATCCGGCAGGACTGAAAAAAAAACAAAAAAAAAAAAACAACTACGTCAGTCTATTTTGACCCTGTTTGGGGGGGGGGGGGGGGGGGTATGTGAAGAGATGTGACGCTGCTCAATGAAGATACGTTTACGCCATCACCGTTCGGAAACGACGTGTTTCCTCAGTGATGGGAGTGCAGTAACAGTGAGTGTGCGAAGAGGATTCACATGTAACCCACAGGCCTATAGAAACACCTTCTGGTTCTGCATGGCAATCCACGGGTGGGTGGGGTGGGGTGGGGCGGGGTGGGTGTTTGGGGGTTTAACGTCCTTTTCCACCACATACGGGTGATATCAAAGACGGGGCAACGATGAAAAAGCCAGCACAAATTTTTGGCCCCAGCCAGGATTCGAACGCACGACCCGAGCATTGCAAGTGCAACGCTCTACCATTCGGCCACCCCGGCTCCCCATGTCAATCCACCTGGGCCTGCATGCAAAAGTCGGGGTTAGGGAGTTTAGCCCCGGGTTCGCGTCTAACCTCGAACTAAACTAGCTCTAGGGTTACATTTTCTGGGTTTTTTTTGTTGTTGTTGTTGTTGTTTTAAATCAGGAAGCGGGTCCATTCCAGCAAGGTGCCTATGCCGTTATAGAAGAATTTTTGTCTTTCTTTCTTCGCTTCCTTTTTTATTTAATTTCGTTTTGGGGTTTCTTTTGTCCTAGTCTGGGTTAGGCCCGTAGCCGTAGGTTAAATTAACCTCGAGTTTTACATGCAGGCCCTGATTTCTTAGTTTGTCAAGCAAATCGAGGGTTCCCTACAATCGATACAGATAGGACGGTCTGGTAGGGAACTATACCCTCGAACACTCCGACAGTTAATCCCACACGTGGTGTTTTTTTTCTGTTATGTATAAATATTATAAACTATCAAACACAACTGAATCACCCCCACTGAAACACAATCCCCTTGTTTGGGCCGTTCCTATTTAAAATGCTAAGCTCATACAATTAATAAAGTGTCCATTCTATCCTAACTCGTCCACCAAGACAATGAGGTACGACCTCGACCTATTTGCCGCGTGACTGGGGTTAATTCTATCACCAAATTCTCACATCCGCAACACCCCCCCCCCCCTCCAATCTCCCCCACGACCTTTCCTCTCCGCTCTAGCAATAAACACAGAAAAACAGAGTTTGAAAGTTTTGATTGTGGATTGTGGAGGTGGAAAATCTCAACACCACTCCACCCTTTGAGCAGTACTGGGTACCGGACACATCAGTGTATCTGAAGAGTTTCGAGAATGCCCCGGATTCGGTCCCTGTTTATTTCAGGACACGGAAACCTGTGTTAAAATGGCGGGGGTCAGTACGCTCGCCATTGGCGGCCACAGATACTTACGGGCAGTGGTGCGAATCGAGGGCAAACTTTCAACTGATCACGTCCGCATTCCTCACCTCGCTCTACCTGGTCACTTAAAATCTCAATACGTATGGTAGGCATACATCGTGTGGAAAACTTTTCACGGATGTGCTTTTGAATCAGTCACTTGGGTCACAGTATCGCGTCTGAAACCATTGTGGTGACTGTGGTCGGCGTATAAGTTGTTCTAGAAGTGTACCGCGTACTAAGCGGACGACATTATTCGGTTGCGGACCCAGGACCAACTAGAAAGCGACTAGACTAGATTGGTGGCTATTTTTAGAAGATTTGTCGAGTGACAGTCTGTTCAGGAATGGACCATAGGCTCAAGGAAAAGAGTATTTCTTCACTATGGAAAGCCACAAAGTCGTGAAAACGTTCGCGATAGCCAAATTAAACATCTTCCTATATATATGGCAAACAGCCGTACAGCTTCGAAAGCGGAAATTTTGCATCTCAGCGGCATTATCAACATAGAGACTTTAATTTGAACTTCCAGAAGACTCCGTCGTTATCAACATAGAGACTTTAATTTGAACTTCCAGAAGACTCCGTCGTTATCAACATAGAGACTTTAATTTGAACTCCCAGAAGACTCCGTCGTTATCAACAAAGAGATTTTAATTTGAACTCCCAGAAGACTCCGTCGTTATCAACAAAGAGATTTTAATCTGAACTCCCAGAAGACTCCGTCTGTATTCGTAAGTTTGTCCAATGATGAAGGCTTTTAAGTCGAGAATGTAAATGATCAGCCGGATGTCATGCTTGGTTGGTTAAGCCCTTTAAAAAAATCGAAAGAAAAAATAAACTTGTAGACAGTGTGAAAAGGTGACTGCAGTAGATGAATACAGAAAAAAAATCAAAAATGGAAACGGCGAGCGCCCACCATTTCCTTTGCAAATCAATTTTCAAAGTCGTCACAATTAGTTACGGTGGATGGTGGTTCCGCACGAGTGGGCGACTCCTGTACGTCACGCTCAAATTAGGTTCTGGTCTGTTGCGTCCATTCGGTTTTGACGAGACTGTCACCTTGCCAGTGACTACGATAATTTGCTGTATCAAGAATGTCGTTCACGATCTGACTTCTCACTGTCGCCAGCAACTATACAATCAAGAAATACGTCAGTGTCTTAAGTCTTTCTCACTATAAACAACAACAAAAAAACAAATGCGTCAAAAAATGCGTTTCTTTCTTCTTTCACGACAATTACACAGGCTGGAAATGAATCTCTCTTTCTCTCTCTCTCTGAAAAAGTGTCTCTTTCTTCATGAAATGCGTGTCTTATTATCTATCTTTCTCTCTCTTTAAAATAAAAAAATACTAAACAAACAAAAGAGAAACAACAGAAAACCGAGAAAAATGCGTTTCTTTCCTCCTAAACGACTTCACTAATAATCATATGTCCGGGATGTTTTGGTAGCTGTGGGGTCATGTCGAAATAGTTTGTTAATATATTTCACTGGACATTTAGCCACGTGTTTACTGGACTGTGGACGCGCTCCAAGGCCTTGAACCCGTGTGTGTCTAGTACATGCCCGTGTACGTTCCCTCGGGTGGTGGCCATTTCTCCCAGCAATAAGTTTCCTTGTATTTAATAATAATAATAATAATAATAATGAGTATTATTTACCTGGAATTCACTACCATACTGAAAATAACTCATAGCTCTGACGACATACCCCCCGCTAAACACAACAGAAATATTTACTGAATGCCCCCCCCCCCCCTCCTCCTCCGTCCATGATGAAGGTGAACTAAACGAGTGCGCTCCCTCGGCTCAATTGCTCGTTAAGGACAGTAAAGTCAACACACACACACACACACACACACACACACACACACACACACACACACACACACACAGAGTAGACTCCTGTGTTTTCTGATCAGGGCTACAGTACGTCTATAAAAGGAACAGGAGTCTGGTTTCTTCTGTTTATTTGTGTTGCTGTTGTTTTAATGTTTTTCTTGTTCTTCTGTATGGTTGGAAAAGGACGTGTAACCCCCAAAACACACACCCACCCTCTTGTTCTTCTTGGTTTTTTTTTTTTTTTTTTTTTAATACCGTTGCTTGCTTGCTTGGCCTTTCACCATCACTCTTTCATCATCACGGATTTATCAGTTTAGTGTCAGTGGAACCTAACTGATTATAGTTGTGCTTGAAATGCAGACTTTGCTATTTTCATCAACGGCTAATTTGTTATTATGCAGTAGTGTCAGTGCCGGGCTTGAAAATGGCCCATGATCCAAAAGAAAGAAAAGTGTCCATCATTTAGTGACAAAGTGGCAAAGCCATAAACACATGTCTGCAAAGCCTTTGCGTTATATGCTATGGGTGACCGGGGGCATGCTAGGTCGGATTAAAAAAAAAAAAACTTTTTTACTTAGACTAAAATTGGTATAATTTGGTGCTTTTCAGTATGATTTTAAATTCTTCAGAGGGAGAAACACTTTATTTTGGAGCAAGAATCAGAATTAGAATTAGATTAGACTAAAACCTGTGCAATTTGGTGCGTTGTGGAATGATTTCAAGTGCTTCAGAGGAGGAAACACTCTGAGGGGAGGATAACTTTTAGCTAAAGGTGGATAGTTAGTTAGTTAGTTAGTTAGGGCTTAACGCCGCGCAAGCAACAAAGACTATTTCGCGGCTATTCAGGGCCCCTCACTGCCAGGTCCAATAAAATATCTCCAGCTTAAAACATGATGTAAATATATGTTAAAAATTCGTTTAGCTTAAATGAGAAGAACATATACAAGATTAAATTTCTTTCTTTGACAGTGGAAGACTCAGAGGATAAAGCTATAGCACAGACTATGCATTGATGTCTATATTTTATAGAAGAGGTTGGATGGACTCTTTGAGGAAGCTGAAGATGCTGTCAGGGGCGACATCCCTGATCAACACCTTCAGCGAGTCCGCAGAATAGTGCTTGTCACGAATCTCATCCAGATCCGTGCATGAAATTAAAAAAAACGTGAAACAGAAAATGGCTCCTGGCACGGAATACACACACACACAAAAAAAGGGGGGTGGGGGATGGTCGTCCGCTAAAGTTGGAAATCCACCAAAAGATGAAAGATTTTAAGTCCTGAGTGTGCGGTCCAAGACTTTTATTTTTGCCTTGAACCGGGGTGTGCATGTGTACAACCGCCCCCCCCCCTCTCCTCCCTTACGTTCCAGCACGCAACGTCATTATTTAACAGAAACTCGCCAACTGTCTGGGCACTATACGCGTGCTGCATTACGTCCCTTTTCATCCCCGAGCCTTTCTCCGCAAAACGCTACAAACATGGCCAGGAGAAAGAGTGAAACTTGTTCAAACGCCCGGCGATCCTGGGCAAACATCTGTGCACACAGCACCTTGACTTCGCCAGGTGTACCCCGAGTGCTTTGAGAAATGTCAACACATGCAGTGCATTCATGTCGAACGTGTTACACGCGGAGCTCGGCGTTTGTCGTCCGTTATGCTTTGTGATACCCGGCGTTGAAATAAGTAACTCCGGCGTGGAGAGGATGCTTTGGAGTGGGTGGGTGTTTGGGGGTTTAACGTCCTTTTCCACCAGATAGGGTGATATCAAAGACGGGGCAACGATGAAAAAGCCAGCACAAATATTTGGCCCCAGTGGGGATCGAACTCACGACCCGAGCATTAGAAGTCCAACGCTCTACCATTCGACCACCCCGGCTCCCCGGATGCTTTGGTGGTCGCGGGCCCCCACCCAACAAAAGGAGAAAATAATGCTTTGGACCGGCCCCCGTAGTGTAGTGGTTAGCACTTCGGATCATGGACCGGGAGACCCGGGTTCGAATCCCAGCCGAGGCAAGCGGGATTTTTCCTACCTAGGTCGGCTCCTACCCAGAGCGGGTGTGCTATGGGCCCGATGGGGAGGCTGTTGCCACACAGCCGAGTTTCACCCACTTCACGGGTGCGACTTTGGGGGTGCTTCCCTTAGTATGACACGTCATATGACGTGGATGATTACATGGCCGGCACCGCAGGTGCCGTAGTTCCCGGGCCTGGTTAATGCCGGGATATTTATGACAGGAAGCGTGGAATGCGGCCCTGTCCCGCAGTCCCAAACCAGATGGACCTCCATAGCATCACCTTACTATCATCCTCATCTCACCATCATGCATAATAAAAATTGTCCCAGCTTCCGAGTCCTCCGTGGGTTCCACCCATGACCTGGGAGGAACACCACTGGAGTTGGCAAAGAGTTGGGGCAGCAAAAAAAATAAAAAAATAAAATAATGCTTTGGAAATGTTCAGCCTACAAAAACTGAAAATAAATGCAATTATAAATACCGAAACTTAAATTGCTGCGTTGACCCTTCGCAACACGTGATTGAAATGTGTTCATATCCTGTGTGAATACGGCCGTTATTGTCTCTATAAATAGACTGGCCCAGCCAGCGCCTTCGCTTCAAAAGCTAGCCTTCAGGGTAATATTACGCTGACGCGATTCTTCGAGATAGTCTCCCGGCTGGGGCCAAATATTTGTGCTGGCTTTTTCATCGTTGCCCCGTCTTTGATATCACCCTATGTGGTGGAAACGGACGTTAAACCCCCAAACACCCACCCACCCACCCTTCGAGATAGTCTGTTCTTTCTTGACATGAGTGACTGTTTTTGATCAGTGCGCGAGTCAAGCGCATTCGACGAAGAAGTTTTCCACAACGATGCTGTATGCCAGGCAAGCGCGTTGCTTG
>JACVVK020000050.1:975000-1182500 GCA_018292915.2 Batillaria attramentaria | reverse complement strand
TGCCCCAGCTTTCCAGCCCTCCGTGGATTCCACCCAATGACCTGGGAGGACCACCACTGGAGCTGGCAAAGAGTTAGGGCAGCCAAAAAAAAAAGAAAACAAAAGGGATACTTGTCCATGGTACAAAATGTGTTACACGTGTGTGCAGTTAAACCAGTTACACCAATAATACTTCAAGTTTTCCCACAGCATAGGAATCGCTGACGTACAAAATCCACTTACTTTTATAAAACTATTTGTGTGCATGTATGCTAGGTGTATGTGTAACATGTACAGCAGGTATGTTTGTTATACTCAGTACGAACCTGTATATATGTTCATGTGGTGTTATGTAAAATGTAGTTTGTATACATGTATGGAACACATGTTGGCATGGTGGTGTTAGTACTTGTGGTGTTATGTAAAATGTAGTGTGTATGTATGGAACACATGTATATATATATATATGTTCATGTACCACGAAAAACAAGAATTAAAAAAAAAAAAGATCCACTTACTTTTTGGCAACACTGACTAGGGTGGGATCCTTCAACCGCTCAGCCTTGACTAGCGGGGAATAACCCATGACAGCAATGCCGTTTTCCCGGCAGTATCGCACAAGGTCTTGTCTCTTCATCCAGGGGTGAAGTTCAATCTGGTTGACAGCCGGCGTGGGCAGCCCAGCTTTCTTCATCCCTTCAAGGTGATGGATGCCAAAGTTTGACACCCCAACAGACCTGAGCGTAAACACAGAAAGCTGCTGATCGATTGGTTGGTTAGTTCAGGGTTAAATACCTTTTCCCACCAAATATGGGCGACATCAAAGATAGGGCAATGAAGCCAGCACAAATATTTAACCCCAGCCATTGCCAACTGAAAAGATTGACATATTGTCAGTTGCTTACAAGAGTAAAAGACTTGTTCAGAAGTAAATGTTTGAGAAGCAATAATATTAATAATAATAATGATGATAATTATAACTCATGTCTAACTGATCATACTACAATCACCAGCATCTGTGGTCATGAGGAGACTTTTTTCTAGTTTAACTCCATCACATACCCGTGAAAAATAAAATAAATACAATGCATCCACACCTGATGAGTCCTTTTTGCTGGAACTCCATCATGGCTTTGTACGACTCCACAACACGGCCAGCTGATGGGGAATGGATCAAATACAGATCAACGTAGCCACAGTCCAGACTGGTGAAAAAATATCAAAGCAAGGTACATGTACAAATACACACACACACACACACACACACACACACACACACACACACACACACACACACACACACACACATTTTGCATTTCACCATCAGCCTTTATCTTCATTAGCAGGTTTTGAAGAAAAAGTTTACCACGGATACACTGACACACAAAAAAGACCAAAGAAATGTTAAAATTAATTTTCTTTACAAATGCACACAAAGGTGTGACACAATTATCATACTCACGCATTTAAACTTGCACTGAACTCATCCCTGCAGGATTCATAGCCATTCTCCCACAGCTTGGTCACCAGGAAAACGTCCTCTCTCTTCACTCCTGCTTTTTTCACACCCTCCCCAACATCTGCCTGATTCCTGCACACACACACACACACACACACACACACACACACACACACACACACACACACACACACACACACACACACTTTCGTTTATCGGTTGAATATGTTGCTTCATAATTTCAGATTCATGCTACCAATTTCCATGATCAATCTGTTTACGTGGTCAGCTGAAAACCGAGGTACATGTACCGGTAAAAAGCAAAGAGAGAATTTTTGCTGCCCTAGGTGACAGTTGTCAACCTCCTAACACTCAGAGATGACAGTCGTCAACCTCATAGCAGACTGCGAGAGGTGACAGTTGTCAACTCACATCACAAAGCAGTTCAACCTCCCTACAGCTCCTCAAAGCGAAAGTTACTAAAGTTGGTCCTAATTTTGTTTCTATGACAATGTCAAGCGGCTGCTTCCAAGAACACTCACAAAAACAGTCCAAAAGTGAGGACCTAAGGTCACTGACTGTGCTGTAGCCTTAATTTCTACCATCTATTCCCCTTCATTTTTACCCATATAATGTTGCAGTATCAATCATCTTGTAGCCATTTTGAAGCGCACAGATGACTGCTTTCTCAGCTGGTCCATTCCGGCCAGAACTTGCCTGCCACATTCCTAGCCCAAACAGAGGCATCTCCCGCCCATCATTCAGCTTGATCGTACTGCTCAGGCTCTTGGCTATTGTCACCATGCTGCCGACTCTTTGGGTCATGACATCCCCCGTCTGGAATTTTTATCTGCAATATGCAGAGAAACACTATTCATATACAGCAGATTACATGTGTAGTGCCGCCTGCTATAACTCTATGAATTAGGTTTGATGTTGTCGCGTGCTAGGTCCGCTATGCTGGTGTCTGAAGCTGTTTGTCAGGACGGCGGTAGACACCAACACAACACACACAACAACACAAGACACGAAATAACAAAACTAAACAAACTTCCCAGAATAAAGAGATAAAGTTTTAATCAACAAAGCAAGGCAAAATACTATAAAAAGGAACATGGGGTCGTTTGAACAAAAATATATTGTTCACTGTTCATGAGTAAAGAAAATAGTAAGCACTAAGAGTAATTGGCAAAACAATAACACACCAAATAAGGACTACTAACAATAAACTTCCGGTACAGAAACAATTAAACCTCCTGCCTCCGCGTTCTAACTCCTACGCATCTAATAGAAAGGTCTAAACCTGTGCAACTAGGACGAAACCCGGTTGCAGCTAACCTGTTCGTAAAACCTATCACCTACCAAAACACGACCATCCTACCTACAACCAGCACTATCCCTACCTGACCCCGCCCCAACACAGAGCCTAGCGACAGACAACACAAGAGCACATTTAACGCATCTTTAGAGGCCACAAGTCCCGCCTGGGAGAAGACTCCTGGGCAGTGTTAGTTGCCAGTGCGTAACGCTCAACACAAGGGGTGGGGAAGGGATAGCCAAGAGTTTGAAGAGATTAGGGGTGAGGGATCACATCTAAACACAAAGTTAGTAGAGTGGTAAAGACTCGGGACGCATGGAATTACTATTTCCAAATGCGGATAACGGACAATGGGGTGGTGCCAGTAACCGCAAGTGCTGCGGAGTGTACAGAGCCTACACTCCGCTCCAACCCTGGCACCCTCTGTGGACGAAAGAGGCAGGAGAAAGCAAAATAACCATAAAATGTACAGTACAACAAATTCGACCGAAGTCAGTGGATTTCTTCCGTAGTGCAGGGGGAATACTTTCCGGACGAACGGAACACCACAGTCAAGACAACCCACCCAGTACCTACCTAGAAATCCGTACGAATAAGAAGAGAGCAATGGTCGAAGGACAAGCATCCAACACGGGTTTTGTACTCAGTCAAGCTCGAGAGAGCAAGCTTTTCCTCTGCCCCGAAATTAGGCGCAAGTCCCAAGTCCAAAGTGAAGTCCGAGTCCAAAGTGTAGAGAGATCCCTGGATTGGGTTATAGTGATACCATTGCCGTTACTATCGGACAGCATCAACCCGGAGGTAACAAACCCGGCGAACAGGGTCCGTGAGCGCCCCGCGACCGGTCATGCGCGACCCGCGCAAGGTCAAAGGCGGCGGGCGACAGGTCGAAATTGGTCATGGGCGACGTGTGAGTGTTGTGAGCGACTGGTCATGAGCGACTGGTCATGGGCGACTGGCCATGAACTACCGGCGGCTGGTCATAGGCGACCCACGGGTTGGTCATGGGCGACGTGTGAGTGTTGTGAGCGACTGGTCATGAGCGACTGGTCATGGGCGACTGGCCATGAACTACCGGCGGCTGGTCATAGGCGACCCACGGTTGGTCCTTAGCGACAGGACAAAATTGGTCATGAGCGACGTGTGAGTGTTGTGAGCGACTGGTCATGAGCGACTGGTCATGGGTGACTGGCCATGAACTACCGGCGGCTGGTCATAGGCGACTCACGGTTGGTCATTAGCGGCTGGCGACTGATAAAAATTGGTCATAAGCTACTGACCATAGGCGACCCGTACAATTAAACAAACACACACACACACACACACAGACACACACACACACACGCACACACACACACGCACACAGAGCTTTGTGTGTGTTAATAGTCTCACGAATCAATAAGCTCGACCCGTGTCTCTCTCAGACCGTTGCCATTATACACATTTGCATATACATATAGTTGTAACCGTTCGGGTTGGGTGGTATTACCCTCGGCTACTGGGGATGAGCCACTCGCTTGCACACACACAAACAATGACACCACAACCACAGTCTCCCGCATCCGAAAAAAAAGTAAAAATGCGTGCGTGCCTGCGCGCGCGCGCGCACACACACACACACACACACACACACACGATCAGCAAACAACAATAAAGAAGACAGCAACAACCCATATCACAGCTCCTTTGTTACTTGGCCCTCCTGTACACCTGTGTGACCATGACCAAAGATGTGATAATTGCCACTCAACTTACGACAGACAAGTCGGCACGTGCCCGGCACCTGTGCGCCGTGAGAAACCAACGCGAGCTAATCCCGCTTGACTGACATGCACTTAGACACAATGGGGCGACGCTCTTCCGTGTGCGCCAGTCAGAAAGGCGCCAGTGATGTATGGTGGGTGGCCAAAACCGACCAACCTAAGAATCAGCTTGAGGTCTAGTGTTTTTGACAACACCACAATACACATCAACTCCGTTTGTATGGAGACATGTGTGTTGTCAAGGAAGGATTGACAACCACAAAAACACACGGGGATGGTCATGCCAGTGCTGGTTGACACTCATGTTGCGTGACTTGCATTGCTCTGACTGGGACCTGTCGAAGTACTTGTCAACCAGCCTAGAGCTTAGAATCTGTTGGCCGGCTGAAGTATCAAGTACAACATGCCCCTGTATCTCGAAGTTTTGACCATGAATCGTGGCTGATTTAGGATGTTGATTCGCTTGGAATATAAATCGTCGCGCCATATAATTATGTGTGTGGCTTTCTTTTTTAGAGGGGTGTGTGTGTGTGTGTGTGTGCGTGTGCGTGTGTGTGTGTGATATTTGTTCTTTTTGTCAGACATTAAAATGTTAGACTGCATGTACACTTGCTAAAATGTTTTTTCATGGGCACATACAAGCACGAATATGTCACATAATTGTAGATGCTTGAGTCCTTACCTGTGGACAAAATTCATCTGTTAAAAACGTTGTCTAGGTGTTAATGACCATGACCAATTTTGGTATTTTCATGACCTTGCGCGGGTCGCGTATAGCCAGTCGCCCGCCGTCCATGACCGGTCGCGGCCACCTACTGGGTGGGGTATAATCAGTCGCCGTTCGCCGCCCGTCGCTCATGACCAAATTTGGAACGCCGCATGCCGCTCATGACCATGCGCGGGTCGCGTATAGCCAGTCGCGGCCACCTACCGGATGGGTTATAGTCAGTCGCCGATCGCCGCCCGTCGCCCATGACCAATTTCGACCTGTCGCCCGCCGCCTTTGACCTTGCGCGGGTCGCGCATGACCGGTCGCGGGGCGCTCACGGACCCTGTTTGCCGGATTTGTTATATATATATATATGCAACCCGGGACAGTACTCAGATTTCACTCGAGAGAGTGAAAGATTTCCGTGCCCCTTGGCGCCTATGCGAGAGCATAGACTCGATAAAGCGTGTGGTACTTTACCTCCAGAATCAGAGCCAGAAATTTTCCCCAACTCAAATCCAACACAAGACCACGGTGTAAGGGACTTTAGAAGTAGGTACACTCATAATACTTAAAAGAAGACTAGGGAATATTTTACCCCGTTCTGCTTCTAAAACCTTAACCTTTCCTTCCATAGTTCCGAGACATCTTACTCAACATTCTCCTATAAAAAATAAACCGTATTGTCGACCTTCAAAGCACTAGAATTACAACAAAAACAACACATTTCTGGTTCCCAAGCGGAAACGACACATTTCTAAACCAAGGGAGGTAATCACCGCCTTGACCTGCTGACCCGAGAGCAAGGGACACTACTCTCGTTAGTAAACACTGGCCGCCGGCGGAAACGACCGTACAGTCAGCTGGGGAAAACCCAGGAATGCCAGGTGTGCGACCTTATCGCTGGTGCTAGCGCTCTCCCTGGCTGATAATGATACCTAACTGCACACACATGCTCTACAGCGTAGCCTAAAAGTGCAGTTACTAAAAATCGTCCAAGGCATTTTCATCACACATGAACTGAAAAGAACATACATGTCTGACCTGAAATATACTGTACATTGGTCTGGTTTTGTACTGTCTACTCATTAGTAGTAAATTAGAAATGTTGTTCTAACAGAGAGATCTGTTATGCCAGTATGTCTGTTATGTATGTCTGGCTCTGACTAATGCATTCAGTTCAGTTATATAATATTGTACATGGACAGTACCGCCTGCAGAACACAAGTCCGTCTGGGCCGTTTTCCAGTAGGCAGACCATGTTTGTGTGTGCAGTGTGCTGTGTGTGTGTGTGTGTGTGCCGGTGTGGATAATTGTGATACAGGTGTGCTAACAGACACATGACAATTACGAAGTAACTGATCCTGTGACTGACCTTGCTTATAATTGACTCGGCACGATGCAAAGCTAAATGGAAGAGACTCAAAGGCCCTTTGCAAACTGAGACTCTCACTGTGTGTCCATGTGTGAAAACAGCAGAACTCTCCCTCAAAGAAGTCGGCATGAACTTGATATGAACAGTACCCGCCGGTAACTTGTGACTCTACTGTCGTGCATAGTCGGCGGTGGTCAGGGTCAGCCAGCGCGGCTGTGAAAAGCCACCCCGTGCACACAGCTGATTGACAGTAAGACTAAGTCCACTGAGTTTGCTGACCGTACCAACACACCATCGCTTCACCGTCTTATTATGAATTAGTCTTGCAGACTTACCCTGTGAGCTCAGTACCAGTCCGTTCCACAAGGCCGATGGGACACACAAGACCACGGTGTAAGGGACGAAACTGCTGCTAATACACCTGGCCTTGACCTTACACGGCCGCGATTGTGTTGTGTTCGGTGCGGTTTTGCGCCCAAGATACGATTTAGCTCGTCCGTAAGTGTCTGCGCACAACTGTGTACAGTTCCCGTCATAGCATTCATGTGATATTTATGTGGTAGGCGTTGATATCAACAGACCCTGAAACATGACACGGACCAAAAAGTTACCGCCGTCGTAAAAGTCAAATAGTTGATTATCTTTGATCTCTCCTAATTTCCGTCCACACTTCTTTTTTCTTTTTTTAAATTTTGATCGCTGTCGAGATCTGCGGAGCAAGACCGTGCCCTTCAACTTCCCGAAACGTCAAGGCTATCCAGAATAGCGCAGGTAAACCAACATCAGTTAAGCAGCAGTCATTTGTTGACAAAAGTTTATATTTTGCCTGCCAAATTCATATAATTATAACTATTGATTGTTTTGGTCCTGACGAAGATTATACCACCGAAACTTTGTCCTGTCCTGTTCCTCTTGTAAGTCTGGTTGGTTTTTTGTGTGTTTTTTTTGGGGGGGGGGGTTTTGGTTGGTTGTTTTGTGTGTTGACTTTTTGCCGGCCAACGGTTTTTTTTTGTTTTTTTTTAAACTAATTTTCACATGACTGTTACTTCAGATTGACACAAAGCTGGAAGTTTGAAACGCAACAGCCAGTCTGGCGGCATACTGTTCCAATTCTTCAGTCTGATAAATTTTGGCTTGGCGCTAGTCTGGTCAACTCTCACATACCTTTTTACCATTGGGGTTATGCTGGCGGGTAGGGGTGCATGTGGGGTGGAGGGGGACCACAGTTTTAGTAAGAGCCTTAGCGCCATGGATTTCATAGGCAGTTCAGCTACTGCACAATTTCAGTTGACAGCATAAAACTCCAGTGCGTAATTTTGTCCTGTGGTACATGTATCAACTTCTGGTGGTGGTACCCAGGGTTGGGCAGTGGGACAAGGGTTGTGTGTGCGTGTGGATATGGGTGGGTTTTCTTTTCTTTTTGTATGTGTACATGCATGATAACTTCAATTCATCTCCTTCAAAGTGAATCACACATTCCAAAAAAATGATACATGAATGTACACACCCAAAACCACTTATCAGTGTATGGAGAAACTTTTTTATTTCCACTGGAATACAAAATACATGTACTGCATTGTAGCAGCAACAGTTTAACTTGAATCTGGAGTGCGAACACCAAAGTTTATCATACAGCTCACATACATAACAGTGTCAATCTTAAAAGCTATTAGAATAAGAACCACGTTTCTACTTCCATTTGTCTACTTGTTCTATAGGTAAATCTAACGCTAAACCAAGCAATAACCAATGTGACCTTGCAAAGGAGAAATAGCTGGAGTTTTGCTTTGAGCTACATGTACATTATAAGAATTTACACATCAAAATTTGATAAGATATCTGGGGTATCATTTCATTTTTGTTCAAGTCTGACTGTTTTGTACAAGGCACAAACCAAACCAACATTACAAACTGATGCACTTTCACCTTATTTTTAGATTTTCCACTATATCATGTATCTCCAGGGCTTTACATTTGATAGGAGAAAATTAATGTCCTGCCTGACCAAAGAGTAAGAACATTTGTCCTGAATCATGACGACTATAGTGCAGAAATGAAGGGGCAGGTCCGTCTTGGTAAGAAATTATGTAATATAATCGTACATTCCAAAACTGAATCAGTCTATGACCAAAGTCCGAAATCCTGAACCTATGACGATGCTATTCTTTATATAAAAAAAGGCTCTTTCTATTGACCATTTGTTACCGCCTTTCTTCTTTCCTTTTTTTATATCTACAATGGTACCAGCAGACTTTGATTTCCAATGCAAGCTCACATTTGCTAGAAACTGGCATATGTTCATGTAATACAAAATGTGCAGTCAAAACGTCTAGCGCTCTAAGAAGCATACGCACTATACAAACTTTCAGCAGGGATGGCAATAACAGAATGGGAAAATAACTTAGTAAATGCCAGTGGAATAAAGGCTAAGGGACTGAAGTTTCTTGTCATCACAGATAAATATCAATGGTCAGGACAGAAAAATTACATCAACAAAGGCACAAATAGCTGGTGATTTCTCTGACTGTTGAACCTTTTGACATTCCCTGGGCATTTAACGTCATTTTTTATTTTTGTTCACAAGTAAGAAGAATTCAGATTGGGTACTCATAATATAAAATCACATTTGTTTATGTGAAAACTTGCGGACACAAAAACTACAAATATAAAGCCTGACGTTATGGACACAGATGCACTACCCAACTCTCCATTCCACCACTTGCTGCTTTACACATTTCGCAGGCTCAGTGAATGGCAAGTTACACATGTACCTGAAAACTATACAATGGTGAATGCTTTTCAAAGGCAACAATGCATGCATGGTATGGAGATCCAGAGCCGGTACTTTTAAGGCTCAAAAACAAGACTTTGTACTGTAGTTTTTAGTTGGCAAAATACAAAATGTGAACTTCATGCTTACACACCAGTAGGCTTTCTAACATGCACCCAAAAATAAGGTGTTAATCAATAAAATTGTGAACAGACATATAATAAAAATGATAAAGGGATAAATTTTGGCTGGGCCAATTTTGACAAACAAACAGCGTGGTGCAATCACATATATATACATGCACTTGTGCTTGCATTGGACCATAATGTCTAATGTAGCTGGAACGCCTGTACCTCCGCACAAGAAAACACATTTCTAAAAAGTTGAAAGTTGACTTCAACAAACTAATAAACCGCAGCCATATGAATCAAACATGATTTAAACAAACACTAGCGCAGCATCCTGGTAAAAAATAAAAATGAATAAAAATGTGGTTATTCAACAGTATGCACTAACAACTACAGTAAAATAATGGATGATACGCTATAGATGAGAAAAACAGATAACATTCAGGCACAATTTTACTCTGTGCTGTTTAGAAAAGCCTTTAATAGCTTTCAAAATACATAAGAAATACATGTAATATATATACTAAAACCACCGATAAAATACTGGCATACTTTTCCGTTTTCATTTTGTCCCCAGAGGGGAATCAAATCAGACTTTTGCAGGAAACACATGTACACAGACACACCAGACATATATATTTGAATGTCTCTGTATACAAACACTTTAAAAAGTAAAAAGTGCATTGTATCAGCACATAAACATGTATGGCTATCAACATTAAAAGATCTGCTGATTGTGCCAGAGTATGTCACCAAGAATGAAAATTTCAGCAATACGTGTACATAGTCCAATTCTCTTGCAGAATCATTAGATGGATTTTACTAGGTGCAAAGCACATCAGTGAAAGAAATTATAAATATATGTTACAAAATGTCATACTATATAGGATTTGGTGGCTTTAAAACTGATCTCTTCTTACAGGATCACCATAATAAGATACTGGGACCTTTTCATGTTTGTTAAAGGGTGTGTAAATTGTGGTTGCTGCAATGGGCAATGCTGTAAACACTATTCAACAGGTTACAATCATGTACATGTACCAAATGTAATTTGAAAATCACTTCCCCCAGACAGATTACATTTCTATCCAACTGATGCCTGTTCTAGTGAATGGAAAAGGGGGTCTGGCTCACTGTGACATCCTGTGTTGATACAAATTCTGATGCATTCTTGAGTTATATTTGTAATACTGTATATCACATTAGGCAAAAAAGAGGAAACAATATATTAAACACAGTCAAATGTTTATAAAACCAAAAGTGCATGTAGTAGTACAATATATTGGGTGAAGGCAAGGCATAGGGGTGGGTTTTGGGGTTCCAAATATGTGTAGTCCAAAGATTACAAGTCATACACAGATTCAATGTTTACAAATGTAACAAAATACATGAATACTCATTTTAGATGCATCACAGACATATGTAATACTGGTTGTATTCTGGGACTAGACACCCATTGGTGAGATATTTTGGGGGTAAGGCAAAAACATCACAGTGCTCACTTATAATAAGAATTAAAACTCTCAACATAAAGAATATGAATAATAGCAAATCAACAAATAGATAAATAAATGTACAACAAAAAGCAAAACTAACACACAAAGCACTTGATTGTTCATCACAGTCCTTGTACATGTACATCAATTTCTAAATCTCAGGCTGAAACAAAGTGTTAATTTATACAGAAACCTATTCTGGCTTCAAAAACATCTGACATCTTTTATGACAAATTTTAAATGGAATGTGGATGGATAATGATCACTAATGAACAAAATGTACACAGAATTACCACAGAAAAATAATATTACCCAACGTCCTTAAAATACTATTAGAGGTTTATAAAATGAACAACAATTAAAGGGTTTTGGTGGTTTACAGGCATAGTGTTTAAAATACTGTGTATTCTTTTGATAAAATAACACCAGCAATATATGATTCATACTGATTCTTTCACTGATGTGTTTATGGATCATCAAAGCCACTAACATGATCGATATATGCAAAGAATGTACAACAGATCCTTTAACCACTTACTGCCTGATATTAACATCTGACATTACAAAGTTTAACTTCTGACAGTGTATTGTCCAAATCTTCTTAGAGAAAGTACATACTGCTCATCTGAATAAGGATGTTGCCTGTGGGAGTAACAGCCTGTTCAAACAACAAGATTTTGGATGGACGCAAAGACAAAAATGTCCATTCTTCATATTCACAACACATCCACATGTAAGAGTTGTGCAACACCTTTACCAGGCAGCATTACGGTCTGGGAAACGTCAGTCCGTGAACTCTGCAAGCAAACAGGAAATCAGGTAGGATAAGACATTGTTGCACTTGTTGCAACAGTATAAAATAACAGACATTGCAAGAACATGCAACTAAACCAAGAAAAAATTAAGCCGTACCATCTTAAAACAAGACCGAACAGCACTACGTACGTCACTACTTACTGTGAAAAGATCTTGATTTAATGCACTGTGCATCAACATCACATTGCCATGGACTTTTGCTGTAACTTAATTTTGAGAACAGCACAGGATCACATACATTCTGCCCATTTTGGCCAAACTGGATACCTTACATATGACAAAAAGATGATATAATAATATCATATGTGGGATACTTTGTTCTGCCAGAAATGGGCTGCAGTGTACCCTTCTCCTGCACTTTTCTCAAATAATGGTTTAAAAGCTGACCTTTAGGATCTGTGCCATTTCACAAATTCATGCCTGTGTACTTCTTTATCAGCTTATTGGCGTAGCTTCTCTGCTCCTCGGACAGCAACACCGGGTCTTGTCTGGAAAGAAATCTGTCATGCAAATTACAATGTTTACAACCTAAAGTGAACTTTGTAATACAGACAGCTGAATTACATTTATGCTGTCCATAATTAAGATGAATGGGAAATAGAGATAATAATACATGTAATACAAAGAGCTGACCATTCATATACACTTCAATGGCTCGAGATCTTGGCATCAAAATTGAAATTAGTGGCCATACACTGATCAGCGTAAGTCAGACTCAAATTTAAAGTTATTGTTAACATCATACACAGCACCAACTTAACTGTCATTACCTCACTTCTTCATTAAGCAGTAGCAGAAGCATTAGGAGTACAGGTAATACATATGTATGAACTATAGTGTCTACCTTTCAGGACTTGGTGTGTGCCTGACTACACACATTTCAAGTGGCCACCTGTAAGTTTAGACCATAATTACGTTGATGAAAAAGGTGATGCAAAACTACAGTGCAGTGTATTGTCTAAGCTCAGCATGGGAAAGTTTCACACTAAGCTACACCGTTGGCTTACCTCTTACCAGACGTGCAATACCCGGTAATTCAAAGACAGGAACAATACTACAAGCCTTTGTGTGTGGATGTAAGGTTACGGACTTCAAAACTGTCCCCCTCCCATTCCCTGTCTCCTTCGTATCACCACACCCTCACCCCTCCCCACCCACTGCAAATGTTTCCTACAGAGTTTTAGTTTTTCACTATGTGTCGGACAATAATGTATGTGTGCACGCACGTAGATAATACGTACATCTCGAGGATGCAAAGAAATAAAGAGCGTATACAGCACATGAAGGTGTTGACTGGATATACTTGTGTACTGTGCAAAAGGGAGGGAAATACCTTACAAGAGCAACAGGAAAGTCCAAAAAACAAAAAAAAATACAGCTGTGTACACTACATCATCTATGAGTATCATGACAATTCATATTACAAGTTCACTAAATTCAGCACTGTATTTAATTATCAACTACAGTGTAGGCAATCTGCTTGTATCTACTACCGTCTACAGTGCACCACTAGGAGTACTCGTGTGGTCAGCGGTGACTGGAGACCAGTTTTAAGCTCTGCACACTACTGTCAAAGAAAGATTATGGCAGTACAAGCACTTGAAGTACTACAAATAATTTAGTCTGAGTAGTCTATATCTGCTATGATTTATTTATCTCTCTCTGTCTTTGTGGCATTTTATTCATGTTTCCACTTTGACAGTTACTGAATACCTGAGTACAATTAAAATGTGCAGGAATTTAACAGAATGTAACGCTCTAATTGAACTGAACTGTGATATGTATCCGATGTCAAAAATGAATTTGGACTTTTGGATGCTTATAATCTATGGCACACACCTCATCCGTAACTGCAAGAGGTTAAAACCAATATGCTTCACAGCAAGCTTTGGGTATATACTGACACCAGTTTTAATGTTAATTTAGTTGTTTTTTTATATTCATATGAGTCAAGTTGCCATTACATGTTAAAAATATCAACTCTTTGGCATTAGAAACTCAGCTGATTTTACAGGTTGTAGTGAAGCTCAGTACAATTTAAAACAAAATATTGAACAGAAAACATTTATACTGTACATACATATGTATATTCAGACTGATACAAGAAAGAATGGTAAAAATGGGCACTGCAAACAACACTCCAAGTACGTCACCAACTTTGGTGAGAACTTGTACGCCAACACCTATATACTCACTCCAACTGCTCAGCAAGTGCGACCCCAGAAGGGTGGTCTTCATTATCACTGTCATTCAGCAAGCCACACATTACACAACTGTATACAAGACATGCAATCAACATCAGGGCCTGAAATTAACATGTATGTTGGTGTGAACCAACTTGCCAAATCAGACTGGACAAGAACAGCCCTCTATGGTAAAGGATTTACCAAAAAAGTGTTATGAACAATTAATACACTGTATACCCTTGAAAACCTAAACTGCTGTTTGGCTTCTCTAATTTTATGTTGGCACGAGAATAAATTTCACTTCAGGCCCTGACAACGCACCAAAACAATCCAGTTCACACAGGTACACACTGAAAACCAACCACAAACGAGCTTTCGTGTTCTAATCAACACACATGCGGGAAATTTGAAAACAGACTAAAAAATAATTTTTTGTACTCATGCAGTATTCTATACATGTAATTACAATGATCTAGGATGCATGCATTTTTTTTTTTTTTTAAATGCACGATACAGCAGAACCCATCTGTTGTCCCACCTCTTATCCAGAAAAAAATCCAAAAAACATGATGTTACACTTCACGCCTCCAAAACAGGTCTTTGAACAGAAAAATATTATGACTTGCCAGACTGTTTGGTCTCAATAATGGTACAGTATTAACAGAAGGCAATCCAAAGGGATGGTCATTCCAGATAGGTTTTGCAGCAAGTTAATGCATCTCACAAAGTTCTGAGTAAAATAATGGGTTTAAAACTATATGCCTGAGCTTTGATACAGTTACACAGCTCATGTTTATTACATAGCAAATTTTCCCAGGCTTTGTGTGATCCTAGAGCTATCAGAAATTTCTGTGTTTGCACTTATCACTGACACGGCACCAACATGCCAGTGCAGCATTGTACTTTTAAAGAAGTCCTTGACAAAACTCAGAAATCTAGAGTGCATAAACAAGCCAGAATCACAGAGACAGACGTTTTGTCACTGTGAAGAAATTTCACACGTTCTGCAAACAGTTTAACAACCCAAACAGAAAAAGGATCAAACAAGCAAGACCAGACAGGGATACTTACAGCTGGAGTTCAAACCAGGACTTGGTGCTGTGCTTCTGTCTCAGTTTGTCCAGCATGGAATCCTCCTTGTCAAACTCCCGCTGGAGGTTCCTGGCGATCTCTCCCGCTTCCGTCTTGGTGAACATCAGCTTCTTCTTGGCTGCTGGCTTGTCCTTCTTGTTCTCCGGGGACAGGCGAGTTGGAGGGGAATGGCTGCGAGATGCATAGCGCGGACTCAAGCTGCGATCCCGTGGGTGGCTGGAGGCTGAGCTCCCGTTCTTGAGGATCCCCCTGCGGCCCTCACCGTAGCGACCGGGACTGGTGCTCGCACTTCGCATTTTATTTCTGTCGAAAAGAGAGTCATATGACCGGTTCAGTGTGTCGCTTGACAGGCCGCGTCGAGGACTCTGGCTGGAAGATCGAACTTCCCGCATGCTCTGGGACAGGCGGACAGGAGACCTTCCACGAGTTTGTGGAGAAGTTGATCGGGCACTTCCCAAAACTTCACTGGAGCGCTCGGCAAGAACGGTGTAGGAGGAACTGGTATCACTGCGGTAGGGACGGTAGCTTGGTATTGGTTTCCGTATTGGAGAGCTGTCCCTGGATGTTGGCCTTGCAGACCGACTGAAGCCACCCTCATCCTCCTGCTGAGATCTGCTCAAGTAGCTATCTCCCAGATCCACTGGATCCAGCTTGGTAGGATAGTGCTGCAGATCAGGATAATCAATGAAGTTGACAGGTGACTCGACTCGTTCTGGGCTGGCATATCTCTCCGCTGACAGGCTCTGATACCGCGGCTTTCTGTGAGGGTAGATCTCTCTGTACGTAGATGGAACAGTTGGGGCAGAGACCTCCTCAAAACTATAATTCAGCCCTCGGACAGGACTGGCCACTCTTGGGGCAATGCCTGAGACATTTGGAGTGGCTCCTTTAGATGGGGTGTTGCCAGGTGTGACTTCATCATTGCGGGTGCTTGTGCGTCGGTGGTTGCGGGTGAAGCGATCTGATGACTGGCTCAGCCCGCTGGAGTTGTACTCGCGTTCTGTTTCATCTCGGGCCCCCTTCTCTTGGTAATGGCTCAGTATGGACTGCACCTTGCTCTCACTCTGTGAGCGCTCAAGTTCATGGACCCGCTGCTGCAAGTCATCCCGCTCCTCGCGTGCCTCATCCAGGCAGGTGCGCAATTCCCGAATTGTGTGCACTGCCTTTGTATGGCTCCTTCTTAGCTCGTCCATCTCCTGAAACAGACAGTAAAATCAAGCCATCAAATGTGACCAAACTGACCATGACAGAAAATCAGGGCTGGAATTGAAAAAAGTCACAAGGGCATACTGCACTTGACGAAGCCGCTGCTAAGCTCTTAAGCACCAAGGCGGTTTAGGAGCTGCCAAGGGAATCCAGGGGCATGCACCCTTGAAATTATTTTAAAAAGAACCCAGTGGTGACATTTACTGCATCAGGGTATACCCATAGCCCAGAGGGGCATAAAATACACACACGTGCGTACAGTTCTCAGCCTTAGAAACGGAATCAAAGAATAGGTGAACAATTTAAACAGGACACCTCTGTGAAGCTTGTGTGCCCAAATAATAAACAACAACAAAAAACCACCACCAACAAAAAAAAAAGCCAAATCATGCAGCCATACTTAGGGGCCACCTACTCAGCTCTAGCAAGTAACAAAAAGATGTGAAAGTTATAACTCACCCTCTTTAGCGAGCTGTTTTCTGTCTGGAACACTGTAGCTTGTCCATGAAGCTCTGCATTCTCCTGCTTCAAGGCGTCAATACCAGGCTTGGTTTCTGACAAAGAGCGGTCAAGCATGGACAGCGTGTGATCCAGTTCCTCCTCCAACTCCTCATTATCAGCCCGCGCCTGCTGGGCCACGATGTCCATCTCGCGGACGCGTCCTTCCAGCGTGGCAGATCTCTCACGTTCTCTCTCCAGGGCGGTGCGCAGCTCCATGTTCTCAGCTTGAGATTTGGCTAGGTGTCGCCGGCAGTCATCAAGCACCTGTGAATCAGCGCAGCATTTTAGGACAACTAGTCATATCTGTATTGTATTGTTCACTTAATGCAGATTTTCATTCTGTTCAGCCCTTGACTTACTGACATTGGAGAAAGTGCTTGAAGTCAGACATGTGCTTTTAAATTTGGTAAATCATCACAAAAATGAATATATTGATAATTGAACAATTTTGTATTTGCTTCTTAACCTACCTCATTGGTCTTGCTAAGTTTTCCCTGTATCTCATGACGTGCGTTGTTCAGCTTAGCTTGCAGGATGTCATTCTCTACCACAGCGGACGCCAGTGCTTGCTTCAGCTCTATCACATCCTCTTCTGAAACATTTCGTAGTGAAATCAACCGTCTGTAGGTCTCGTGCCGGTCTGGCTCCAGCCCTTCCACACTGGTGAGATCTTTACCCCATATTTCTTGCGTCACACTACGGATGGGACTCTTGTAACCAAGACTGATGGCTCTACCACTTCTAGCAGTGCTGCCAGTTTCAGATACATCTGTTGTCTTTGCCTTGATTCCATTTTCAGTGGGTGACTCAGAACGCGCATGTAACCGAAGGGAGCCATCCGATGGGTGAGCATCTGCTGTTCTCTTCCTTGAAGAAAGGTTATCACCTCTTTCAGGAGGTGGAGTCTGGCGACTTTTAACTCTTCCAGAAGAGGAAGTGGTCTGTTCAGGTTGATTTGATGATGACAGGCCAGTGCGAGGCACAGGTGAAAGACGGCGAGGACTGGAGCTCAGGGAGCGGGAGGCAGTGGTCGCTTGCCATCGTCTGGGAGATGGTCGGCGAGGACTGAGAGAGGTATCTCTGCGAGCCAGTAACATTTTGTTGTCAGTTTCCTGTATCTCACTCCGAATGGAGTAGGAATTGCTAAGCTCATTCTGACCTGTGCGACTAGGTGCATATCCATTCTCCAATGCCTGACGTCCTCGAGCAGGGCTACCTCTCCTTTCTGGGCTCGATTCAACCTGAGAATCCTCCATGTCTTCGATCTTGTGTTTCAACTCTTCAATCTCCTTGCATAGAATTTCAATAAATTTGGCTTGAGCGATGGAATCCACATTACTGGTATCAAAAGAGGGTGTTTCTTTTCTCTGCCTCTGTCGTTCCCATGCCTCTCGTCTAGGAACCCGGCCAAGCCCTCCCACCCTTGGTCTAGGTGAGTCGTTGTCTTCTGGCAAATTGAGTCGAGGTAGTCTTTCAGGTGTGTGGTTTATTCTCTGACTGCTTAATGAAGAATGAGGTCTCAGTGGACTGCTCCTGGGAGAGTGCGGCCGCAGTGGACTTGAACTTTGATAGTTAAACTGTGACTTTGGAAGACTGTGCCTATACGGAGAACCTGAAGGTGACAGGGTGTCTCTGAGAGGACTAGACTCGTAGCGCCTTGAGCCTGAAGGAGAAGAAGAGTTGCCACCAGCTGAGTAATGTCTTCCAGTGGATGACCAGTCAGTCCGCCTGTCCCTGCTCTGACTGTTAAAATCCCTGAGAGGAGATCCATTTCTCTCCAAAGAAGACCTATCCAAGCGGCTCTGCGCTTGTTCTGGACCTAATTCTCTTTGCGGAGAAAGAGACTGGTACCTGGATGAATCTGCTGAGTTAGTGACCAGTGGTGAAGTGGCTCTTTTGCTGGGAGACTGTGTCCTCCGCGCATCTCTGACTCCTCCTGACCTCAGGTCTGCCACACGTATATCTGCTGGCTTGGGGGAATGATGCTGATGAGGGGTGGGCCTAGGAAGACTAGTCACCGTGTCCTGTGCCTCGCTTGTTGTTGGGGGTGACTTTCGAGCACCTCCTCCACTGCCTTCCTCTCTCTCAGATAATTTCTTGAGGTCTGTTTCCTCTCCACCCTCTGTCGCCTGAGGTCCTGATGGTTGTGATGGACTTCCACCATTGCCGTTGGACTTGGGCATGCTGAGGTCCACCTCTAGCCTAGCTCGCCTGAGAGCATCAAACAGCAGGAGCACCTCCTGACCCTGTCCAGGGATCATGAGGACAGGTGCATCTGGGCCGAGGTCAGGTAAGATAACACGCTGGGCCCTCCCACTGCGGCTCAGCTCTTCTAGTCTCTCCAGTAAGTTGCCGTAGGCCTGGTTGTTCGCTTCACTTCCACCTGAAGGGAGCGAAATTGAACCCCGACTGGCACCTTCCTCATTTCTCTGAGACTTATCCACAGAACCACGACCATTTTCACTCATCTCTCTCACAGGTTCTACTCTTCCGTTTGTGTATTGTAAACTGTAAGTTCTTTCGCTGACTCTGCTGCTGCTTGGACTTGAGCTGGTTCTCTCTCGCTGAGTCCCGACTTGTCTCTCAGGGGCATAAGATGGGTGATCCCAGGATAAACTTCTGCTGCCACCTGCAGGCCCTCTTCCTCGCCTCCGCTGCATGCTGCTCGGGCTGGATGACCCAGAGCGTCGTTCAAAATATTCCCCACGCTCCAACACAGACACTTTTGCTCCGCTATAGAGGTCAGTGTCACTACCTTGGCTGAGCGATCGTGAGCGTGAACCCTGGAAGTTGCCAATCCCACCGAGGATTTCCCGAGGTGACCTCGGAGACATGTCCGACACATCTGGAGGAGGCAGAGGGCCGTGGGACAGACGATCAATGGTCTCTTCCCACTGCAAATAGTAATCTGTGGGTCGCTTGATCTTGATTTTGACAGTCCCCTTGTCTTCAACATTTCTGGATTCCACTGGCTTTTTCACTTCGCTACCATTTGAATTATCTTTCTCTGCAGGGCGTTTGACAGACGTCTGTTCCCTTGGTCTCTCCAAGTCCTTGGCATGTGCCTTTTTACTTCTGGCCTGATCCTTTCTTTGGGTCACATACCCTTCATCCAGAGCACTGCTAGAGAATTCAGACAAAGTTTCAGTTTCCCTTTCACTGTGGCTGTGACTAGCATCAGTGTCTTTATCCTCATCCCTGTCAGAATTTGGCATGTGCTCCTTCACTCTCTCACTAATTGTCTGCAGCAGTACTTGCTCTGCTTCTGCCTGCAGGTTACTTCCTCGATCATGAGACGAGTTCCGCTCTCTGCCAGAGACAAGAGAGCCATTGGAGGAGGAGAACCAGTCAGAGCCATCCTCCACTGATTCCTGACTCCTGGCCTGAAAAGCTGCTCTGGAAACTTGTGGGAGGGAGCTGTCCACGGATGCTGACCTAGTCGGCCGGCTCTCACGGTTCTGGGTGGGTGCCAACTCTGACATTCGTCTCCGTGCCTCTGCCTCTTCCGACATCGACCTGTTCCTCTCCTGGATCTGCAATGTTACATGTACACACATAAAGAATTCACATGACTACAACACATGTATGTAAGCTGTTGTGCATCAAAGTATTCATTTCATATGAGAAAACAGCAATGTGAACAACATGCAATGCAGAATCACAGTAGAAAATGTGAAAACACACTGAGTATAGTTATCTTTGCCCAACGATCCATTATTATCGAGATTTTTTTTTCAAATAACTTCTTTTTCTTCGCTTATGCAAACATCCACTGTCTTAGGCAAGAAATGAGTTCAAAGGAACTGGAATACGCATGCTGCAACTGCAAATGTGAAGCTCCAAAAGGTTTACATACCCTTGCCAGAGCGGCTTCCTTGCCATCGACACTCAGCATTTCTCGTCTTGATGACCTGGCTGTGTTGCATACCTGCACACATACAATCCAGCAAGATTATCCTTTGCCTTCAATCTGATCAGTGGTTGATTTAGTGGTTAAAATTATGAGGTCTTGGGAAGTGTAGTGACACCCGCTGTGCACTCCACTCCTGAGTTCTAGCAAAGAGAAGAAGATTGTGGCAAAAGGGATGGTGCATAGATGAGTTGGCATTGCAGGACTGGGTCTTAAACACACACACACACACACACACACACACACACACACACACACACACACACACACACACACAGAACAAACACTAACCCTTCTCCTCAACTAACCCAGGCAGGTAGTGGAGCAATCCCCCTCCTGAGTTTTAGCAAAGGGAGCAGGGAAGAAGGGACGGGAGGGATGACAAAAGGGGTGATGCATAATGGATCAAGATGAATTGACACTGTGGGACTGGGTGTAAAAAAGAAAAAAAAAAAAAAAACAGAAAAGAAAAAGGGATTACTAACCCTTCGTTTCAGCAGGGACAGGTAGATCATCAGAGTGTGTTCATCAACCGTGCCATCAATGATGTCATTTGGACTGAAACCAATTCACAGTACACGTGACTAATGTACCAGTACTTCAGCTCAACGAAACATGATCACACACACACACACACACACACACACACACACACACACAAAGAGCTATATCACTTACTTATGTTCAAGTTTTTATTTCACTTTGTGGAGGCAGTTAAAAGTATTAGCCCACACTAGAATACAGCAAGGTGTTTTTCAATTAAAAAACAAAGCAAAAAAAAAAATAAAATAAATAAATAAAACTAAACCAAAACAAAAATTGAAACACGATCTCTCTCTCTTTCTTACCTTATGATTGTCCGCCTAATGCCGTAACGCTCTTCAATCTCCTCTAGCAGTTTGTACAGGTAGGTCACTTTGTCCTGTACACATACACATACAGTACAACATTGTTCTTCAACTGTGCTTCGCTCAGTTTGCCGGTTAAGACACCTAGCATTACATCAATTGTCAAATGGAATAAACATGATGACTGCAAAACAAAGCCAGAAACTACACAAACAAAGCATGTGGACACAGATTCTACCTCAGCTTCTTCTATACAGCAGGCAACAAAACCACACATAGAAAGTGGATTCACAAATTTTACCTCAGTTTCTGGTATATGGCATCCAGCAAACTTTTGGAGAAGCTTGGTGAACCAGTTTCCTGTACACAAACTGAAAGACAAAACACACACATAGAATTGTGCATAGAGTATACTGTTCAGAAATCATCACAAAATGTGTGACTCAACCAAAACCTGATCAATGAACTACTGTAGTACTCTTGATTCATCTTGTTACTGGTGGCATTCCCAAACCTTGTACTATATAATTATCATTGTACTTACAAGCTTTTGCAAGGACACCAAAGCTATTCAGCCAATGCTTTACACTGCAGGTTATTCATTTCAATCAATGCTCGGGTCGTGAGTTCGAACCCCAGCAGGGGCCAAATATTTGTGCTGGCCTTTTTTTCGTTGCCCTGTCTTTGATATCACCCGTATGTGGTGGAAAAGGATGTTAAACTCCCAAACACCTATCCAACCCCTTATTCATTTCAAACTGTGCCCCCCCCCCCCCCCCCCCAAAAAAAAAAAAAAATAAAATAAAATGCTACTTACTTGAAGGCCAGTGTGTTTCTGGGATCAAAGGCCACCTCCAGCTCACCCTGACACCACTCCAGCAAGTTCTTCTTCCCGATACCAACACTGCGCTGATACGCATTTTGACCTGCAGAAACAAAAAGACTTTCAAAGTCAAATTTAGAACAGATCAACCTGAAGCATGGCTAACGTACAGCAAACTCTCCATATTCATCTGTTTTAAATTGTTTTCATAAAGATTTTTATTTCAGGCATTCATAAAGAAGGGAAAATATGTGTTCCAGGATAATTTGCTCTATGTCCACATCTTTTACTCACTCTAAAGGTAGCACAACAGATAATCCTCTCATGAACTCTGGACTCTCAATGCTTGGGTCATGAGTTTGAACCCCGGTTGGGGCCAAATATTTGTGCTGGCCTTTTTCTTGTTGCCCTGTCACCCACCCACCTACCCTCATAAACTCACATCCCATCTTCACCAACTACACAACAACCCAACAGGCAGATTTGGGGGAGTTGTCCACATCAAGTGAAAAATACATGAACTGCAAAATCCAAGTTTATGGATTTATTAAAATAACAAATCCATATTTCTAGAACGTGCAATTACTTATATGAAGGCAAACTCCTCTAAATGTACACGTATATCTACTACATCTGTTTTGCTTACCTATGAAGTGAATGCCATAGTTGAGAATGAGAAGCCACATGACATCCAACAAAGACTTGATGTCGCCATCCACGATATCTGTAAAATATAACCATTCACAGGCAATGCAATACCACTGCCATAACTGCACCTTGACAAAAAGGGACATCTCATTCCATATGTATCAGCATGTGCCAGTTTGCATAAGTGTGAAATAAGTCTGTGTGTGACACATATTAAATAAGGGTTGTCTGTGATAGTGGGCATGTTAAGTACTTTACGCATATTAACAGTTTTTGAGATATGTATAATAATCTGGACTGGTAACCACTGAGATATTGTAACACTTGCATCAGAGGCACAAAAAAGCAAATATAATTCCGCAGCACATGTATTACCTTGAGCTGAAAATGTGATTTTGATGCCATGGTTCTTCATGTGATCCAGTGCTGTCTGTATATATGCTCTTTGGGTGGATGTATCAGATGCCTGAAACAAAGAGACTGCATGAGGAACAGCTGCACTTTGTCTGGCCAGGAATGCTGAGTCAGGCACTTTAAATTGCTTCTGTTCTACTACAGCTGCTTTAGGCCAGTAAGTGACAGTGCATATATCATTTTGCATCCAATCATTCTGAATTTTTTAAAAAAACAACAACAAAAACTTCTTCTTTTTTTTTTAAATCGATGATATCTCTCTCTCTCCGCGATACTTGGTGGAAAAGGACGTCAAACTCCCAGACACCCACCCACCCTCTCTGTGCGCGCGCGTGCGTGTGTTTGTGTGTATTACAGTGAGTGCGTCTCGCGAGCTCTTATCAGAATCTCAATGATCTTCCAATAAACGTGTCACCTATCGCTTTGATCAAACCCATTCATGGCACCAGCACCTCTTGGTGGCCCCGTAAAATCATTCAAGCATGTCAGCGGACGTCGATCAACCATGAACTGATCGATCTGTCTGCCCCGACGACCCCTTAAAGTGAGCAGGCCTGCTAGACGGGTTTCCGGCCGCCGGAGTGGGCCAAATGTCTGTCTATTGAGAGCAGTGAGAGACGTTCTGTCTGCTGGGGGCTCTGGTGGTAAGACGGTAAATCCGCGTTGATAGAACCATTGAGTTAATAATTGTACTTTGCCACCTGACACTGCCAGGATAAGAATGGTCCGGAGGGCTTACATGACCCCGGGTGGTACTGGACGACAAGAAAGATTAAGACCGGTTAAACAAAGAAACCAAAACGCTTAAAGAGACAACTACGAACAGCTCAGCACGTGATCAGCGGTGAAATGACTATAAATCTGCTAAATTCAAAGGACCTAAATAAATGAAGATAACTCCAGACTAAAGCCCGACCCCGTCTACTGTCAAGCACTGCTGAGACAATTTAGTTTTAGGTGTTTTTTTTTGGTTTTTGTTTTAGCTGTTTTTACTACTTCATTGTCCCTTTCGGGAAATTCGCGCTGCTTCCCCCGGGGGAAAACGCGTCGCCGGCTGCGGTGCAGCGCCACCCAAACTACCTATCCTATTTATGAATTTTTGCTGCGGGAGGAAAGCCGGATAATCTGGAGAGAAACCCCCGATGAGCAGCCCGGTAGCCAGGACATCACAAGCTCCACCTGGGATCGAACCAACGCTTCATCGCCGTGACAACGGTGACGGCCGTTCAGTAGCATACCCGGCTGCTAAGTCCGACGCGCAACCTATTAGACCACAGCTCATCCAATTTACATACACATAATTATCATGTACACACAACGACAACTACAACCAAGCTACTCAGTGAAGACAACTGTCGGGGGGGGGGGGGGAGGGAGGGAGAGGAGGTGTACCCGGGGTGGGAGACTGAAGTACGTGTCTGCTGTCAACTGTCTACACTCGAGTTTACAGGTCAGGGTGTCTCTAAGCTCCGACGCAATGTCGTCGCATTAAAAGTTTTAATCTGTGACCTCTGGTTTTAACTCCCGGGGAAGTAACCACTCTGAAACTTACTGCATGCCTTATCTACTTAAGACCAGTACTCCGAACAAAGATTAATCCATCCCGATTGTGTAAGCTGAAAAATAAATCTCATTTCAGTTGCTGCAGAACAAACTAGCTTTCTCGATACACAGAAAGGTAACTCGGGTCTCTTCGACAGGATTAAGATAAGCTGGCATGCGTTTACTTACAACACACGGATTACAAAAACAAGGAAGCTTCAATATGTTTACTTAGCGGAGGGGGGGGGGGGGGGAGGAGGGAGGGAGAGCAAGGCAGTTTGAGTGTATTGCGTGGAGGGCTCTGCGAGGTGTGTGTTATGAACTTTTATTTTATTTTTTTTTTTGACCGTCAGTCAAGTGTGCAAACTGGCTGCAACATGATATTAGTTGGCTCAGAAGTTTCATACGGATGCCAGCAGCATTTTTCCTTCACTAAGTTACGCGGCTGTTGTAAAAACAACTCCGACCTAGTGAACATGCACGAACCCGTGCCCGCAGCTATAATTACATTCGACTGCACAGAACGTCCCCTACACTTTCTGTGAGCCTCCGATTAAAACTGTCGAACTGCATTTCACGCATCATTAGCACCAGTTTCACACCTGGCGAATTTCCAGCCTGTGACATAATACTGCTGTACCCGGCCGAGAAAAGCTGACGGTAATTGCAAGAACACTGCATGCGCAATTTGAACCGTCTGAGCAGGCAGTTTATCCACAGCAGACTTGTGCAGTGCAAAGCACACAAGTAATTCTAAAAGGCCTGTCAGTGTGTTGAACGAGTGGACGTGGTTTATGGAACTGCGCGAAGATCATGTTTTCACCCCATTAAACAAGCCGGCGCCTCTTATTCTGGTACAAAACACTTGACAGAACTGAGCGTTATTATCGTCTCTGTGCAGGGATCTGATTTCGACGTGCATCGCATTATATTAGTGTTGTTGTTGTTGTTGAACTGAACAGTTGATCCTGTAGGTAATTCTATGCTGAGGAGTGCGGCCCGACCACTCATCCTAGTGCTCACGAAATGACTTTAACAACATACAAACGTACACAACACCTAAGCTCAAGGAAATTCAGTGTTGGGTTCTTCGTCTAAAGACTGGGAAATCAACCCACTCGTACACTCAAGTCTTAGAGAGGAGTGGGTGGGTGTTTGGGGGGGGGGGGGGGAGGGGGAGAGTCTTCGAGAGGAGACTGAAGTCCTTGAACACTCAAGGCACAGCTGTATGTCTACTTTCCTGACTTTTTCCTGTACGTAGTCAGCAACTTGATTGCGCCAAACCGGCGTGGAGCCATAATGCCAGTGATTCACCACGGCCCCATAAAGCAGATGGAGGGGACTGGGGACCTAGATATCTAAACGGTCTTGCTGAACACAGAAGACAACCACATTTGAATTTTCACTGACGGGTTAACAAGTTGCACAAACAAGTCCGCCTAGTCACGCAGCCATGTGGAGAGGGAAACTCTACGTGTCAGCACTTTTTTTTTCTTTTTTTTTTTTATTGAACAGCCAATGCACACCCTTGCACAGAGGTTTACGACACTAGTACTGTATTTTAATAATGATGATAATAATGTTGAGTATTGTATAGGCGCTTTACCCAATTTCGTGAATCGGCGCGAACTGAACCCAACACGCACGCTCACGTGAATCACACACATTCTCTCATACACAGGGCATAAACACATTACAATCACGTGGTGCGAAGGGTCAGCTCAGCTATTTAAATTTCGGAATTTAGAATTGCATTTATTTTTTCAAATTTTGTGGGCTGAACATTTCCAAAGCAGAGGGGGGAGGAAGCCCGAGTGCCCGGAGAGAACCCCCGACGATCGGCCCGAATGATCGGTGCCACATACGAGAAGGAAAAATTCTTTGCCCCGGGTGAAACTCGAACCCCTGACCTCTCGCATTGGTGACAAGTCTTAACCACTAGACCACCGACCGCCCAATTTTAAGTGGTCTGTCTTTCAGATGCCAACATGTCCAAGCAGAACACCCAGGAAACAATAAAAAAAAAAGAAAAAAAAAGTAAGAAGACTGACACATAATTGCCACAAAAAACAACAGTTCCGATTCAGATTTTTTTTTAAAGTGACAGAGCTACCTGGACATGTGTCTGAAGCTAGTAAGTGGTTCACCTGTATCTTAGCCATAAGCCCAGCGTCCGGGGCCAGGATATCGATGAGCTCACAGAGAATCTTGCCATCCTGTACCGCTCCCACGCTGTCCACAGACCGGTTCACCTCACACAGCACGGAGTTGGCCCAACTCAGGTACACCTGGAAATTGAAAAAAAAACAAAAAAAAAAACACGTACAGTACAACACATGAATGATCAGGTGCGGCTTACAATGGCGGAAGGAGGATGGGTAGTTGTGAGATGTCCTTTGTGCAGATGCTATGTGAACGTTCTATCTTCCTTTCTCATTAGTGCACTCAAAAGAAGGCGCGACAGAAAATTCTGCGCTGTGATATGCAGCTTGCGCTTTGACTGCAAAGATTACACTCAAAACTGACAAACAATTTCAAACGGCCTTCTATCGATTCCCTTACGCTGGGAAAAATTTATGACAGGGCAAACGTGTTCATTGTCAGACACTTCAATAGCAGCTGCGTGAGTTCAAAGACAGATAACAGAGTCAAACTACCAGAGACGCTTTTTGTAGGTCCCCCCCCCCCCCCCCATGTATTTGAGTTCTTGTGATGGCGATTTACGGACACTAAAAAGTACTTTGTAGTACTTCTGGTCGTCTTCGCCAACACACCGGAATCAAGGCAAACAAGAAATGACAATATACTCATAAACGGCATTATTTGATCAAAACACCATCTTTCAAAATGTACACACGTGGATTAAGTCAACTGATAAAAGGACGGGTAAACACAAGTAGGAAAAGAAATAAGAAAAGAATCATGGCAGGCAGGAGGAAACGGTGCGACACACGGTACACAGCAGTCCGGGTGATTGAGTGTGCAAACACTAGCCAGTGGAAACATATAAAAGCGCAGCCCTTCAAGTACCACGGATTAAAATTACGATTATTCACTCCTACATAACCGTCTGTCAACATCAGAGAGGTTCAGACCCTGACCAGGAACCCAAATCATTATGCTGCACGTGTAAGTACAGGTAGGAACTGACAATATTTATGATACGATTAAGTATGACAGGAAACACTTCTCTAGCAACTTTATGTCCTTACAATGTTTGGCCGAATAAAAAAAAAATCGATGCCCTTCAGGTTGCAAGTGTTTCTCGGGTGTATTTATGGCTTCAGGTGTGAAAGCAGTTATTACATGGATCATCCAGGATGTGTGTATTCTTTATACAGCTTGATATACAATGCTTCGAGCACTTACAAGGAGAGGGAAATAGAAGGAATACAGAGCACGTCTGTCTGTTTGTTCGTTTCTTTAAACTGTACAGAAGCACTATTTGGTTGCTTTCATTCGTCGTTTCCTTCTTTACATGTTTGTTGTTGCTGTTGTTGTTGTTGTCATTTTTAACTGTTCTGGGTGACCATGCCAGTATACTGTATCGTTCACTTTGCGTAAGTCTGAATTAAAAGTAGAAGGAGAATCATGAGTATGACACCCCAACCGCCCCGTCCCCTCAAAGGGAGTAAATAACAGGAAAAACAACAGCGTCCACATCGCACGCATGAACAGTTAGCAACTGGCGGTCGAAACGCAATCAGACGTGGTGGCAGAAAGGTCAATACAGATGTCAAAATCACGTCACACAGACACACTGCCCCGTCGTCTCGCCAATAAAATCCATAATCTCATCCTACGTTATAAAAAAATAAAGCCTCAAGATCAAATCCTCACTTCATCACATTGGTGACTCACGTGGTTGTCCTCCATATAACTGAAAGCTCTCGTAGCTTTCGCTGGACAATACCAATAAAAAAAATAATAAAATCTTCGAATGCCTGGGTGTGTTGTTGTTGTTGTTGTTGACATCAACAAATACTTGAATGAAAGCCAAACACAGTGTGCAGGACTTCTGAGCACATAAATTGTGTGATGACGGCGTATAAGACCAAGTGCAAGTGTTCTTCACATTTACAAACTAGTGATGGCAGGTGTCGATAAAGCGATGCTTGGTTGTTTGCATTACTTCCACATCATGACAGAGCACCCCGAGGGACAATAAAAACGCACTTCAATATACAAAGTACCCGAATAAAAAGCGTTGAATGGGTAACTGTGAAGAGGAATATGAGCATGGATTTTACGAGTTGGCTAGCCCTGCTGGTTTTTATCTGCTGCGTGAAAGTTCTCCGTTTACTTAAATCAAGACACGTTTAATTTAATCCATACGAGCATGTGCCTGATCTAGGTAAAACAGTTCTCAGGGGGAAGAGAAAATGCAGTTTTGCAAGGAACTGTGAAAAATCCGAAAATTTGTGTGAGGCTGATCATTCAATCAGGGGTACGTGCATGGGCTCTTAGTTCATGCAATTAAAAGTACCAACAAGCAGTGACAAACTGATAAGCATAAACATGAACAGACGCCGAGGAAAAAGACCCCCCCCCCCAAAAAAAAAAAAAAAAAAAAACTTGCACCGTCTCAAGTTTTTCTGAACTGGAAGAAATTTTTCGAACCAACAATAACAACAAAACATTTGGACACAAGTTAGCCTAACCACTAATGCTGCTGCCAGTACACACCAGAATGATCGAGCGAAGGCATTATTCTGGCTTATTGCATTAGCATGCATGTGTGTATGCACTTCGCGGTCGCAATCCCCACCACAATATACTTCACTTGCCCCCGCGTATCGGCGGCGAATTAGAGAGAAGGCGGGAACGGGTGGGAGGGGTCTGCAATAACCGCACTTCCTCTCTCAGAAAGCTTCGAGGGTCACATCAATGGCCATTGATTCTTGCGTTAACTGTGCAAACAAGTGCAGGTCGCGATGCAAAGTTTGTTCTCCGGCTGTACGACGGCTGACCGGCGATTCTGCGCGGATCGGCCAAATCCATCGACCTAACAACCCAATAGCCTATCGCAAAACTGAAAAGCAACTTTACGGCAACCGTCAAACGGCGCCATCAAAGTTTCTCCCGCCACAAATGACGTATTCATCCACAACGTACGCAGCTTGTAATCGTATGCATAACGCTTGGACAACTCACACCTATCGCGTCTCGCCAAAAGTTATCGCCTCAGGCACTGCGATTTTTCACGCTAGGCGATAATCGAACAAGAAGTGGACCTCACGCTTAGCTTATTACGATTGGCCCACTACAATTGCCGGGTAAATTCTTTACCGGGCCCTCCATGGTAAAACCACCGCACCAAATTATTCTGCATCGCGACTTAACCATGCATGATTCACACTGTTTGTGGTACCTCTACAATGCTCGCAGCCGCTCAAAGTGTGGAGTTTCACACGACGCCATGTGCCAAGACACGCACCGAGACTTGTAAAAACTGAAAGTGGATCGCGTACCAGCTTAATTATCCGTGGGCTTTCACTTTAGATATAAAGCCCCCCCCCCACCCCCTCCCCCTCCCACCCCCTCCCCCCCCCTCCCCCCCTCCCCTCCCCCCTCCGTGCGCAGAGGCACTATGACTTGCATGTCTTCAAGTACACACTGACACAACGCAAAATTGCCAACTGTCTTTTGATGTTGTCGGGGCTCTTTTACAGAAGTACTTTTGAGCCACGTTTATGAAGTTCGCAAAATACAGGAACTTGCACTTCTTTGTGCAAGCCATTGCCCAATATTATTCTCGGCAGGACTGAATTGATTCACAGGCAATGCTCAAGTGAAAGGGCATAATCCTTTCATTAGGTCAGGCAATAAATTCCTTTTTAAGGTCAAATATCGACCCTTAGGAATTCGTAAGGAACAGGCAGCTGGGAGTTTTCGTCAGTCAGTGCCTGTGGCTATACACCTACACACACTTGACTTTAACCCGTTAAGAAAATAGCAGGCCGCGACTCCAACGATTTCAACACCGCGCAACAAGGCAACTAACAATTACGCCGACTTTGCCTATACCAGCAAATTATAAGCCGGTACAGAAGCGTGGATAAGCATAGGTTCCAGGTTTCCCGGTAGATAAAAGCTGGATAAATAGCCCACCCCGCTGTGAATGGGTTATTTTATCTCATTCTGTCACCCACTACCGAAATCGACAAACAACGGAAAGGGTGTAAGATTAGGTCCTGAAAGAACCGATCTGAGGCCATTATGTCGCTGTATACATGGAATTAGAGATGTGGGACCAGGAGATATGAAATCGAACACCGAAAGAGGCGCACTGTCCTTGCGAAATTGATCGTCTGGGGATTTAGTGGCACTGATGGGAGTCACCATGAAAAGTGAAAAGCACTTCTAACTCAAGTAAAAACTTTGACTGCACGTCAGCCTGCACAAGAGTAGCTGACATGTTCCAACCGGCAAAGCAAA
Source organism: Batillaria attramentaria (assembly GCA_018292915.2). Taxonomy (NCBI): domain Eukaryota; kingdom Metazoa; phylum Mollusca; class Gastropoda; family Batillariidae; genus Batillaria; species Batillaria attramentaria. The sequence goes on along the minus strand of JACVVK020000050.1, from coordinate 1,151,082 downwards.
AGATTCTACAATCACAGTCAGCAATAAGTACAAACATATTTCTCTAAGATCTTGTCAAAACTAAAAGTTCGATCATGCAGGGCTTCACAAGGAGGCGTCATTCCCCGATAACGCAGTGTTCAGGTAATTTTAAACATAGACACCCGCAAGGTGGATATCGTCTGGGGATTTTTTTTTTTCGTGTGTGTGTGTGTGTGTGCGTGTGAAGGCGTGTGCCTGCTTGTTCTGGTATTGTTCCTCATACAGGGAAAAGTTTACCGATACTCTTTACACGCTCCGCTCCTTTGTGTACACGTAATGGAATGCAGTGCTTTGAACGGCTGGGAGATGGAAAACCGATCTGTTCTCCACTCAACCATACAACACAGACCTTTACCGCTTGACATTCTAATCTGGAAGCCCTCTATTGTCACGCCGAGGCGTCTTTCTAGCCGTGTCCACAATGCACTTTCAGCTCAGTGTCAGAAAGGAGGGCCTACAGCTAAGTGCCACCAACATACCATCTACACAACTTCATATTTTATATTAAGCTTCAACAAAAACATTGTCTTTTATTTACTTCACTTCAACTACAAAAAAACTGTAAATCACAGTAAATTACGTTGGGTCTAGTCTACAACTATGTCGATCTATTTCACCTCTACAGTTTCCTGTCACGTCTTTCAGTTTCCAAACGCGAGCAAAAGACTTTTCTTTTTTTAAGCAACATAGTAGAAACAAAAGTGCGTTCTACGCATCCCTCCCCTCCCCCCTCCTCAACCGAGGGGTCGGGGAAGGACGGGATGGGGGTGGAGGAGGGGAGTCTGGTGGCAGTCGGTGTCCAACCGGCTGATCGGACTGTAGATGCACAATGGTCGTAAGTTAGTACATGTATATGTCCTATTGCAGTAGTACGTACATGTACTACAAGAATTCCTGTTCCGGACTGGGAACTAGTAATCTCAGTCCAGGAACTATCGCCTGTTACGGCTAGCTGAGCAAGAAAGGTAAACAGACGAAGCCATAGGTGGTAGTGCTATAATCGAATTACTCAGGAGATCGGTGTCCGCGTTTGAGAATACCACTGTACTGAAGGCGGCGGTGGTACATGTAATGGGAACGTATCTACGTGTACGGAAACAATGTAAAAATGTCGTTCCAGTACAATCTTATAGAAAAGCGGGTGTTGGTTTTCTTGTTGTGATTTGTAGGTTCTGAGTGTGTAAATTTTGTTGTTGTTTCTGTTGATTGGTTGGTGGTGGGTTTTTTTTAAAAATATTTGTTGGTTTGATTGTCTTTGTGTGTGTGTGTGTGTGTGTGTGTGTGTGTGTGTGTGTGTGTGTGTGTGTGTGTGTTTATTTGACTTATTTTATATTAAGATCACAGTATAATGAATGCAGCAACTGCATGTGTCTGAAGACAATTTTCTGTTTAATTTTTTTTTTTTTGGAGAGATAATAAAGTATTTTTGAATTGAATTGAATTGTTCTTTTGGTGTTGGGATATGTAGTTGTTTTGTGGTTCGGTTGATGGTTGGTTGTCTTTTTTTCTCCTGTTTTATTCTTTCCCCACAACTGATTCATTCAAGTCAGTATACTTGAATCCACCCGGTTAACTGCTGGCTCTTGCAGTCATAGTTACGCACTGTATACATATGCATGAACTTGAAAACCGTAGACCAAACTAAAATCATTCTTCATTAGTCCATTCAAATTTGCTTTCCTCCCCCTCCCCCCCCCCCCCAAACACACACACACACACACACACACACACACACACACACACACACACACACACACACACACACACCCTGACACACACTGGTTAAAAATATTTTTGTTACTAATGTTAGATTAGTGACCAAAAAAAAAAAAAAACAACCCAAGAAGCAGAGAGAAACTAGTATCAACTGCACAACAAAATGTTAGATAACAAGTTAAAAGTCATTCACATATCCAGAACGCCATTATACCTCAGGCTTTCGCATGGTGCTTGGCAACTCCATGACTGAGTTACTTTCATCCTCCACCTGTGTTAATTTGGCAATATGTATATGTGCATAAACAAAACCAGAAACAGGTATAAGCACTATTTCAGTAGGCCTAGGCTGCCAGATTGTTACTTTGCTATTTCCCTGAAGTCATGAACAAAGATAACTAATTGAGACAGGGTCGGCAGTGATTATAGATAAGCAATACATAAACATGCTCTGACTACTTACAATTCCATGGGGTGGGTAGGTGGGTCTTCGGGGGTTAAACGTCCTCTTCCACCACATACCGGTGATATCAAAGACGGGGCAACGGGACAATTCTATGGGAATACTTACACCAGAAACCAAAGCCACTATAACAGATCACCAGCTACATGTAGTATAATTATATTGCATGGTTATTATAGACAGGCATCGAAAGCAGGTGATAATGTAATTCTAATGAAAGAAAATTATGAAGCAAACTTAATAAATACAAGTCTTTGTTTATAGGTAACCGAAAAAAGGATTGCCTCTCAGAAAATACACAATGCACAAATAGCACACCCTCTCTCCACCCTTAACTTCAGTGTGAACCCACCCAAGCAAATATTTAGCAAAGGATTTGATGTCTTTCATAAATGTTATCATCATAGTTAACTGATTTACAACCGACACACCAAAGGCCACTTACTGAAACCCCTTTGTCCCTCCTGCTAGACGTGTGCCTCCAGTTAGAGACACACTTCTGATACCACTTCAAATTACGCCTATGCTAGACAGTGTGTTTGTTAAAACACTTTTTATCGAAAGTGACAAGAGCGCCGATATTGCTTGTGGCAAGTTGAAGAATTTTTTTTATACATGTACATCGAAAAACCCATGGTAAAATGTGTCAGTTCTCTTTGTCAAAGCTTTGTACAAGGTGAGTGTAGGGCAATAAAACCGAAGCAATAAACACACAGGCGCCTTGCCCTGCCCTCTTGTTAGTCCTCTCAGCGGGCGGTGGTTTTCGGTCAGCGATAGAACTGGACCTGTCAAGACACGCTTGCAAATCAAGACTCCGCTGTATACAATTCAAATTTTAAATCACCACAGTATGGGTGCAAAAAGAATACAGAATTTGTACTAACCTGCAGTACCGACATTTCTGATCGGAATCCTCGCTACATTTGCCAACAAGGACGGACAGAAACCATGGAAGCGCCGAGCTCAGGGTTGAAAGCGGGCGGGCTTCCCGTAGCTGCAGACGCCAAGACGATTGCCATGTGCTCGCGCATGCGTGACTTACGCTTCCTTTCTTTTAGCAGACGACATGCTGACAAGCCTGTGACCATGTTACTGTTGGAACGTCCAGTCGGAGTTGGAAACTGTAGCATGACCAGTGACATCCATTTTAGAGAAAACAAACCCTTTGTCTTTTTTCATGGCTTGACATGACTGACCTTTTCTCCAACTAGCGAGGATGACACTTCCGTGTAAAAAGGCCGTCCCCAGGCCGTACGTGACACTGCAGACAACACTGCTGTACACGCACTGAGGTTACTTCATAAATAATATCGCAGGCTTCAAGTTCATCAGTGAGCCGATCTTGGAACGGGACGTGTGAAACATAGTATCCACGCTGATCATGCATTTACTTGCCTGTGACACCGGATATTTGCGGCTCCTTGGTCGCAGAAATGAGGTGGCTGGGCGGGGTTTCGTAAGGCAGGTGGGGATGGGAAGGGAGGGGCTGTGGGAAGAGGGGTGGTGGTGGGTGATAAAAAAAAAACCACCCAAAACTGGCATATTAGATTAGTCTGGTCTTCTGAGTAGTAGGAATCTGCATTAACATTCATGCAAAGCTACCAGTTCAAAAGCATACTATTACTATACTGCAACTGACAGCCATTGACTAGTATGGTGGAATCACTGAAGCAGAGTAGAGATGCACTCACAGGAATGGATACATGTACATAATTATATTCCTTTAGTCTACTTGCTGATACATGTACTTAAATGCCTCTCTGCTGAGACAAAGCACAATGCTTTTATTATTACTATAGTTACTAGCCGGTTCGCATTTTGTCGGCCGTATCGCTTAGGTTTGATATAATTTAGAGCTACATAATATGCTGAATGCAAGCAGCATAATACAGTTTTGGAACCTACCTATAGTGCTACAGCCAGAACAGGATAACCATGTCACCCCTCAAGCCATCAGTCATAGTTTGGATGACCAATTTGCTAACGTTCATCAGCTAGGATCCCTCCCCTCGATCTCTTCTTCCACACACTCCTTCAGAGAGAGAGAGAGAGAGAGGGACAATGACAATGATTCTTTATTTATCAACGGTTAAAGCTTTAACACAAAGGTCAATTTTCAAACTTGCCGTTGCTACAGCTACTACATAACTATAAAGAACAGCTACACTACACAAAAAGAAGGCGCAATCCAACACACACATACACACACACACACACACACACACACACACACACACACATACACACACACACAGAGGTTACGTCAAGGATCATAATTGTATACTGATGTGGAGAGAGAGAGACAATGACAGTCCTTTATTTTCCAACGGTAGAAGATTTTGGCCAAAAGGCCACTTTGCAACCTTGCCGTTGCCAGACTACAGTACGAGAGTAAAAGTAAGCTTAGGATTATACATATTACAGACATTTAAAACTGCCGAAAATACGTGTACAAGAAAGCGGAGACTGAATAAGCATAATATCTAAAAACCAGAGAGAGAGTGTGTGTGTGTGTGTGTGTGTAAGTATGCAGCAAGATTAGATTCGGATTATTGACATGGAGCCGGCTATTTGTTAGGTAAAGTCGAAACCGAGTTCTTTCGTTTGTCTGACGCCGATGACCGCCGATGGGGAACGCCCCCGAGTTCCTACTTGGTGTGATTTTCCCATGGTGTAGCATTGTCGATTTGGGCTTTAGCCGGTAGGCTTAGCTTTAGCTCAATTGATTACTTTTCCTTGAGTCGCCCATCGAATGGGTAAAAATCTCATAAAAACAACCTTAAAAGGTACGATTTTACCCTACTATTTAAATAACCTGCTCTGTTTTCTTTTGCTTTCAAAGTTAATGTGACATACATAGTCCGTTCGTTGACCTGTATTTAGGTATTTTGTGTGTATGGACTTTTCCCCATCCATAAACAACAACCGCATACTGTGACTGTGAGTCAGTTTAACAGAGGTATGATGTAGGTGTATTCATATAATATGCCTTTCTTAACGCGGTCGCGTGTTTAAATTTTCTTCGAACGTGAATTATGCATCTAATGCAATTAATATTTCGTCCAAAACGTGCTCTAGACTGTTCAGCTGAACAGTGTTTCGTTCAATTTCACTTTTAGTTTCACATTTACTACAAATTCAATACTAGAACGTTACCAGTATCGATAGTAGGAGTAATTCTTTTTGTTGTTGTTATTTTACATATTATGCCTTTCCTGTATGTTATATGGAGTTAAACTGAATTTTTTTTTAAAAGCAACAATCGATGATTTTTTATATCATTTTATCATTACCATTATATGTGAAAAATTGAAGTGCGCTGTAAAGTATAACTTCTTGAAATGTTTGTTTTGTAATTGTAGGTCTCAGTCTTCACATCAGCATTGGACAAGAGGTCACCCCTCAACCGAGTTTGAGGAATTACAGTGTCGTCAGCGTGCCACCAGTTGATCTCTGTAGAAAGCAACTTTCAGTATGTAAACAATGAGTGATACACATTGTAAATCCTAGGAAAGTGACTGGTGAGTGGAACTGGAAGTCAAACAAACACTGATACAGACTTTATCACAGAGCCTGCAGAGATTGAAGCATGTGCTGGTGCTAGCCGAAGGCAGAATGGATACAGTGCGGCCCAAGATTCTTAGTGGTAGGGAACATCCTGCTTTCAAGCATCCGCAGCATGCGCACAAAGCCTTTGATCTTCTGAATCATATGAGGAGGTATGTAGAACTTTACTGTGTGTTGTACGCCTCATTTTCTTGACCCTAAAGCCTGTGTAAGTGTGTAATGGTAACCTGTATCATGTCCTTGCACGATTCAATGTTTTGGAAGTTGGAGATTTGATAGACTGTTACATCAGGAAAAAAGTAGCTCTCAGCCACTCTTTTATTAGTGATGAAAATGGTTGAAAAACCATAGATTGGGGCTTTCTGTGTTTTCACTACTACTCCCTTCTTTTTTTTCTTTTTTTTTTTTGGGGGGGGTGGGGGGGGTGCTTGTGCGCCATTAAGCCCTAAATAAATAAATAACTAGCTTAATTTTTCCTTTTTTTGTAAAGTGTGTGGGTGTTTTTTTGTGTGTGTGTTTTTTGTTTTTTTTTTTGGGGGGGGGGAGTATTTTTTATCATTAGAAAATAGAATTTGTTATTATCAGTATGCATTATATTCATATTAAACAGTTCCGTGATTTTCTTGTCTGCGTACACGTACTGTGGCAATTACCCAGTTTCAGCAGCGCTGTTTGCTTTGTCTTCTTCCAGGTCGGGGTTGCTGTGTGATGTGACGCTGAAGGTTGACAGCATTGAAATCCCAGCACACAAGAATATCCTGGCGTCATGCAGCCAGTATTTTTATGCCATGTTTACTGGAGAGATGACGGAGTCTAAACTGGACTGCATCACTTTACAAGAAATAGACCCCAAGGCATTAGCACTTCTTGTGGATTTCATTTACACATCTGAGATTCATGTTACAGAGGAGAATGTGCAGGTGTGTGTGTGTATGGAGAGGGGTGGGGGGAGATTGTCTTCTTTTATATTTTTTTCTATAAGACTTCTTGTTGTTTAATGTGTATTTGCTTTGTTGTTGTTTTAAAGGAATAGCGCTGTAGGATGGCCATAGTAGGATGATACGTACGTAGCAGCGTTTCATGTACAGAAACAAAGGAGAGTTCAACTTTGCATGTTTCTTGGTTTTGTTTTTTGTTTCACAAATACCTTTATAGTAAAAATCATGCAAATAAGTGTGTGTATGAAAAATATGGCTGTAGATTTTACTACATGTATTACTGTTAATGTTATGCTTAAACAGCAAGAGTATGTCTGGTTTTCTGTAGGCAGTACGCGTTTTACTACTTTTAGTCAACATATGTGTTACACTCATGCATAATCATGCCTCTGTCTACAATTCTGTCGTACCTTCAGACGTTACTACCGGCTGCCAACATTCTGCAAATCACTGAAGTGAGGGATGCCTGCTGTGAGTTCCTGCAGGCCCAGCTTCATCCGTCCAACTGCCTTGGAATCTGTGATTTTGCTGACATCCATGCATGTGCTGATTTACACAACCATGCACAGACATACATCGAGCAACATTTTACGTATGTTTGCTGGATGCATTTCTTCTTTCTGGGTTTTTTTTTTTGTTTGTTTTTTTGTTGTTTTTTTTTTTTTTTTTTTTGGGGGGGGGGGGGGGGTTTAAAGTATATATGTGTATGTAATGAATGATATGAAGTGAGCACAGTTTGAGTCTTGACTTTGAGCATGGCAGTTCCATACAAGTGATCATTAAAAACGGGTATACTAAAATGTATCTGTTGGTGGTAAACTATTCTAAATTTATTTACATTAATTTTTTTTTAATTTTTTTTTGCCATTTGGCGTTTAAATGAATTTGCTACAATTAGAGTCAGAATAAGTTGTAGCAATACATAAACGTGGTGTGAACAGTGATATTCTATGTCAGTATGTGTACAAAGTGTACTTTTGTTCCAGGGAAGTGGTGCATTATGATGAATTCCTGTCCCTGAGTGCTGAACGAGTGTCCAAGCTGATACTAAGTGACAGGCTTACAGTGACAGCTGAAGAACAGGTGAGAGTTTAATCATGAAAGTCAGTACTGCAGGCTAGTTAAGAAGAAAATCAATCAGAAACTTTTTTTCCCCAAAAAAGACCAGCATTGGAATGTGTACTGTGAATCAGTTAGATTGTTGCTAGCATAAATGTGATCAGTTTAGTGCTGCGTGTGATCTTTCATTGGTACAGCACATCAGGTCAGTATTCTGAACTTGTGAATAAAAGTAAACTTACTTGTTCAAAAAGTTTCTTCCAGATACATGTGTGTTTGTGTCTGTAACTGACTTGTACTTGCGGAATCACCATCATTTGTTCCACATGTGCTTTGTGTGTCCTGACATACCAATCAGGCCTTCAGGGGTCGAAATTCTCTGCGGTCCCACGAATTTCCACGATTTAGAAATCTGTTTCCGCCAAAAACAAGTTAGGTTCTGCGGAAGAAAAAAATTTCGGTGGCCCACCCCCTACTGTCAGTGCACGTGACTGTGGACAGGGACAGGGCAATTAGCGCATCTCCTCCAGCTAAACCAACTGCAGCAGAGCGGATGGTGATCACCTCATCTGCCAGTTCCGACGTCCTTTACAGCTGTCAAATCGTTGACCATTCTTTTCACAAGACACACTATCACACGCATGTCGGTGCGTGTGAACATGTTTCACAGACAGTTTGTGTGCCAGTGTATGTGAGCAAATTAAGGCAGATATTTGATAGGTATGGTGCGGTTACTAATCCTCCTTTTTTTCATTTTGACAAAAAAGAACACGGAAACTGCCACTGGGCCGGAATTCAGCGGGACTAAACTCAGTGATTTGACACATAGTAAATCGGCAACGCCGGGATGTCAGTCAGTGCACGTCGTTTGGACGTACGTGTGTGTGTGTGTGTGTGTGTGTGTGTGATTGCCACCGTGATGGTGAGAGAGACTGTGATGCCGCTGGAAATTCAACCAGATTAAACTCGGTGAGAAAACAAAAAATAACATATCTTTTCTGAATTTTTTCATCCTAGATTGTGTGCAATTTTCCAGTCGGAATGCACCAGACTGCACAGATTTTAATCTGGATTTAAAAAATCCTAGGTAGCGCGTCTTCAGCGCTATGCAGTCGTGGCTTCGCCACTCCTCTGAAAATTTTCCTCTCTTTTCATCCTGGATCATTTCTACCCCTGGGCCTTAAAAGTTAACTGATGCACACTTTGCAATGACTACGGCAGATTTTCTTCAACCATCTGTACGTCATCCAGGTGTACGAGGCTGTTATGTCCTGGGTACACCACGATCTCCATCGACGGCAAGAAGATCTGGAAAGCTTGCTTGAACATGTCCGTCTCCCGCTGATGGCCCAGGACTACATTGTGCAGCGTGTTGAGGAGGAGCCACTGATCAAAGGAAACTCGCGGTGCAAGGATTTCTTGATAGAGGCGATGAAGTACCACCTGCTGAAAGTGGACCAGAAGGCCATGTACAAGACGCCGCGCACACAACCCCGCAATCCCATTGGACTGCCCAAGGTACTGATGTAAAAAAAAATTTTTAACCATGTACAAGACGCCGTGCACACAACCCCGCAATCCCATTGGACTGCCCAAGGTACTGACGTGAATTTTTTTTTTAACGATGTACAAGCCGCCGCGCACACAACCACGCAATCCCATTGGACTGCGCAAGGTACTGACATCAATTTTTTTTTAACCATGTACAAGACGCCACGCACACAACCTCGCAATACCATTGGACTGCCCAAGGTACTGACAATTTTTTTTTTTAACCACATGTACAAGACGCCGCGCACACATCCTCGCAATCCCATTGGACTGCCCAAGGTACTGACGTAAATTTTTTTTTAACCATGTACAAGACGCCGCGCACACAACCCCACAATCCCATTGGACTGCGCAAGGTACTGACGTAAATTTTTTTTTAACCATGTACAAGCTGCCACACACACAACCCCGCAATCCCATTGAACTGCCCAAGGTACTGACGTAAATTTTTTTTTTTTAAATGGAGGCATATCAGTTTGTAACTCCAGCACTGTTATAGTTATAGTGCTGGCCTAATGAGAGTTTTGTCGCATGGTTGGTACAATGACTGTCACACTTGGTATTTGTCTTTTCAGGTTTTACTGGTGGTCGGTGGTCAGGCGCCAAAGGCAATACGCAGTGTAGAATGTTACGATTTTAGTGAAGACAAGTGGTATCAGCTGGCTGAGATGCCTTCCAGACGTTGTCGATGTGGTATGTCTCTCATCATCCTCTTTCACACAAACAGTTCGCAGTTCAGGTTACTTGGCTATTTATTGGCTTCCCAAGCGCTACTATACAGATTACTGTTTTTGTGTGTCATCTTTCAGTGGGTGTGTCTATAGATCAATTTGTTGTAAAACTAAACAATGGGTTTTCTCAGGACAGTTGTAAAAAAACAGAAAAAAAACACCCAAACCAACAATGCATGGTTCTTGTGAGTTGGCTGGGCTTCTCTTTTTTTTTTCTTCTTCTTCTTTTTTTTTTTTTCTGGAACTCTTACTTCCTTACATTATGCATATATTATATGTGTACAATGTAATTTTCGTGCGTTGTTTTTCCCTCACAGGACTGGCAGTTTTGAATGGTTTGGTGTATGCTGTTGGGGGCTTTAATGGCTCATTGCGAGTCCGCAGTATTGATGTATATGACCCAGTTTCTGACACTTGGAACTCATGTCCGAGTATGGAGGCTCGGCGTAGCACTTTGGGAGTCGCTGTTCTCAATGGCCTTATCTTCGCTGTGGGCGGGTTTGATGGATCTACAGGTAGGCTTTAGAGATTGTTCGTGTGGTTTTGTTGGTTTTCCCCCCTTGCCCTGCCTATGGACTTACTGTAATCCACGTCTCCACTCGGCAAGACCCGAGGCCAAAGCACGGCCCCGCCCCTTTCCTCTCAGTGCCGTGTATTGGCAAAACACAGTACGTCCATGACGCCGTTTTATGGATAAATAGATGATTTCAAGATGAACGACATCTACGTTATGGTCTGTTTCCTCAAATGACGTCAGTGAACTTACTACAGTACTTTCTTTCCAAGTTTCAGTCATATCAAACTACTCGTGCCTCCCACGTTGTCGTGTCTGGCAAAAAGCTTGCCAGACCATGCCACGTGTTGTGCTAATTATGCCGCGGGACGCGATTGGCTGATTGGCACTTTTGACTGACAGCAGTGTAGTCGTGCATTATCAGGATGTATGACTTGTTGCATAATCCTAATTAAATAAGTATGCATTTCAGAGCATAGACTTTTGTCCATTTTTTTTTTTTTTTTTTAAATTTCACTGAGATTTACTAGGTTGCTGGTGTGAATCTTGTCTTCATTTACAATCTCCTTTTATGGCAGTACAATTTGTTCAATGTATTATCAACTAATATGCATTTTTATGCAGGGCTAGACACAGCAGAGTACTTTGACCCACGAATAGGAGAGTGGAAGACCATCGCCTCCATGAGTGTCAGGCGGAGCAGTGTTGGTGTTGGAGTTGTGGGTGGTAAGTACATGTACATCACTGACGCAGAAGCCGCAGATAGTACAGTTACAATGCTTCTTGAGCAAGTTTGTACACTATACACCTCCGGTGGATGAAACTTCCATAGGAATGGCAGTGATCTTCTTGAAGTCAGCATTCCATTTCATACACATGAGTTTTCTGCACTGACACAGTAGCAAAAGAGTTTGCCAGTTTGTTTCCAGACTCATGTTCGACTGTTACGCTTTTTTCCTTAAACAAGGAGTTTTCCTGTTGTTTTCCCTTTTGTTGTTGCAACAACGAAACCTTACATTTGAAAGAGTGAAAGCAGAAAACAAGAAAAAAGGAAGTGCTAATTACTAAGATTTATTAGTAATCAGCTGGTTACTAGTATTCGTGATCACACAAGCAGAACACTGACACTGTCTTGTGGTTTGGTGTGTGCTTTGTCTAGGCATGCTGTACGCTGTTGGTGGTTATGACGGCGCATCAAGACAGTGCTTGAGTTCTGTGGAGTGCTACAACCCACTGTCTGACCTGTGGATGACAGTGTGTGAGATGTCCTGTCGACGCAGTGGCGCAGGTATTGTTCACAAACATCGCCATTGTTCATGATTCACCAATACTAATATTTATTGTTTGGTCATTGTTTCATGTGTCAGGTTATGCAAGTCAAATTTTACTTTATTGCCCAGTAAATGAAACTGAATTGAATTGTGTTGTATGGGTACAATTGTTGAAGATTTCTTTGGGACGACTCAAACTTAAGAAATAAATATGCACAACTGGTTGGCTGATTTGCTCTCTGTGGGTTTCTTACAGGTGTTGGGGTTGTGGATGGACTGCTGTACGCAGTTGGTGGCCATGACGGTCCCCTGGTGAGGAAAAGTGTGGAGGTGTTCAACCCAGAAACGAACTGCTGGTCTCAAGTGGCTGACATGCACACCTGTCGCAGAAATGCTGGTGAGGGAACGCTGTCAGCGTATTGTTGCCTACCTGCTTCTTGTTTGTTTCTTGTTTATAATGAGAGATGCAGTTTTCGCATATTGTTGATCACGCTGTTCTCAGTTGTTCCCTCTTTCCTCAGTACAGATTTTTTGCTGATGTCTTCATGTGGATAAATCACACTTAAAATAATTAAAAAATAATTAATTATACATGATGATGATGATTGGCCATTTCTGTAAAAGACTTCCATGCTGGCTGCATGCTCACGATGCCTTTGGGGTGGGGGAAGAAAGAAAAATAAAAACGAAGAGTGTTTTATAAAAATCATAACTGAGAGAAGATGTGCGTCTCCGCTTAAAGGTCTTAATTGTTGTGGAACCTGGCATGAGGTGAGCTGGTAAGTTGTTCCAGAGGGAAGGAGCTGCACTCTTGAAAGCCCGCGCCACAGCGTTTCTTGTTTGTGTTGTCGTAGTAGCTTGGAACAGGAAGGCTGGACTAGGTAGAAGATCTTGGGTGGCATGCAGGTCTGTAGAGTGGTATGATCTCAGCATGTAGTTGATATAAATTGATAGTCCATTCATCACGATGAAAATGTATTAGTGATTAATTCATTTATTGATTGACGCAATTTCTCCATTCCAATTTTTTCAAGGTGTGGTGGCGAATGGTGGCTACTTGTATGTGGTTGGGGGTGATGACGGATCTTCAAACCTGGGATCAGTGGAGATGTTTGACCCTCAGACAAACTCTTGGACACTGCTGAACTGTTCCATGATGACCAAACGCAGCTATGCAGGCGTGGCTGTTATAGAGAAACCCACATTATAGTGATGTGTTCACAGGTGTTCATCTGTGATATTTTGCTGTCATTACTGTGGTATCAAATTGAAAATCAGCTGCCGTCAAACAGAAGTTGCTGGAGTTGCTGAAACTGTGGAACATCCCAGTGGGCAAGATCAGAGGCATTCATCCAGAAAAGTTCTCTTTGTTACTCATATTTAGTCTGGCAAGCTTGTAGTAAGCAATCTGTGTGTGTGTGTGTGTGTGTGTGTGTGTGTGTGTGTGTGTGTGTGTGTGTGTGTGTGTGTGTGTGTGTAAAACCAGCATAGCTTGACTCCTGGATGCCAAAAATGTGTTGTGATGACTTTTACAGTGGCAAGTGTGCAACTCACTGACAGTTTGCTTTTTGATTCCACACATCAGGCCTGACCAAATTGAATGTAGAAACGCTGGTATTCAGGACTCCGGAATTATTGACCTGCACAAGAAGATCACAACTTAGCTGCCTAAAGGCACAGTGCATGAAATGGTCTGTTCAAGCCATGCATTGAGTTTCGAAGCCACCAGACAGAACAAGTACCAGAAAGAAACAATCGAGACAGTATGTGGGTTTGTTGTTTCCAATGCCAGTTATTGTGAAGGGAGGTTGTCTGTTTATGGGCCGTGCTTGCTTTCATCGGCACTTCACCGGGTGTCCGTTAATTTCTTCTCCGCTTTCACGTCTTTGCCTTTTATGGATAACTTTGGTGTCTAAGACAGACTATTTTTGAGGGCCATTTACACTGGATGAGCAGCTGCCTATCACAAATGAACGAAACAGTAGAAAGTCTGCCTTGCTGGACCACTTCTTTTTATCTGTGGACCAGCTAAAGTTCAGTCAGATGTTTGTAAGTGATTATTCACTCAGATTGTTCTTTTGTGGAAGAGTGGAATTTAATTGATCAAGATATGGGCAGTTACCACAATCCACAGTTTAGTTATTGTGTCTGTCGTCTGAACTGTCAGCCAATGAGCTGCCAACTAATGAGCTGTTATGATGATGATGATATTGATTATTTAATATTTTCAAAACAGCTGGCATTGTAAGAGTGAGATTTTGAGATGAGCTACATGTATCAGCAGTTGGCCAGCTCACTTCCTAACTGGAGTCAAGTCACTCACAAGTTGTGTGTGTGTGTGGGGGGGGGGGGGGGTGTACGTGTGTGTGTGTGTGTGTGTGTGTTGAAGGAGGAAGTGGGAAAGTTTTATATCTGCTGGTGTGTTTCATGTGAAAATCCTTCACTTAGAAATGTGGTACATGCGAGTGAATCCTTCCTGTGTGCAGCTGTGCTGTTTAAAGTTCACACCAGTGCATGAGCTTAGTGTAGGAATGACTGATTCTTTCATTGGTACTGTCACAGTGGTTAGCTGGCCTGTATTGGAGTTAGGGACTCTGTTTCAGTAGTGGTATGATTACACTCACATCATACCTAAGGTTTATATCTGGCTGTACAGATCTGCAGCTTCAGCTATCTGTGTATGCAGACCCAAGTTACCGGAGTACACATACAACCAAGAGTACATGACATTATACATGAGGTCCAGTCTGTCTGTGATTCCATGTGACCTTCTTCCCTGAGTGGTTATACTCTGCACTTTATTTGCAGGAATGGGTGTTAAAACCATTATGACACACCTGCATGGTACTTGATCGACAGTTTGACTGGCCTAGATTACTTGTGCAAATATTTACAGGTGCTTATGGTGCATCTGTGTGAGGTTAGTCCATGAGTCAGAAGTTAATTACTGCTAGTTTCCATCAACAGATTTAAGGTAAAATTAGGTGATACAGCCTGTGGTTACAGTGATGAACTGATCTAATGTGATGATGCAAGTATTTTCGTCACTAAGCTTTCGTAGCATGTGGCATACGCCCATGTAAAGACAGGTCTGGACTAGGGCTCAGTTGTTATAGTTTGCCTGTTAGGGGGTGCAAATGTATACCAGTCAATTACATCGATATTTCGCATGAAGTTAAGACGTAGAATGAAGTCAGCGACCACGTGACTTTACTTTGCGAGACATTTGCACCTCCTCCCGTGTAGCAGGGATACAGTCACCCCCGTTTGTGGACGACTGGAGTTTATTTGCCCGTCCTGCGCATGACTGGTATACATTTGCACCCCCTAACGGGCAAACTATACCAGCTGAGCGGTATTAGGACTTCTTGATTTAGAGGCACTGCAGTCACTTGACTAATTTACAGTTCCTTCGAAGTAGAAAGATCCATACATAAGCAGAATCACCATTCATACCTGCAAGAGAACTATTTTATGAGCCTACTTTTTCAGTGTGGTTGTACTCTGTCTGCCTGAATTGTAGACGAGAAGAAGCAAACTTAGCCATGGGAGCAAGATATGTTATTTTTCACAGGCTTATGTGTGTTTCAGTTTTGGACCAGCTTCAATGCTATTTGTGATAATATTTCATGTGAAATGACTAACAGTATGCTTACAGCTTTTGTAAATGTGAGGGCATCATTACACACACGCACACACACACACACACACACACACACACACACACACACACACACACACACATTCATTTTCATTAGGGTCTGCTTCAGTTTCAAATGCAGGGTTTTGTTATAGTGTTCATATAGCAGACAGTTAATATCATTTGCAGCTCAAATTGTGCAATATCTTTTTAAGCAAATGTACATGTATACATGTTCTGAAAAGCGCCAAGATAGCGGCACTGCACAGATCAAAGGGACAATTGTGGGATAATAATGGGATAATTGTTCCATTAAAGCAAGATTTAAAAAAAAAAAAAACTATTCCTGGAGTTAGATTCAAGAAAAATCCCTTTCAGATGCTTGAATTCCCACTAAAATTCAGTGCTGCTCCAGTAAACAGATCATGCATTTATTGTTGAAGCAGACCTAATGATGGGTAGCAAAAATACAACCATTTGTATGACAAAAATTTTGGTGTTCATGCGCGCAGTGTTTGCAGACTGTTTCTGTCAAACTGCCTAGATATAAATAAAGATTAATGAAAAGATCTGGGTGTGTGTGTGTGTGTGTGTGTGCAATGTAAGGACGCTGCCCAAGTTTGCTGGTGAGGATTGTAGACCAGCCACCGCGTCCTTTCTCTCTCTCTCTCTCTTTTCGTTCTTTTTTCCAAGCCACTGACAATTTTGAACTGTGATGCGTGCGACAACGACTGCTCCCTGGAACTCCTCTCGCCAAAGAATACTCCCTCGAAAGTAGACTTCCGCTAATGGCGCCGCTCTCGAATGCTTGGATGATGATGTGGATTACGTGAAAGTTAGAGACGAGCAGGTTTGCTGTTTTCCCCTGCAGGTAGCCACATGCTCGGCCAGAAGAATGGGGAATTGTCTGACAAGATGCTTCGGCATAGTAGACAGGCGGTAAGTCCGGCAGCGTTCCCAAAATGCTTGCGCCACGTCCTAGTCAGGGTGTGAGGTTCCGCCTACCATCAAAATTAGACACGAGCCTATGAATAAGACTGACACCTAAAAAAAAAAAAAAAAATTTAATGAAAAAAAATCATAGAACCATACAAATCAAGTGTGTAATCCATGTCTCAGGAACCTGATTAAGCCAACAAATTTAGTTATTACTGACAAGAAGGAAGGTGATGGCACACTGAACTGTCAAGCTTGGCTGCTGCATGCACACTACTAAATTCGTACAGATATATTATTTAATGTCATGAATCCTCTTGCACTTTCTGAACTATAAACAAAAGTTCTGAAAGACAGATTTCACAAGTCCGGGGGTGGGGGGGATGAGTGCTGAGTAAAGACTGGGAACTTTGTGCGATATTATTTATCAAGTGTCGCTGATTACTTTCAGAAGAAAATACCTGAAGTCACACTACAGTGTGGAAGGCGAGCAGTCCATCGAGGTAATGTTTCCTTCAGTCTCTCCCTCTGTGTCTCTTTCGCTCTGCGAGAAAGCGTGTGTTTATAAGTTTTGGTGTTAGGATTATGAATGTGTTAGGATCATAGTAATACATGTATCATTGTATGTGTGTGTGTGTGTGTGTTGTTGTTGTTGCTGTAATGCTTTCATCTTTGAAAAATTAAATGGACATTTTCAGTCATAACAGATGATGACATTTTTAGGTTAAGAATGAGTGGTTGCTGGTAAACTTTAACTGGAAGTCAAAACCAGTTCTTTGCATGCTGTTCACTCAGTCACAAACTTTTTTTTTTTAATTAAATCATTTGATTTTATCATTTGTTAATGTATTGAAATAAAAGTGACCTGCAAGAATAGTAGCTGATGGTGTTGTATCCATGCGTTGTTTTTCAGGTTGCTTCAGAAGTATGGCATTTACAAAATTACCAGTCGATTTTCCCTTGTTGCTTTTCACTGATGATACTTGATAGTTGTTTTGCTTGATTTTGGTGTAATGTGAATTTCATTAATGTTTACTGATTTTAAAAAATTACCATGGTTTAATATATTACAGCCACCTTTGGAACATAAATCACATACATAATTCACATAGGGTTTAGTCTAAATTGTTCTGCCGTACATTAACAGCCTGAGTGTGTGCTATGCACCGCTTCATACCCTCTAACTTTTCACTGCAACCCAAAAAACATGTATCCAATACCACCATTATGAAAGTTTTTGGTATCTTGACTGAAACTAGTGAAAGTGAAACTGTAGTTCCACTCCCTATCCTTCACAGTCACACTCCCCAGTTTTCCCTTTGTGTCGTGTGTGTGTGTGTGTGTGTGTGTGTGTGTAGGATTTAATTTCATACTCAAAACCACTTTATAAGTGAACAATGTGCTGTACTTTGTGTCCCTGACAGAAGTTAGAACAATTGGTACAAGCAGCAGATTGACAAGTTTCCCAGGAACTAAGCTCTTTAATTGTCAGGTTGCAAAGTTATGCATTGGAGTGTGCATCCTTTAAAATCATCAGCTCTTTTTGTATTACTATTAGTATCTAGGTCTAGCAGAGAAAGGTTTGTGGCCTAAAATATGTAAAGTGCTAGACATTCAAAAAGGAAAAAAAAAGGTCCATGGCCTGAAAATAGTAAAATGTGAAGTGCTAGACCTTTTAGTTTTGTGTTAACATTTTTCACTTAAAAGTCTTTGCCAGCATCTGCTGCAAAGTTATATTATTTCCATTGTTTGTGTTAGCAAGGTTTCAATGCGAGCCAGAGGCTTGTACTGAGCAACAGCTTGCCAGAAGGTTGAATTGATTTTCTATAGAATAATAGACAGTGTCAGTGTGTTACTGCTATAATGTGTCATGTGAATCAGGTAGTGAGAAAGAGTGTGAGTGAATCAGTTAGATTACTGGAATGACTGATTATCTGCCACTGGCAGATGCTTCCACAAGATCCGGTTGCATGCCCAGTACGAACTACTAATGTACTAGGGCAGCATAGGTCAAATAAACACAACAGTTTATGAGTTATGTGTGATGCTTATGCTGCTGCAGTACCTGTACTGAGTGTACTGGTACTAGAAGTCGCTCAATAATGTTGAAAATGCACCAGCAGCTAGAGTGAACTGTCACATAGTGGGCATGCTTTGGAAATGTTCAGCCCACCAAATTTGAAAAATGATTTGTGCAAAATTTCTAAACTCCGAAATTTAAATAGCTGAGCTGACCCTTCGCACCATGTGATTGTAATGTGTTTATGTCCAGTGTTTGAGAAAATGCGTGTGATTCACATAAGCATGCATGTTGGGTTCAGTTCGCGGAGCTTTGAGCCGATTCATGAAATTGGGTAAAGCACCTATACAACACTCATTATTATTATTAATATTACTATTATTATTATTATTAAAATGTTTCTAAGGATGATGAAAATAATGGAATGAAGACTTAACACACATACATATAGTTTCACTCTTATTAATCAATGTATTTCACTCTGTGTCAGTGTGTGTGTGTGTGTGTGTGCACGCGCACGCGTGTGTGTAAACCATGTGACTCTTGAATCAGCAATACCATAACCAAAGTATTTAATAGTATTTTATTTTATTTTCAGTTTGAAAATTTGATGGATGATGTAAGTATGCCTGCTACTCTTTATTCCTTTATTTTATTCAAAATTTGTTTGCAAAAATACAATTTTAACCCTGGTCCTGCTGAGAACGGAATATTCTGGACTTCCTTCTGGGCTTATCAACATTTAAGACAAATTAATTCAGAAGGATGAGGCTTAATATGGAATGTACTATGATTCTGATTTTGTAGACATTTATGTTGTAAACTTGAGCAAGAGCATAATTCAACTCAAGGGCCATAGGTATAGGAACTGATTTGAAGTAAAATTTATATTATGAAAAAAAATGCTTGAGTGAACAGTAAATCTGAAGCCACACCCCTTGGCTTACTCACTCACTGACATAGGTTACACAGTTTAAATGTTTGCATCAGGTTTGAATTTTTGTGAAATAACATTAAACATTGCCATTTTGTCTGGAATAAACTGTGTAACTTTGGAGAAAGGTCTTTCTTTTCTGCAGCACCGACTATTTGGAATTCTCTTCCTTTGTCTGTCCACTCAGCAAGCACTGACTCGGCCTTCCGCTCTGCTTTAAAAACCTATCTCTTTAATGAATTCTTTCACTGAACCGGTGTGTGTGTGTGGGGGGGGGGGGGGGGGACCTTGAGCATCGTGACCATGGACCTGATTGTAGTGTTAGATACGTTGTGTGTTTTGTGAGGGTGTACTACTTGTTTGTATGTGATTGCATTGTTCTGTTTTTCTTTTCTTGTGAAGCGCTGTGAGCTCTTTGTGAGATAGAGCGCTATATAAATATCAATTATTATTATTATTATTATTAACAGTAAGACATCTTGCGTTGTTTCAGGTAATTTGAAGAAAGTTATCTTTGAGTTTGACAGTTTGTATAGATCTGGTACTAGTGGTAGTCTGTATGATTTTGTCCAAACTGATTGCAGGATAACACACAGGATGAGATGAGCAGGTCAGTTGCCTTCACTTTCAGTGGTGCCAATCACACAGTAATTAATAGAAATGGAACACACATTAAACATTTTGAAAGGGGAGTGAAGAGATGACCAATACAGTGTTTGACAGAGACATTTAACAGTGACTGGACATTGGGGGTGGGGGGGGGGCTTATTCAAATTCAAATTCAAATTCAAACATCTTTATTATCCAGTTTAAAAACCGGAAAATTTCCTTTTGGTGCCCGCACTGCACAGTTTAAAATAAATGAGGTTAAGTATCACAGCATACACGTATTTTAAAAAAAAAAAATTAAAATAAAAAAAAAAAATAAAAAAAAATAAGAGTACATTCATTTTAAAAAACCGGACTGCACACACACACACACACACACACACACACACACTCACACACACACACGATGCACTGTACAAGCATAAAAGGCATAAATTAAGGAAGCATTAGTGGATATATAATTTAGTAATGGTGGATATAGTAAACAAAAAATGCACACACAGACACACACACTTCCAATGCATTTACGTTGTGCTGTTGTGTGATTTTCCCCACTAACTTTGCCCTTGTGGCCAACATCAGAGGACAGCTAGAGCTAACAGCAGGACCTTTTACAGTTTCATCCTATGTGCGATGGGTACGTTGCCTGCAGCCATTGACACAGCAGTGTAAAATGGAGTGTCTCTTTGTCCGTGGCACCACACCCTTATACTTTCTCTGTGGCAACGATGTAGCAGCTCCTGTTGCGTCACTTTCTTTTAACAGTGTGCAGTAAAAGTTATTGTACGTGTACTTTACCTCTAATTTTTGTCTAGTTGATTGTTTCTTGTTAGCTAGGCTTATTTTTGTTTCAGTGAATGAAAATTGTTCAGGGGTGAAATTGCTTTTCAAAACCAGGTTGGAAGTAGGGCCCCCTGCTAGGTTTCAGTATCCAGGCAGTGCCACCACACCTCTAGATCATTGAATGGGATTCCATTGCATGCCACTATGATTACTTCTCATCATGGATCACACTCACAGCATGAATGTTTTAAGTGTCCAAGGTTAATTTTGGTATGTTTCAGTGTTTTGTCGCGGTGGTCAGTAACAACAGATAACAAACACCTGTGTATATTCTGCATGGAACATTTTGCTCTTTTGTTCCTGTGTGATCCATGATGACATTTGCACCAAGTGTGTTGTACATTTGTTGTCCAAACAGAGCTTGAAACAGGAATTACATAAAGTCCATTTTCAAACTCTGTGGGTAGAGTTAATATTGTGTGCTTTTCCTTGTGGAATGACCATTTATCTTTTGTTTTTCCGGCAAGACTTTTGACCGATCATGAGCGCCAACTCCTGAAGTCTAGGCAGTTTGATGCCATAGTGCATGAACAAACAAAAATCGATGAAGAGCTAGACTTGAAGGTATGCTACTAACATTTCAGTTATTTAAGTATACTTGTAGTCACAGTCATATTACAGTGTGTAAGGGCTCTGCTTTCTCTGTTTTTGCATCTGATTCTTAACTTTTCTGTTTCTGACTGAAATTTCAGTTTCCTTCTTGTGACTTGTGTCATTGACTTTTTTTCCCACTTTTCTTCTGAACAGATTTCAGAGTGATTGTGTGTACTGTGCTTTGACTTCAAGATTAAATTTATCTTTTTGTCTGTCTGTGTGTACTGTGCATGTGAGTGTGAATGTATTTTTTCATACTGTGTTAGTGTGTAGAAGTTGACTTTTCACATTAAACTTCATGGTGCAGATCTGCTCGAAAACAAGTGTAAAGTAATACATACAGTATGACTAGAAAAAGTTCTCGATAGGTTTTGCTTCAAATGCTGATTGTAGTTTTACTACGTGTATGCATTGTCTGGGCAGAAAAAATCACTTAGCTGTGACACTCTGCACATAGATTCAGTGATGGATTCTAACCATCTTCAAGCAGAACTTTCTAGAATAAGTTTTCTTTGTGAAATCCATTTCCTCAGATTTTCTTCATTCACCAATCATTGTTTGAACTTTTTTGGTCAGTGCTTGTAATGTGAATTCCTTCAGGTTCATCGTACAAATTTGTGCAGTGTGCAAAAGAAATGAGATTTAGGCAGTGTACCACCATTTTTATATTTGGCCTGTGCTGTGACTACCAGTACTCTCAGTGAGTAGGTGAGCTGGCTTCTATCCCACGCTCCAAATAGTCACACATTCCTATTTTTCCACAGCTTGCTCAGCAAGAAGAAGAACTGAAAAGGGAGGAGGAAGCGTATTTCGAGGCCAAGAGAGAGGCATCTCGAGTCGCCAAGCTCCAGCGTGCCAAAGAGAAAGCAGCGAAAAAGAATGCAACTATCAACGGCTCTCGCTCTTGGCTGGGTGATGATGAAGAGTGGGAAGTGTGAGTGTGTTTCTGTCACTGTCATTACCTGCTGTTACTGATCAGAAGGCAATGAAAAACTTTCATCCACGGCTTCTGGAATGGAAGCCACCAAATAAGACTTTGTGCTCCTGTGACAAGTTTTATACTTACCACCAACCCTTGTAGTGTAGTGGTTAGCACTTCGGGTGACAGACCGGGAGACCCAGGTTTGAATCCCAGCCACAGCAAGCGGTATTTTTCCTACCTAGGTCAGCTCCTACCCAGACCAGGTGAGCTATGGGCCCAGTGGGCTGGAGGACGAATGGGGAGGCTGTTGCTACACAGCCGAGACCTACCTACTTCGCGGGTGTGACTTTGAGGGTGCTTCCCTTGTTATGACACATCTCATGATGTGGATGATTACATGGCAGGCACCGTAGTTCCTGGACCTGGTTAACGCTGGGATATATTTAATATGACAGGAAGCACGGAATGCGGCCTTGTCAAGTAGTCCCAAACCACTTGGACCTTCATAGCATCATCATACCATCATCCTCATCTCCATCATCATGCATAATAAAAATTGCCTCAACTTCCGAGCCTTCCGGGGATTTCACTCATGGCCTGAGAGGAATACCACTGGGGCTGGCGCAGAGTTGGGGCAGCAAAACAACAACAACAAAACTGTAAACTTACACATATACATGTATATATATGTATATTCTGCACATTTGTACATCAAACAGTTCTATACGCAACATGACCATGTTTGTTGTGCATTTCAGAGCTGGAGGTGAAGATGACTTTGAGATATTCCTGGCGAATGTTAAGGCACGGTCATTAGCAGCACGAGCTCAGGTTAATGCAGGTGAGTACATCCACGTTTATGTAAGGCTGCTTCTTGAAACAACTCGCATCATTAACTTTAAGGATTCAAGAGAGGAGATGCAGACACTTTCAAGTGACTGCATGCACCACTGTCCAGTATAGATCTTGTTTATTGGGATGATGATGGGTATGCTGACAAGAAAAAGAACTGGTTTATTAAAGTCCAGTCTACGTAATCTGATTTCCTTTTCAAAGGAAAAGCAAAGAAATCTTGAAGACTACATGGAAGGGGAGAAAGTAGACTGAAACTCGGCATGTGAAAGCTGCACAACTGGCTTTTGCTGCCTTTAACTCGATCTCACCACTGTCGCCTTGCAGACTTGAGCTTGTTTGATACCATGTACTTCTGCCATCAGTGCTGTCAGTCTGGCGAATGAACTGGCAATTTTTAACTTGAGAAAATATGTGTTTGTGCATGGAATGTGTGAAAAATAGTCTGATGAAAGTGGTTTTAGGGATCTGCATGCCATGAAATGTTTCAGTGCGCATATAATTGGCAGAAAGTGATTTTCTTTTTTCTTGTAACCTGTAAGGACTTAGTGTTCCTCTTCATTTTCTGTATTCTACGTTGTTCTGCTTTTATGCCCCCATCACTCTTGAACGCACTACGTGCCAGTCTGAGAGATCAGTCGGACATAGACTGTTTCAAGTCTGACTTGAAAATGCATCTGTTCCAGCTGGCTTTCGACTAGGTCCACTTACCTCCTGATTCAGTTGCTGTGTGTGTGTGTGTGTTTGCATATTGAGCGTGAGAGTATGTGCATTGAGTGTTTTAGTGAGAATTTTGCTATAAGATTAAGTACAATTCATTATTATTATTATTAATGTTTGCTACAGGTGACGGTCAGGGCAGCTCAAGCAGTAGCACTGTACATACAAAAGACCGTTCCCTGACTGAGGGCTCTTCCCTCGATTTGGAGTGGGATCATGAGGCCGGTGCGTGTTGTGTTGCTGCGTTTGATTCGGTCTTTGTTGTGTGACTGTTGAGTCATATTTTCCCTTTTGCCTTTGCTTTTGCAGCGATCGTCAAATGTGTCAGGACCATGGTAGCCATTCGGGCTGCCGCCCTGAACAAAACTGGTAGCCCGAAAAAAATTCTGGAAGCCGGAGTGGCTGCTAGGTTCTGATTCATCTCAGAATTCCTGCTCGCCATTCGGGCTACCGCTACCAGAGCTTTCACTCGCCCGACGGTAAATTTGGTAGCGAAAGCGAGCGGGCGGGCGCATTTGGCGATCGCTGCTTTTGATATATATACATTGCAAGTGTTGTGTTTGCACCAAATGACAGCAGCACAAATACAGTTGCCAAATATGCATGTGGTGATTTATTCTTGATGTGTAGAACTAGAAGGATACAGTGTAGGACTTAGTATACTGTTGGGCACGAATGTGTAAAACATTTGGAATGCTGTAGATCATTTGCTCCCCAAAACTTTGTTAACTCTTTGACGACGAAGCACAATTTCTAACACGCGATTTCCTATAGGAAAGTTAGAAATTGTGCTTCGTCGTCAAAGAGTTAACCCTGGTGGTGCTGAGAACAAAATATTGTGGACTACTTCTAGTTCTATGGCTTTTTCAGCATAATTCAGCAAGGCCAAGGTTAAAACTTACTACATGTACAATGCATTGTTTTGGTGGTTTCATGTTGCTAATGGTGTTGTTATCTCTTAGGGCAGATTGTTGTGTGGTTTTTTTGGGGTTTTTTTGTTTGTTTTTTAAACAATTTTTCACTTGATCGCTCATTTACTGGCATGCTGTGTACCAGTATGTGATAGGTGTAGTTCCTGTCTGTGTTGCGTAGTGTATCCGTTTCTTCCTTTACATTTGTATGTACTGTATTGCTGTTGTTTGTTCTTGTTGTTGTTTTTTTTTGTTTTGTTGTTTGTTTTTTAAACAATTTTTCACTTGATTGCTCATTTTTACTGGCATGCTGTGTACCAGTATGTGATAGGTGTAGTTCCTGTCTGTGTTGCGTAGTGTATCCGTTTCTTCCTTTACATTTGTATGTACTGTATTGCTGTTGTTTGTTCTTGTTGTTGTTTTTTTTGTTTTGTTGTTTGTTTTTTAAACAATTTTTCACTTGATTGCTCATTTTTACTGGCATGCTGTGTACCAGTATGTGATAGGTGTAGTTCCTGTCTGTGTTGCGTAGTGTATCCGTTTCTTCCTTTACATTTTTGCTGTTGTTTGTTCTTGTTTCATAGATGGACATTAAGTGCAACTTCTTACATTGATGCTCAAATATTCTTGTGGTAAGTTTCCAGGTCATGGTGTTTGGCTAACCTAGTACTGGTTCTGGACATAACCTCTCTTAGTTTTACTGCTACAAAGCAACGCCATGCATGTCATACTGTCTCTGATGCAGTCTTTTAAATACCTGGCATGGACATTTTCTCAAGACCTTCACACTGCTTGTAATCTACTTGTGGACTTTTCAGGATGTGAAGCCAACTAGACTTGTTCATTCACAGTACCTTTCCAGTATTGTTAATTAATTAGTATTAATATCAGAAAGGTTACTGCACTTGTTTTGTTTGTGGTGGTGTGGTTTTTTTTTTTTTGGTTTTTTTTTTCGTGATCTGTTAAAGAACTTGCTTGCTTTCTCTTCCTTTTCCTGCTTATACTCACAGTTCATAGAATTTCTTAATCACTGGCCCCTTCTGCTGGAGTCCTTTCCTGGAGAAATAATTCCCACTGTGCATGTCATCTTTGTTCTATATTGGCACCATGATCTCTTGAATTAACTCTTTTCAGTGCTCTTACTGTTTAGTTGCCTAGCAAAGCTGCAGTATTCAAGGAGGTGCGTGTGTGTGTGGGGGAGGGGGGGGGGTATAGTATGTTTAGATTTGTTTTAATTGATTGCTGATGCAGTATTAACCTAGATTTCATTTGAAGAAGTTTAAATATCTGTATCTGTACTACTGGCACAGTATGAACAGGTGTAGTCGCTTTGCTTTACGTGCTTGACTGTTGTACACATATATACATTTAGTGTATTCACGTGGCTTCTTTCCTGTGAGCTGTTCCTCAGTTAGTAGTTGTATTGAAGAGGCAAAGGTTTGAGGGTGGGCTGCAGTGGTGCAGATGTCCATGAATTGAAAAGATGTGCAACAAACATCCACAGGCCTGCTGCTTAGTGTCCCAGTATCCAGTGACGTCACTTTGATGGCATTGTATTGCTGTTCTGTTTAGAAAGGATTCCATTTCTGGAGAAAATAGTGCGAGTAAGATACAGCACAAATGTCATTCTGAAGCTCTAGCACATACTTTAAAAAAGTATAAAAGTAAGCAGTTATGTTACCGGTTGAATGAGCATAATGGCCGTAGTGGCTGTCTTATGCCAAAACTAATATACCTGTACATGGTATTCATGTCAAAACTTTTACCTTTGGAAAATAAATATTGTCATTGCTATTGTCTTAGCACCAGCAACTGAAGACACCACCAGCAGTCAGTCCTGGAGCCCTTGAGTCTTTACCCCTGGCCCGTTTTTAAAGTTGCTCTGTTTCTTCCCCCAGGTGTGGAGCCTGAACTACGACCTCTTTCACATACAGAAGAGGACTTAGCCGACTGGGCTTCTCTTCACAAGACAAACGCTCCCAGCTCCCTGCATTCCAGTGATCTTGAATGGGACGACAGTTTCGTCAGTGCCGATGAGCTGGAACGACGGCAGCTCCTAGGGATCTCTGCTGAGGATGGGAACAGGTGATGGTTGGGGGAGGGGAACATGATGATTTCTTTTGTACAGTTATGGTGTGTGTGACTGAAGAGTGATGTTTAGAATGCAAGTGTAATGGCTGATGTGCAAATAAGTGCTCTCTGGTGACACTGACAGCTGAAAACTATAGGTTGTAGCAAAAAAAAAATATGTGATAGGGTTTGTTGATCCATCGTTCAGGGCAGGTCCTCGAGACAACTAATTTGTTGCAAATAATACAAGCATAATGTGTTGTACGTTGCCATGAAGTGGCAGAGTGAGGAGCGAGGAGTGTGCTGCACATTTTAGATGACACTGTATATTTTTTTGTTCAGTGGGTGTTAACCAGTACCAGTTTTAGTGAATAAACTTAAAGGATCAAAACTAGTGTGCCAGTACTGTGTTATTTCAGGTAGATTTGTTGATCTTGTACACCTGTTTTGATTGCGAAATTCCATACAGTTGTACAGTGTGCTGTGTTGTACCATGTCTTCTCGGCAACGTGCTGCGAGGCCTGTGTTTTGTTGATTTATTCTACCATTAATAATTATTCTTCTTACTGTGATTTTTTTGTGTATCAGCATTGTAAGGAGACAGACTGTCCTTGATTTGTCAGCAGTCTATGTTTTTGGAAACTGGATTTCAGTGCAGCTACACGGGTGTTCTGTTTTCAGTTGTTTTCTGTTTGTAACAGGCCTTGACTCTGTTGAAGTTGCCCATGGCATTACTGGTATCATTTGTAACTGTGAGGCTGCTTTCACTTCTCATTTGGAAAACAAAAGTTTTGTTATGTCGGTGCATTACTTAGGTTTTACGTCATTTTTAAGTATGTTCTGTCAACAGTAACATGAGTGCTTCATACTATAAGAGAACGTCTGAAAGAGAATACATGTAACAATACGTAAGCTTCCTTATTTTTCTGCCTGTCTTGCTATCACTTGTTTTTCCTGGCTGATTGACTTGTATGATAATATGCATGTAAAGCTTTGTGATATATTTGATTCTTTGTTACGACAACATTTCGTCCCATATAGAGGTGCTGCAGTATTTTGCATAAGAATTTTCGACTCTTCCCTATTTTGTGGACCAGTTCCGTAAAGGTGGAGACTTTTCCTTTGACAGTTACTGTGCTGCAATGTGTACAAATAATATCATACTGATGGTGGGGTCTCATTGTTGTGCGCTTTGGCAAAACTGATGGGAGTGAGGAAGGGTGCAAGACTTCTGCAGTTGTTCTCCCGTAAACTTTTCAAAGGTCTGTATGGTACTTGAGGTGGGCGGGTATAGAGAGAGAGTGCGAGAAGCCGCGAGTCTGTGCGATCATGATTTTTGTTGTTGTTGTTGTTTTAAAGATATTAGCATGTGTACCAATGACAGGTGTACTGTTTTACTTGCAGTATATAAAACTGAAGCATGAACATAATCGTCATTTTATAGGGATTGTTCTTAGTTTCTCTGTTTAATTAGACATTCTCTTAGTTTCTGTTGGGTTTGCAGCTCAGCCTGAGAAAAGCAATACATTTTGAGTGTTGATGCATACAAGATTAACATATCAGTCAATTTTGATAATTGTTCTTGTAAAATTGTCAAAGGACAAAGCAAATAACATCGACTAGTACTGTGTGTGAGGCTCATGAAGAGGATATGCTGGTGAGGGAAAGCTCATTTTTAAATGAGCTTTTTCCATTTCTTACGAAAATTTGTTGGTTTTTTTTATGTTTGAATGGTATCTTTTGGCACTGTGTAAATTCATGGCATTTTGCTGGGAGGTTATCATAGTAGGTTATGCCATGTACCTACCCTGTGGGTTTCTGTGATGCTTTGCCATTCTCTCTGCAAATGTTGACATCACCGTATCGTGTATATATCAGGGATTGCAACTGAAAAATACCAAAACCACCAATACCAGCTCTTCACCTTTAGGGGCAAAGACTCTTCCAACAACAACAACAACAACAAAAAGAAGTAAAAGCCTTTAATGCTACATAGGAATTTACATAGTTATCGTGCTTTGTCAGTTCAACGAACTATCTTTACTGTGTCCAGCTCATAATACCTCAAAGTACCGGTACATTATGCATGCCTTTATGATCATCTCCACATATGGAGTAAGTGTGGTTATGGGGTGTGTTGTATTTTTGTATCCGCAACTGCTGCAGCGGTTTGCATTTTATAATAAGCAACAACAGGTGTACCTAACTGCATGTACTTTACTCAGTTCGTTTTGCATGATCTTCTGGTTGTCTGATTAGTCGGTGTAGTCTATAATAATTGTGATAGTGTTTGTTCTTTTCCTTTCTTGTTAAGCTGTATGTCACCATTACAGTTATTGGTTCAAAATTTTCTAGTGCATTACAAAGTATCAGTAATTTCTCTTTGTGCAAATACACTCATGTGACAACAGACTTTTTTTTTTATGTGTAATACACTCCGCTGTTCTCATTCAAAGTGTTGATTTAGCTTATGACCTCAGTGGTAAACTTAGAAATCCATCTCACGTAGTTGATAGAATTTTATTACAGACAGAAGGACTGAGAAAAACAGAGGTAGTTACTTCTTTGTTTGTATTTTCCACAAAACTGGGCTCTCTTAAACTGCAACAGCAACACTTCACATTGTACAAATTTGTACAGAGTGAAAAAGAAAATTACCAGGATAGTGTACAGCACTAAAATCTTCAAGCAGTGTGTATTTCAAGCAGTGATATGTTAGGACAAAATGATATCCATACACCATGAATTTTGTTGTAGTTTGTAACCTGTTTAGTTCAAGCAGCAGAAAATGATATGTACAATTTCCATTAATTCTGTTGTCTTTTATATCCAGTTTATTTGTATACAAATATTACTGTACATGAAAGTGCAGTACAATCAAGTGATGGGACCACTCACCAGGCATATGTGCGATTTGACAGTGATTTTGACTGGCGTAGATACATTTGTTTTTGTTCTTGCCTTCATAACCTTTTTGTGTGCTTGCTCTAAACCAGTGAAACTAAGCTCTGGAAAACTATGGATTCTTGGGTGTTCTGGAATAAATATTTTTCCATTAAAAACTGTATGGATTTTGTGGATATTATCAACTCCTATCATCGTCTGCACATCATCAGTAGAGCACTTCATTTCAAAAGCACAATCGAGAAAAACCACAAAAAAGGTTGCACCTGATTAAACATGTATAGGTGTTTGATTAAACACTTTTTTAATGGCGACAGCGTTGTGTTAGTCAAATACACTCTTGCCAGGTGCATAATTGTTATTATGTCATAGTATTGATACTTAAGTTGCACATTCCAATCCAGTGTCCACTTGTATAGTGCTGCAGTACTCCATGAAAACATTCATTCAAGATCCATATTTTTGGAAATAATCTGACTAATGACAATCCCAGAAAAACCTGCATCATTTATATGTTGTTACATTTGCTATGAGCGAGATTCAGTATTCACAGAACATGTTAACAAAAATATATTCGCATGGAATGGAGGGGAACAAAATGCCCTTCACAAAGCTCTAATGCAGTTTGCGGAAAGAGATGATGCTCCATTTGGGTACAGAGGCCATTTTCTTAACTTCACAGCATCTAGTATTTGAGAAATACAGCTTTCTTTGAATGCGCAACTCTTCTTGTCTAATCGCTGGTTGCGGATTTTTATAAATAGACCAGCCCAGTCAGCTGCTTTGCTTTACACTAGCTGTGGGACAATTTTACTGTGACGCAAGACTTCACACTGGTCAGTTGTCATATATCTTGCTATTCGATGAAAAGATTTCCACAAGGGTGTGACGTGCCAGACAAGTTCATACAGACTTAAACTTCAGTCATCTTCAATGTATTTCCCACGCAGATATGTGACAATGCCATCTCAACAGCATCCATGGAATGCCACTATTCCACCTTTTTTAATCCCACCATCCTAATGTGACACAGGGCTTGAGTCGGGGCTCCCTCCACTGTGACTTGCAGCCTGTTCACTATGACATCACAAAAAGACTCAGGCTTTGCCTGCGTTCCTTGCATAGATGGCTGCCACCCTGTCCGCGAGATGTTTGCGTAGTTGGGGTCGCTTGTTCTTGAAGGTTGGCGTGAGAAGGCCAGCTTCCAGACTGAAGGGTTCTGGCTCCAGTGCAATGTCTAGCACCTGCAGACAGTAAGTAAGTATGTTAGCATTATATGTGTTTAGCACTTTCGCTGCCATTCATCGCATCATGTAACTTCAGGCCATCATCACTGTGAACATTCACCTGGAAACCAATAGCTTCATCCGTTGCGAAACATGATCAACATCGAGTAATTTGATTCACAGAGTGTAGAAAAATTTCTTCTTCACACAATGAGAAGAGACGCTGCAAAAGCCTGACTTAGAAATGTGAGGACATGTACCTGTGAAAGTGTGAAGGGTTTTACTCTCTCTCTCTCTCTCTCTCTCTCTCTAAGTTGCAGACACAATGCACTGTGGAATATTCAGTGTATTTTCTGTGTAATTTTTTCATCCTCAAAGACTGGGAACAGTTGACTTTTGTGCTTTCAAATGTCACTGTCTGTCAGCTAGAAGTTTGGTGTCAAAGAGGATTAGGGTGGACCTGTGCCTGCTGTGGATATTGTAACGTGTCATACCTGCTCATATCCGTTCAGCTGTGCACTTTCCCCGATTTTCAGCATGTCCTGCAGGATAAGTTTCTTCAGTGTCTGCCACAGAATATTTACATACAGGTCAGGTTTTGGTAAGCAACTCTTTTTATGTGCATTAACATGCGTACTGTATAACATAACCCAGACAGACGATGGAATTATCTGTCCTGAAGATTCACCAAGGCAAGTGGCCTTTAGGTTTAAGATTTCCAAGGACTTAAAACCACACTCTCCCTGTTTCACGGTCCCTTCTTTACTTGAATCAGTGTTAATCAATTTTTAATAAATGTACGTTTTGCAGGACAAAGTCTCTGTGGGTACCTCATTCTGACAAAGCTGCTTGATGTCCTTCGGAAGGCTGTTGTTGGTTGCCCATGGCAACACCACATCAGGATCCGGCACCACCACTGCCACACATCGTGACTGTAATCAAGCAACATCACTTTTGAGTTGAACGTGACCAAACTGTGTTCAGAGGTAAGCGAAGACTGATTTTAACGTGTATGATTTTAACGTGTATGATTTTAACGTGTATCAAACTGTGCTGTGAATTTTGGCATAACTGGATTTGGAGAATAGTGCAGGGTGACACCCATGGTGCACTTTTCCTGTGCTGTTCTTGAAATAAAGATACATGTATACCAAAATTCCATGACCGCAGTAGTACCTATAACTAATCTGTGATGGGACACTACGATCAAAGGTTCAGCGATGCATCACCCACGGTAAAAAAAAGTTAAAACCAGCTGTAAGCCTTTACCTAACTGACGTATAGTAAATAATAATAATGAGTAGTGTATAGGCACTTGACCCAATTTCATGAATCGGCTCAAAGCGCTGCGAACTGAACCGAACACGCACGCTCACGTGAATCCCACGCATTCTCTTACACACTGGACATAGACATGTAATAATCACGTGGTGCAAAGGGTCAGCTCAGCTATTTACATTTCAGAATTTAGAATTGCATATATTTTTCAAATTTGGTGGGCTGAACATTTCCAAAGCAGAGACTGCAATGGAGATTGCCAGAGAGGTTCCTGTACATGTACTCGGTGTGCTGCAGTTTCATGGTGGCAGGCCCAGGCTACCACAGTGATTGGCTGGGGAATTGTCAGTCATTTGGCAATTTTCAGCCAAATTTCCTACCCTTTCAGCCAAAAAAAACATCCAAGTTTCAGCCGAAGAAGAGGAAGGGGAAAGTGGTTGCACACACAGTCATGTATCATGATGCGTTTAATGTTATATGGGGCTTCATTTTTGAAGGCTTGCATGTCAGTACCAAGGTAGTATAAATAAATATAACGTTTGGGTGTTTGTAGAGGTCGCTAAATGCCTTTAAAATGTTAAAACTTGTTTTCTTAAGTGGGGTGTTGCCCCTGTGGTCCCATAGTAGTGCGCTACTGCTGCACCCCGACCGAGGTTTCAGTCTTTTTTTCCTTCAGCAGTTCCCCGGCCTGGATTAGACAGTGGCAGCCCGAGTCCCAATAGAGTTAAGAACTGCACATGGACAAAGACTGTGAGTGTGCTGAATGCTGCATCCAGAAAATGTGTTTTGCTGCAGGTCAGATTCAAAATCACCATCTCCATTGAATTTCCCCTTCGGGATAATAAAGTAGTAAAAAAAGAGGAAAACCCAGCGAGGGTGAGCGGTGGTCAAATAGGTAACATGTTGGACTTAGCCGCTACAGCCATCACCGCTGTCACAGCGATGAAGCGTGGGTTTCAGCCCAGGCTGAGCTTGCGATATGTAATACCGTTTTTTCCCTGGCTACTGGGCTGCTCATCGGGGGTTTCTCTTCCTTTTACCTGGCTCCCCCCCCCCCCCCCCCCCCCCCCAGCAAAATTGAAAAACACGATAGGTATTGGGTGGTGCTACACTGGGGCGACGCGTTTCCCGCGGGGGAAAGCAGCCAGAATTTCCCATAAGGGACAATAAAGTAGTAAAAAAAAAAAAAGAGAGAGTGAGAGAAAAAAAAAGGAGCAAAACAACTTTATGGACCTATCTAGATAACATGGTGTAACCATCTCACCTTCAAGCTGTCTCCGTCCACAAAACACTGCTGGATGTATTTGCTTCTCGTGTAGATTGCCTCAATTCTTTCTGGTGCAATGTACTCTCCCTGAGAATGCAAAACACTTGTAAGAACAATGTAACATTGTAAGAGATATTACTTGCGCTGTACAAGTAATACCGTAGGGGCATTAAACACCCACAAGGTCTGGCAGAGTACTACTATAACTGTGCTCAAGGTTTGTTCCCTAGCATAAATTGCTAAATATTGTTGCAGTTCATAGTGCCATACTTCTGAGCTCTTACGATGACACTGAAAGAACCACCACCTACCTGTGCGAGTTTGAAGATGTGTTTGCATCTGTCAATGATTTGCAGGGATCCATTCTGAAACAATAAGCCCTCTCTAGTCATTTTCAAGTATACACACACACATGCGCGCACGCACGCACACATACACACAAAGAAAAGAGAATCACAGTACATGTACTGGTATAAATAATTTCAATCAATATGAACAATGCTCTGTGTGTTTACCAGTCATTCAAATCCTGCTACATTCCAAAATGGTGGCTTTCAGATATGATTCATGTTCAAGGACCAAGTAAGGACACTAGCATGTTGAATCATGGATGTCTTGTAAGCATAAGATGGTTTAATGTGATAAGTTATTGATACAATATTGTGTGTTGTAGAAGATACTCTCAGTTGAGTTTCTGGAGGTTAGTGTTGTAAGTAGGTGTTCAAGTATATGAAATACCAACCGGATGAAACATGCCCACATCTCCAGTCCGCAGCCAGCCGTCTGCAGTGAATAGCTCCATGGTCTTCTCCGGGTTACGGTAATAACCAGGAGTCACATTTGTTCCCTTTACACACACCTTGTCAAGAAAAGGAAACAAACAAAAGAAAAAGAAAACCAAACATTTAATAAATATAAACCTTGCTGAAAGCACATCGCTGAAATAAATCTCTTTTCAAACAAAATCTGTTCAAATTTAAGAGATGTCACTCACCTCTCCTCTTCCATCCTTTGCGAAGTACTCCATCTCTGGGACATCAATCAGCTTGATGTAGTTGCAGTCAAGGGGAGGTCCCACAAGGCCTGAATATCAACACATTTTAATTTTAAAGAGTTATGTAATGAGTTAAGACACCACTATCAAAATTTATATTCAGAAACAAGCTGAGATGGGTCACTTTCAGCAGAACTGTAGCGTCAAAACTAGAACCAGTTTAAAACATTCTGCACAACACACATGGATTTCACGTTCTTCCAGTGCTCTTCCAACTGCCCCCATACTTTCAGTTTGGATCACTATGTCTACATACACCATTGGATAGATCTGGACATGCTCACATTTCTGCGTTGGAGAGAAGATCAATTTAGAGGTCTGCTGGGCAGGAGTTAGGTACCTGCATAATTGACATGGCAGGAATTGTTCTTGTGTTTACTTGAAATGGGTTTTTTAAGAGTGGTCTTTGGTTGGGCAGCCCTCCAAACGTACAAACACACTGTGACATAACAATACACTTGTGCTTTATGAATTGGACACAGCACACTACTGGGGACTTCATGTGTATGGGTGGTCTAAACCAAAAATATTTTCAGATGCTTGGAAACATGTAATATGCCCAGCAAGGCATTTTGGCCTGGGGAGCATTCTCAGCTTTAAGCCATTTAAAATCAAACCTTCAGATACTAAACCTTGTATATTGTACACTGTACTGTATTGCAACTGCTGTCAATAGCACGAGACAGACAGATACCTGATGCAGGGTCCCCTGGTATTGTGGTCGTAACTCCAGCGGTACACTCGGTCTGTCCGTAGCCCTCAAACACCTAACAACACAAAATCAATACTGGTCGTTAGCACTCCTTTGGCTGAAAACATCAGGGCTCTTTTTTGTTTGTTAGTTTGTGTTTGTGGCATGAGAGAAAAAATAATAAAAAGAAGGAAACAAAAATGGTCAGATTTTATTCACGAAGGTAGCCAGATTGCCACTTGTCAGAATGAAAAGAAAATATTTACTTAATTCAGTTTCTAGACACATGTACGCGGTGGCCCTTGACTTAACAACAAGCAAAGCCTGTGACCAAGACAAAACTTCAACTGCCCACGATAATCATAATAATAAATGGTATTTGTAGGGAGCATTTCTTTAAACAAAACTCAATGCGCCTATTACAATCATTACATCTAACGGTTTTGCTTAAATCTTTCCATTTTCACAATGGCACTTGTAGTGTAGGTACACCAAAAGTCTCCCAGACCCTGGAGATGAAAGCTCACCAAACAGCCAAAGACACAGCGTGTGAAGTCGAACACCTCCTTGGACAGAGGAGCAGAGCCTGTGGATATGTAACGCACTCGCCCACCAAGCAGTGCCTGGATTTTGCTGAACACTATCTTGTCCCAGATGCTGTTCCTCCGCATAATGCCTCTAACAGAAAAACAGAACAACACACACAGACCGTCGGGGCTTGCCACGAAAGATAAATGTAGATCTGCCTACAGGCTACATACAGCTAAGATTCGTAAGTTCTTTCCTAATCAGGCAGCAAACTAAAATACAATCTGTGGATTTAAAAAACACAAGGGATCACTTGAGTTGTTTTATTCAAGGTTTAAAATCTTTCACTTTTTGGTGGATTTCCACCTTGGGCTAAAAGTTTGCTCCCCTAACAAGTGTTTTTTTCTCCTCTAAAGTACTTAAAATCATGCCAAAATTCACTACATTGCACAGATCTCAGTCTAATTCAGCTCAGCTCTCGAATAAACACCACAGTGACAACGTGGTGTCCCGGTTTCAGCTTCAAGTCTTTAATGTTGTCTGAAGTGGCATTTGCTATGGCAAGGAAACTGTCAAACCATTTTCCGTTAGAGTTTCTGACACGCACTGTGGCAAGGTTTTTGCCCATTGTGGGAACTTGAATTTCTCCATCTATGCTGCAGTACAGGCCAAACCATAAAATTCAAACCATAAAAGTTGCAAGGATAAAAAACGGGAATAAAAAGTACGCGGCGCATGCTGCATTACTGAATAAAAGGTGAGCTGCTGACTGAGACGCATCGTGAGTACACTCACAAACTGGCCACACAGGTGAATACAAGAAAAGCTGCACGTGCAAGCCGCCAACACCACCGAGGTTGAACCCTGGTTCAACTCACTCAATCCTCACTCATTTAAATATAATTTAAATTCCACAAAATCATGCCAAAACACACTACACTGCACAGATCTAATTCTAAAATTTTTCCTCCCAAGAAAAGTGTTTCCTCCTCTAAAGCACTTAAAATTATGCCAACATGCACCAAAATTGCACAAATGTTAGTCTAATTAGAAAAAAAAGAAGAAAAATCCAGGGGAGCATGCCTTCAGACACCCCTAGCGTAACACGTTTTCAGAAGCACGCTCGTGGCTTTGTCACTTCGCCACTGAATCATTGAATGCTTCACATGTTTCCTTCTTTTGGATCATGAACCATTTAAATAATAATAATAGTATTGTATAGGCGCTTTTCCCAATTTCATGAATCGGCTCAAAGCGCCGCGAACTGAATCCAACACGCACGCTCACGTGAATCACACGCATCCTCTCACATACTGGACATAAACACATTACAATCACGTGGTGCGAAGGGTCAGCTCAGCTATTTAAATTTCGGAATTTAGAATTGCATTTATTTTTTCTAATTTGGTGGGCTGAACATTTCCAAAGCAGAGGGGGAGGAAGCCGGAGTACCCGGAGAGAACCCCCGACGATCGGCCCGAATGAACGGTGCCACATACGAGAAGGAAAAATTCTTCGCCCCGAATGGGACTCGAACCTCTGACCTCTCGCATTGGTGACAAGTCTCTTAACCACTAGACCACCGAAAGCCCTGTAATTATTATATGCTTTTCATTATCATGAACATTTGTCACAGTTCTGATGAAGGCAGTAAAAGCCAAAAAAATCACCAACAAGCGTTATGTTGTTTCTAGTCACAATTTAAAAAAACAAAAACAAAACAAAAAAACACTTGTGACAGTTTTGAGAGCTTGAAACTGCCACACATGGTGACTGATTTAGCTAATAAGAGATGTTGTAGTGAAGGGCTGTTAAGTTGTCACTGTACACATGTATACAAATAATACCCAGATGTGCTGATTTTTTTTTTTTTTTTCAATGGAGGTTGGGTTATCAAGATCTCTTTAGTCCATTCAGTTGGAAACTAACACTCAGCTGGTATACCGGTAGTTCACCCGTTAGGGGCTGCAAATGTATACCAGTCAATTCTGCCGATATTTCACATAAACAGGCATGCTACTCTTCCGTGAATTCGCGGAAATCCGCGAAAATGAAAATTTGAAAAACTATTTTTTTTATCCTGGAAAAAGTACTCAGAATGCGCCAGATTGCACAGATTTTAACGATTTTTTCAAAAATTTTCCGGGGGGGCATGCCCCCAGACCCCCCTAGCAGACTCGCCGGCTCGATTATCTGGCTGCGCCAGATTTTCAGTGAAAACTCTTTTTTGGGAGTAGCATGCCTGCATAAAGTAAATTCGTAGAACAAAGTCAGCAGCCACGTGACTTCACCTCGCCAGACCTCGGAGTACATTTGCACCCCCTCCCACGTTGCGGGGATACAGTCGCCCCCGTTAGTGGACGACTGGAGTTTATTTGCCCTTCCTGCGCATGACTGGTACACATTTGCACCCCCTAATGGCGAACTATACCAACTGAGCGAAACTAACACAGTAGCTGTGAGTCAGTTTGACTGTGTGGATGTGCTTCTTGCTCCATCTTACCGTTTCACCTCTGCAAGTTTGCTCTCATAAGCCAGGTTCAGCAGAAAAGACTTGATTTTGCTGCCTTGCACACCACTGATCACCTGATAATCATAAAGTCAAAACAAGTGGTTAGTTGAAAGGCTTTATCTGTGCTGAAAATGTTTACTGTCCTATTACTTTGCTGAGCAGTTTTGTCAGGCATGAAATTTTTCAGCCAAATCAAATCAAATCAAATCAAATCGTTATTGTCCAGTTCTTTAAAAACCAGAAAATTTTCTTTTGGTACCTGCTCTGCACAATATAAAATCAGATTAAGAATATCACAACATAAAAGTATACGCTGTGGTAATTCCAATAATAAATTCAATTGGCTGAATCCAGGTTTTCGAAGGTTGGTGGGGTGGGTGTAGAGAAGCTTTTTTTTTTTTTTTTTTTGCTGCTGCCCCATCTCCAGTGGTATTTCTCCTGTCTTGATTTTTCCTTGACAGCAGTGGCCAAGTTTACAGTGAGAAAGGGCAATGTTAGGAGTCAGTACAAATTTCACGCTTCTGGAGAAGCTCTAACTTTATTTCCCCTGTGCAAATTTTGTTAACTGAAACAATTATTGCAGCTTGGAAATTGCAGTCTTCATAAAGTCTGACATGCAGTATTAACTACCATACACATACTTTATCTCTTATTTTGTTCAGCAGACGAGGGACCGTGGGGAATAAGGTGGGTTTCAATGTCTGTAGATCATCAAACAGCAACATGATGTCCCGAGAGTAAAAGCCAGTTCTGGCTCCTTCCGTCATCAGCGATACCTGAATGAATCAAAAACACAAAGTGAGTGTGTTTTCAGATTTTGTTGTTGTTAAATTTCTTTTTGCTTTCTTGGTAGGTTTTATATATAACTAAATTATGATTTATTTCTTAAAGATACGCATTCACAAACAAGAAAGTAGGAAACATATTGCGTATCTCATTCATTGATTTGTCTTGATACTTTTAATTTTCTTCTTTATGGTAAATGAATTTTTTTTTCTTGTAGTACAAACAATGCTACTACTGCATATTGATTCAAAATCTGCAACACTTTAGACCACTTTTGTAAGTTAACTCAAGAATTGCGTTCCTCTGACAATGTGGGTGAGTATCATTGCTACGTACCATGTTCAAACGTTCATACATATGAGCGAGGGGCAGGTACGACAAGTGGACGTCATCAATGTCCAGCTGCAACACCAGCTGTAAGTGCAAAAGAGGCAAATGTAAAAGTTACCATCACACGATGTATAAGCTTGACTGTAATAATTATGTGTACCTGTATAGGACATGCTGGTACAAGTGGTATTCACTGTAGCCAGGCGGCCTATTTTCACATTTATACTCCTATACCATTCAGGGGCAGCTGCCCCCCCTGTACCTAAGCAGGGGGGGGCAAGAGTATCTTTTTGCCCCCCCTGGAAAATCAGGTGACTATGGCAAGAGGGGGGGCAAAGCCATGGTCTTGCCCCCCCCCCCTTCCCCTACCCCTCTTGCTGCTCTCTCCCTCATCCCACCCAACAGAGAATCCAGTTTAGCCGTTGCATGAAATATCAAAACGACTTGGCAGAAAGTCGTCAAATCCCCCCCCCCCCCCCCCCCCCCCGCTTTTCACTTTCTTTGGGCAATTGGGCAACATCCTTCCTTTCAGTGGCTCCCTGGTTAGTAAAGGTTTTTGTCTGCGCAGCATCTGAACGCCCCCCCCCCCCCCCCTTCACTTCCTCCGGGCAACGTCCTTCCTTTCACTGGCTCTGGCGTTCCTCCCCTTTGAGTTTCTGCCCCCCCCCCCCCCTCCAACATCTTCCGGCGCCCCTGCCACTATTAGCATGTCACGGTTTAGCTTTTTCACAGCCATGCACCCAACGTTTGTGCAGTGCCCTTGCATACCGTTGCCAACAAAACACCTTGACGCCAGGCGCTGACACGTGAGGACGCTGTTACCAAGCACCCACATCCCATGTAATCTCCGCTCTCACTGTGGGCGTTATGCCCAATTTTTCAAATTAAAAATATTTTCCTATAAAAGTGCTTATGATTATCTTTCAAATCATACCAAACACGATTTGGAAACATCTGAGGAAGACCTTTCAAAAAATTGAAAAATTACTAAAAATCTGCAACCTCAGTGTGTGTGTGTGTGTGGGGGGGGGGGGGAACAGAGTAAGAGAGAGATTTGAATGAGCATCCATACACTGTTTCGAGTCACAACAGCTGCAACATCAGCCACAAGGTTGCCGTGAGTGAGGATAACACCTTTGGGGTTGCCTGCACACAAAGTAAACAATGTAACATGCCAGTCTCCAAAACTAAAATAAAAAAAAAGAAAAGAAGATACGTTAAAAAAAATTAGAACATCAAAGGTCTAGCAGGTTCTAAAGGCCGTTCTTAACCGGGCGGTCTTTTGGTTCGCGAACTAGGTTCGAAGAGTACGGCGAACTAGGTTCACGCACGTTGTTTCTTAACCGACCAAATACTTGTGCGCAAACCCTGGTTCGAAAGGTTCGCCGAACTAGGTTCGAGGACTGCATAGCGTGTCGTGGGAACCTTCGCGATCCTTTTGCCGATCCTGCGCTCTGATTGGCTGCTCGGGGAGGCGGCTGTTGTGCGCATGTACATAGTTGAGGAAAATGGCGGACGGATTGGCGGCTATCGACTCACTTCATATTTCCCTCTCTTGCGCTCTTTTCCTCTTTTTTCCTATTCCACGGTTTCCAAGAGTTCACTCAAAACGATAACTACCGCAAATGCCTGGTCGTCTCGATCTATGAGGGCAGCCATTTTGGTTGTTTACGATTGTCTCAACTTCCGAGTCCGCCTTGTTCGGGCGATGACGTATGCATATCATTAACGGTCGGTTAAGAAAGAGAACTAGTCCGGCCGAACCTCTGGAACTACGTACGTGTGCGCGCTTGCCCTGTTCGTATACAATACTCAGTTCGCCGAACAAGTTTGCCAGGTTAAGAACGGCCTTAAAGTATCTCTCACAAGCAGCAGTCCTCAAAGTGGCCAGACATATAGATGCTACATTACGTTGCTATTTGTTATTAGAAATTAAAATACTCTTTATGATCAATCAAAACATCCCTATGCACATTTCGTACCATGCTGAGTATCCCACATTTTTTTTTTTTTTTTTTACTATTTTCCTTTTAGGTTTTGGCCCTGTATGCGAAAATCAGGCAAGAGTAACGGTTCCTTGACAACTCTTGCTTGCAGCAATAGTAGAGCGGAAAACTTTCTGGGCCCTATAGTGAAACGCCAAACTAGTGATCTTTTTGTGACTAACAAAGGATGGGGCATATGGAGTGAAAGATTGTGAAGTAAAAGAAGGTTTGGTACCATTTTGAGAACGACGGAGGCTGGACAAAATTTGCTGTAGCTGCTTTTGTCAGCTCCGTGAGTGCAGACGAAATAGCCATATTTTTGAGGGGACCAGCAGTTTACTAACATGTTAAACTGCAGTCAGTGCAAAGTTCGAGCAGCCAGTTTTAAAGATATTTTATAAACTGATTGTAAGGCTAAGGAAAGTGTACTTCAAAAAGTTTTCTTTGTATCTGCCAGTAGAGACGCATACAAATTCAAACACGATCGCTGTACGAACGCGATGATCCCTTGGAAGTGTCACGTGACAAATTTGGCGCGTACTCGAAAGAATCGCGAAGAACTCGACCAGTTGTTGTCTTAAATTAGCTCGCTTCGTTCTTTTACGCCTAGATCAAAAGACATTGCGGTGCACATTTGCAGAACAACAATTCTGGTTGACATCCTTATTATTTTTCATAACTTTTAGTTGCTTAATATTTGGAAAGCGGCTTTGCCGGCTGACACATCGCCTGAATGACAAGACTGCGTGCCGAAGGGTTTTCATCTGCAGTATCGTGGGGTCGACAGCAATAGAATCAGACATGTGAGCAAAGGAAACAGTTTCACAGATTTCTTTCAAAAGTCCTGCGTGTGCCAGTACAGATAATTTTTCAGACTTTTAACGCCAGTGCAGCTAAGGGCGAAATCAAAACGACCACTGGAGTGGCTGTGATTTCATCACATAAAGATGTTTATCAACAAATCTATTCGTTTATTCTAGCGCAAACAAGACACTTTATCGTGGGAAAAGACGTGAGCACTAGCAGAAATTATTTCTTTAAACTGAAGAACAACACCAACCCTACTCCCATCCCTACTCAGTCGCGCATATGCAGCACATGTGTCAGCCGGGC
Source organism: Batillaria attramentaria (assembly GCA_018292915.2). Classification (NCBI taxonomy): domain Eukaryota; kingdom Metazoa; phylum Mollusca; class Gastropoda; family Batillariidae; genus Batillaria; species Batillaria attramentaria. Next base: position 1,108,526 of record JACVVK020000050.1, on the reverse strand, counting down.
TCCGTCTCACAGTGTGTGTGTGTGATGTGATAAATCAGCAGCTTCAGTTCTGGAAGTTTGTCACTGGATAACTAAAAAAAAAAAAAAAAAAAGCTGCAGTATAGAAAAAGGAAAGAAGATGAAAGTACTTGTGTGTGTGACACATTCCTATTAATTTCATTGGTTGGTTTAGGGCAAAACAGAGTTAATAGATAATTGTGACCCTCCACCACGAAATGAGTCTTCTTGTGCTATTTGTTCATGTTACAAGACGACTCATTTCATGGTGGAGGGTCACAATTATCTGATACCCTTAGTATAGCTGTCAGCTGTTTGAGAATGCAAAAGTGATTTTCTCATTTGAAATATTTGCATAGACTGAAGCTAGGTTGGCCGGGGCATACTGTCCTTGCTACTGACAGGTAATCGCCTCCACTGGGATGGGCATAGACATCTGTCGGTCTGTCGGTCTGTCTGTCTGTCTGTCTGTCTGTCTGTCTCTCTCTCTCTCTCTCAGCTTTGTGTATCCACAATAACCGCCTTTAAATACTTGAAAGAACTGATTTACATGTAATCATAAGTTCCATAAATTGAATGCTTCAGGACCTAACTGACTTTTCAAATGAGTATAGTAAAATTGTTATACAAAACCTTCAGTAAAGAAAATAAAAATCAGAAAAAAAATCACTGAATTGAAGGAAAGTGGATGGCAGTGAGTGCTTTCATGTTTGACACAGACATATTATTTAATTTCATTACTTGAGCAGGGCAAAACAAATGCAGAGCTAACACTACGGATATTGGATACGCTGTTCAGCTGTTTGTTATCAATCACATTAATGCGAAAGTGATTTTCCACATAAAACATCCCTGTGTGTAGTGGGCAGAAGGGTGTGTGAGAGGAGGGAGGGGGATGTTGGTGTTGGAGGGGCCCATTTCGTCCACAGGATCATAGAAGGTCATTTGATGGGAGAGACCTGGAGAGGGTTCACCGACGGAAATGCGAACAAAACAGTCAATAGAAGGTGACTGTGGTGCATGTTGTCAGTAACTGCTGAAATTCTAACTTTTGACAAATGCAAACAACAGAAATGTCACATGGAATACACGTTTCACGCATATAGCAGCAGAGGATGAAATCTGTGTAATAAGTGTCCACCACCTACATAGAACTGAACACGGCAGTGCATACTCTTTGAAACTGAAAATGTCCGTGTTCCAGTGTCATTAAGTACTCTACAATCTTCTATGTTTGGTAAACTGTTTATGGTGAAATGAGTCTCAAAAACCATTTATTATTGTAATAGGCTTATTGTATATGGATGTACATATGTACCACTGTTCTACATGTAGGTACCATATGTACCACTGTTCTACATGCAGGTACCATTTCCGTATCCACTGCCTTAGATCTGCCCTACTGACTTAAATTAGCACTTGTATTCGCATTGTGAGAACATGCAATGTCAAAGAAATTACTTCTAAGATATTGTTAGAGCCCAGGATAGTCAGCTTCTGCTGATCAAAAGATTTTAAAATGATAATAATGATTTATGTAGGGCGAATAGGCAGATAAAGTATCATAATGATTTGTGATAGTACATGTAGCATGTCTGAAAAAAGGGAGATTTTTTTCAGGCGACTCAGTATTAGAAAACAAATAGCAATGAAAAGTGAACTTACTTGAAAGGAATCAAATACATGTACATGGAGTACAGCAGAGTCAGACACAAACGCCATACTGTTTGTCCAACCAGACAACAGTGCTATTTATTTTATTTTATTTTTTAAAATGATTTTTAAAAATGTTATTTTATTATATTTTATTATTATTTTTAAATTTTATTATTTTATTTTATCATTTGTTATTTTATTTAATTTTTAAATTTCAGTTTTGTCATGAATGTTTTAAATGGGTTTGGATCTGTTAGTCGTTCAGGGAATAAATGCCTAATGTAAAATGTTGTAAAGTCTCTACTTGCTTCCATGTGCAGACATATGTCAATGTGAAGTAAGGGATTGTTGAGCAGTTTCTATTGACTCACCCAAAACCTTATGGATTATGTTCTTCATAATTAAATTGTCAAAACACAATCCAGTATCCTACATTTTGACAGTGAGAAATGAAAAGTCCCTGACACTCCCTCACCTCCCCCCCCCCCCACCACCACTACACACACACACACACACACACACACACACACACACACACACACACACACACACACAGAGTATCCACTCATTATTTTATTTTATTTTATTTTGTCAGGAATGTTTTAAATAGGTAAATCTTTGATAGCAGTAAGTCATTAAGGAAAACAGTGCTTCATGTAACATGTTTCAAAGACAATCACCAAACTTCTATTACTGTCTTCACTTGTTCCCATGTTCAGTCATGTGTCAATGTGAGGACAGGGGATTTAGAGCAATTCTTATTGACTCAGCTAGATCCTTGTGACTTGAGTTCTTCATAATCAATCAAAACACTATCCAGGATGCTAAATTTTGACAGTGAGAAATGAAAATTCACTGACTGCTCTTGTATAAGATTTGTACTGCTGGTTTCTTGTTAATGTTTTCATTACATAGTAAAAGAAGGTGATTGCAGTATTTCTATAGGCGGTGGTTAATTTCCCTTAAAAACCTGTAGAAGAATGACCCTCACCTATTTCGCCCCCTAGAGTCATTTATGTAATGGCAAAAAAGCCCATCATGTTCATAGTCTTTACTGGACCAGACTGTTGCTACAACAGAACAGAAGGCTGACAAGATTTGGACTAGTGGTCATGACAGGTCCTGTCAGGTTTGGGACTTTTACATTCTAAAACAAAGTCCAAAATCAATGCTTCATTGTCCATGATGCCTGCCTCAACTTCATGCCAACTTTATATCAAGTGTTTATGTTCAGGATCTGGGAGGGATGGTAGAAAGGAAACAAATAAATATACTTTGCAGAAAACGTGGTGGTGGTGGTGTACAAATGCCCACATGCCCCCCCCCCCCCCACACACACACACACACACACACGGTCAATCAATCAAGCAGTGAGATGATATTCACTGAGTGCAAAAAAAAAAAAAAAAAAAATCGTCAAGTCAGAGCATACTTTTAGTGATCTAGGTGACTGACAACGACTGGTGTACTTTTCAGGAAATAAAACTGACTGGTTGGGTTGCAACACCGTAACTTGACCACTCGATGAAATAGAAAAAAAAAGAAGTCATTTTATTTCCAACATCTGGTTGGGAATATAGTATCTGCCGTGTGCGCTGTGCTCCCCTTTCCTACCTTCCCGTGAGGAAAGGAACTCAAGAAACCTAACGATGGAGTGCACGCTAATTGAGAGTAAAACTGATTCGGGACAGTCGGCTCAGTTTGTGGCGTTCTTTCAGTATGAGTATCATACATGGACGCGTCGTGTCCCACAGCAGTAAGTCAAACCTGAGATATACGCTTTTTTCAGGGGAAAAAATAATAATGCCAAGTGGTTTTATTACCGTTAGACCTATTGGAGTAAAACTGGTTTGGAATTCGCGTGGATTCACCACGTTTTTACAAAGTTGAAACCCCCATGGATTGCGGAGCCCACCGTATAGCCGCCATCTTGTTTCTAATGTCAACATGTAAATCCGATCGTCTTTGACCATTAATTGTTCAATATATTTACTTCTGAGTATTAACTAAGAAACTTTTTATTCCAAAAACGCGTGAAGTTGCTATAAATCTGAAAAATACTCAGTTTGGGTGGATTTATTTACAAAATCTGCGACCAGCGATACGTTCTTTCCATCAAGAGCTCCAGTAAGGGAGGCAATTTGTGACTGGTTCCCGACCGCTCGACTCTCCAAAAATCCTGTTCTCACATATTTTGTCCAGCCTCACCACATTTCTTATACTCAGATTTATAAACACTAGGTACTTCTAATTTCTTCGGAACCCTCCATCCTTTGTTAGTCACTTGACGGATCACGTATCACTCCACCGATTGCGTTTTCCGCTCTACTACAAACACAGCAAGTATAAACAAAGTGTAACACTCCCACCAAGCCAAATTTTTTTTTTTTTTTTTTTTTAGTGAGCCCACTAGTGCACAACCCCAAACTAACTTGGTGGGAAGAGAGTTAAATTTTACACTGTCTAATTATTTCATCTTTTTACGTTGTTTCTCTATAGAGAAACAGCTTTATAGGAGTGAGTGAGTGAGTGTTTGGGGGTTTAACGTCCTTTTCCACCACATAGGGTGATATCAAAGACGGGGCAACGATGAAAAAGCCAGCACAAATATTTGGCCCCAGCCTGGATCGAACTCACGACAGCTTTATAGGATGGGGCAGATTTTGCTTTGTGCGTGCAGCAGCACGTTTCGGTGATATCAAACAAGACTGTGGCGTTTCTCCAGAAAATAGATACTTTCACGCACACCGTGACGTAACGAAATCTGCGTCATTGACACATTACGTGCAGCCCCTGCTGCTGTGTCCTTTTTGGCAGGAGTTGTGCGACGTGTGTGTGTGTGTGTGTGTGTGTGTGTGTGTGTGTGTGTGTGTGTGTGATGTAATTGTAGCTATGTTCTAAACCACCTTCTTTATTGTTGTTTGGAGTATGCATATATATGTGTGACAAACGTCTTTCAGCCTGAGCTACTATGTAAAATTCATGATAAAAAAGGTAGAAATTGTGTGCATATAGTATTTATTGTACATATTAGTGAGAACGTGGGAAAGTCAATATATAGAAAATCAGTGTTACCTGTGGTGCCACTTGTGAAGCAGATTGTGGTTGTATCTGAAGGTTTAGGCGGCTGTTAGAAAATACCAAACATGCAATCTGTACAATCTAACAAGCACAGAAGAAATGTTTTCAATATCAGAGGGGAAAAAACCCAACACACTAAGCTTCCATACTGCAGAAATGACAGTCTTCTCTGATTTAATTTACTGTACATCTGTTTTGAAACAAGTGCTGCTTCAAGTTCATTTTACCACAGTGAATTCTAAGGCTTTTCTGCAACACTGTAAACTGGAGTATGAAAACACTTCTAGACTGCTAACTCTGGCAAGTATGGGTGATGACAGTCATTCAGACATGGCTTCAGACGTAAATTAATTTTTACTGTAAAACATGTTTAAGTGTGTTTCAATAGCATTTCATTACTAATTATCATTATTATGAACAGTATTATTATTATTCTGTATAAATCATCATTTACTTACCTTTGGTTCTTGCAGATTTGCCTTGCCAAGTAGCTGTGAAAGGAAAGTACATGCAATGTTTCAAACGTTAGACACAAAATCAACAGCTTGATGGCTTAGAATGATTCAAGAAATGCTTTGCTGTTCAGAGATTATGCAGTATGTCCTGAATTTGATATTTTCTTCCTTTGAGATGTAGTCCTTTGCAGCGCACTGGTAACGGTTTCCCCCAGTTATACCAGTACATTCAATCTGTCAAAACCTAGATGTGATTATTTTGTTCCTGTAACCAGACAGTAAATTTACCCCCCTTTTCCTGAAGGATATGTTTGCAGACGAAGTTTATTTTGTGTACCTCCACTTCAGAAAAAGCCTTGATATTGAGGCCAGCCTTTTCTGCCGCCTGACGAAGCTTGTCTGTCAGTTCCTCAATCATGATGATGTTTTTCATGGAAGGCATTTTGTTTTTGTTGTCAATGATGAGCTGTGCTCGGGCTGCTGTGTCGCACACCACAGTTCCAATTTCACCTGACATAATGGAATCGAGTGTGAGAAATACTCTGTGGGCTCATGAAACTGTTGCCATGCAGGGTAAAAGTATTACATTTACTCTTTAAATAGTACAGTACAAAAGCCAGTGCAATTCTTATTTGTCTGTTTTGTTCATCTGCACTGGTCTGGTATGACTTGTAAGAAGAAATCTTAGATATTTATCACTCACAACCAACTCATCCAGTACAGTCATTTTACTGTAATCTCTCTTCAAATAATAATAATGCTCCGTTGGTACAGTTCGCCCTCTTGTGCCATTTGCACCTGCTGTAGATGCACTACGACCATCTAAACAAAATAGCAGTGTTCCCTGTGATTCGGGGGAGCCGGGGTGGTCGAATGGTAGAGCGTTGGACTTCTAATGCTCGGGTCGTGAGTTCGATCCCGGCTGGGGCCAAATATTGTGCTGGCTTTTTCATCGTTGCCCCGTCTTTGATATCACCCTATGTGGTGGAAAAGGACGTTAAACACCCACCCACCCACCCCTGTGATTCGAAACTACAAGCATCCTTGGGACCCTGTCTCCATATTAATTTTTGGGGGGCCCTTTTGTTTATTTGGAGAGTTCACACATCCAAATCCCGTCTGTTACACACACTGGCTCAGCAGAAATGCGATGCTGGAAGTGTCTGCTGCTAGTTACAGATCGCTTTTTGTTCATCGGGTCTCCGGGAAAGAGTTGGAAAAATGCTGTTTGTCATGTCATGACCAAAAATTTGCATCCCCTGTGGCATGCTGTTCTCAAGTTTGTGCATCAGTTTAAGAGTTTTGTGTATACAAATACGCACACCTGTGCATAATTGGGAACACTGAATAGCGACTGTTAAATTTAACACAAGGTAACCCCAACCCCAAATCTAAACCTAACCCTAACCCAAAATCTAGCACTAAGCAGGCAAACTATACTAAACGAACGAGGCTGCATTGGTATAGTTCGCCCAATACGGCCCAAGGGTGCAAACTAGACTAACTGAACAGTAATAATAGTGAGACTTTGGATATTGTAACAGTGAAAGAGACTTACAAAGATTGATGACATAGATGACGGCTTCCGAACCAAGAGTGTCATAGAGAGCTACAGTGACCATGGAGAACATCTGGCAGGACAGGTCTGCAAGGACCCACTGGAGACATTGAAAGAGGGAATGTAAAACTCAGGTCTGTGTGACTCACCTGTCAAAAACTACTGTATACTACTGGTAGGGTGGTCTGCATTCTCGCTGTATTTCCTCTCTCTCTCTGTGCCTGCGGGTGTATTTGTAATACGTGCGAGTGTCTGCGAATGTGCATGACTGTGTTCTCTGGTTCCAGATTTGTTTTCTTCAATTTTGTTGGGGTTTTTTGTTGTTGTTGTTGTTGATCTTTTTATTCTTATTACTTGCTTTTCTCTAATCTTTTGTAGTATTAGTAACGGCAAGTTTGCAAACTAACTTTTTACCGTTGAGAAATAAAGTTTCATCATCATCATCATCATCATCTCTCTCTCTCTCTCTCGCTGTCAACTGACCCCTGTCCTTCACAACGCCAGATTATCTTAAAGGGTAGGAGTGCAGTCACAATCTTTCCTGTTGTGCAAACAGCATTTTGAAGCCATTGATAAAAGACCCTTGTTCCTAAGTAAGTTTTTAATTATTATTGTTATTATCATTATTATTAGGAAACCCTTACATAAAATGAATGCCTTTGCTGACTTTTTGCTGTTGTAGTGATGCTGAATCATACCACTGTTTCAGTTTTGTTTTGTCTGGAAAGAAATACATGTATGGCACAGCAAATGTACAACTTGCAGAATGCCATAAATAATAGAATGCAACAACTGGATTTTACCTCAGGTCTATTCTGGGCAAAAATGCCGAACTTTGTGTCTTGTCCTGGTTTCACTCCCATCCGGAACAACCCGGAGCCGAATGCCTGCACTCTGTCATACACCTGAAGATAGAGGGACAGAAAGGGGATCAAAGAGTGGGGGGGGGGGGGATAAGATACAAGTACACTGTAATTGTACTGCCTGGTAAAACACATGAGATGGTATCAGATGGTTGAATGAATACAGGGAGAGAACTAGGACCGTGAAGTTAGGCAAAACATGAGGCTGATTGCTAGCATACACATTCAAGCGGTATTGATACCTTTGAGGGGAATTGAATTTGCAACGCAGTGTGTGTGTGTGTGTGTGTGTGTGTGTGTGTGTGTGTGTGTGTGTGTGTGTGTGTGTGCGTGCGTGCATGCATAGCACAGGTTGAGTCAAACAGATGGTGAAAACTTGTTTGCAGATATCTCACCTGGTTGTAACTGATCCACTCAAAAGCCCGATTAGGCCCCGTTCTTGCACCGAGGCATGGTTCATCACCTGTACACATGGTAAGCCAGCTGGTAGAATTTGTGGCACATGTGAACCTGTAATGTATTAATTTGTCTGTTGTGGCGATTCCTGTTTGGTTTGTTTGGGATTTTTCTGTAGTTTATTTTGTCTTGTGTGTTTGTTTTGTGCGATATTTTTTTTTAATCTTTGTCTTGTTTTGGGGTTTTCCTCTCTAGTACTCAAAGACATTACTTCCACTGAATTTCTTGTGTTCCTCACCTTTGATTCGCCTTCCTCGCAGAAAGCCTTCGTACACAGTCTTGACATCCTCATATCTGTATTCCAGCAGCTTCCCCGTTTCAGCTGACCACCTTGAGGCATATACTCCACCCTGCAAAATATCCATGGAATTATTTTGGATTAGTCTGCATCTACATGATGTTCATACTGACTGTTATTTGGACTTATGATGATTCAGTGTACAGAAGTTTTGCTTGCCTGCTTGGCTTTTCTCTACTGTAGAAAGAAATGTATAGCTCTGTAATTTTGATTTTGAGAAATGTCTGTGTAGCTGTCAAGAGAGAAACTATGATAAAAAAAAAAAATTGAGGATTGGCCCCTATAGTGCAGTGGTTAGCACTTCAGACCATGGACCGGGTTCGAGTCCCAGCCAAGGAAAGTGTGATTTTTCCTACCTAGGTTGGCTCCTACCCAGAGAAAGTGTGCTATGGGCCCAATGGGGAGGCTGTTGCCACACAGCCGAGATTCACCCACTTCATGAGTGCGACTTTGAGGGTGCTTTCCTTGGTATGACACATCTCATGATGAGGATGATTACACGGCCGGCACCACAGGTGCCATAGTTCCCGGCCTGGTTAATGCCGGGATATTTATGACAGGAAGTGTGGAATGCAGCCCTGTCCCACAGTCCCAAACCACATGGACCTCAACAGCATCATCATACCATCACCCTCATCTCTATCACCATGCATAATAAAAATTGCCCCAATTTCCAAGCCCTCCATGGATTCCACCTATGACCTGGGAGGAGCACCACTGGAGCTGGCAAAGAGATGGGGCAGCAAAAAATAAAAAAAAATGAGAAACAGCTTTATTTGTTGAACCTGTATTGCATAGTTGTCCTAATGGTCTCTTTCCAGAAACATCTGCATACCTGGTATTGACATTTTGGTCATGTATTACATTATCTTCAAGCGTGTGGATTTTACTTGGTTCAAAGTTTTAAAACGTTCAAACTTACGTCCATGTGCTATGGACAGTTTTGATCATCATAATACTCATAAAGTATGCAGGTATACCTCCAGCTTGACACTCTGCTTGTCGTAGTCAACATCCAGGTTGGGAGAGGTGGGTCTTGTAGAGTAGTAAGTGGCAGTCACCACTCCCACCACTGCTGCCACCCCCACCCCCACGTAAGCCTTGGGTGTGGACAGCACCTCTTGGATGCGCTCATACCATCCCTCTGCCATGTTCTACTCTTTCAGCCGGCTTCTGTTCAAACAATAAATGCAGACTGGGGAATTTTCAGTCATTTGGCAATTTTCAACCAAATTTCCTCTCCTTCCAGCCCAAAATATCAAAGTTTCAGCCACAGACTAGGAAGGAGGAGAAAGGTTGCATACACGCTCATGATACATGTACATGTAATGCCATACGGGACAGTCTAACTTCATTTTGAAGTCTTGCATGTCAGTATCAAGGCAGTATTTTACGTTTGGGTGCCAGGAGAAGCTACTAAGTGTCTTTAAAAATGCTAAAATTTGTTCTCTTAAGTGGGGCGTTGCCCCTGTGTTACCCTAGCAGGGCGCTGCTTCTGCACCCCAGCCTAGGTTGCAGTCTTTTTTCTCCTGGGCAATTCCCCAGCCTGTAAATGGGGCATTTCATCCTTGGAAATCAATGTTCAAGGCCTTTTCTTGTATGAGGTTTGGGGGAAATCTCTGTGTGTGTGTGTGTGTGTGTGTGATAGGCCGAAGATTTATTTTTTTCCAGGAATGTCGTTAATATTTATAATACATGTAATAACAACCATGTACACATACACACACACCTGCCCACATCTCATTTCTGTCTGTATATGTGTGTGTTTATTGCACTGACTGCTTCACCTTCATTTATACCATTCATGTGCATCTCGCTTTCACTATAAGCCAGCCTGTAGCCGGGGTACTGAAAAAACTGGAAATGAGTCCCAGGCTCTGTGTCCCAAAATCACATTCCAAATAACCCAATCAAAAGGGCTATATATACAAGTATTTCGCTGCTCACCCATCAACCCACTCTACAAACAAACACTTCAGTCTGAAGTGTGTGTGTGTGTGTCTGTGTGTGTGTCAGTGTGTGTGTGTGTGTCAGTGTGTGTGTGTGTGTGTGTGTGTGTGTGTGCTTTTGTCTCCACGGGCACTCATAAAAGTACATGTACCAACAGTCCACTGTCTGATAAATAATGCTTTGTGCACTTTTAAACTTGTTCGACCTTCAACTTCAGCTTTGTCCCAGGGTTATTTTTGTCACTGCCGGCCTGCTTTAAGGGTTTCAGGTTTCTATCCTCACAATGTGACCCACTTTTTGGCCTGCGCATTTGCAACAACTGACATTTACCACCAGTGAGGTAAATTACTCTGGCTGAGCAGATGGTGTTGACGTCCCTGTTGCAGATCGAACCACCTATACTTACTGTTTCTCAACAGACGGATGTGTTAACCTTTACGATGGTTTCTGTTTAAGTTCTCTCCGACAGTATAGCACTTAGCTGCTTACTTTGCTTGCAGCATCTGCAGGGTTATAGTCAGCCGTACGTTCCCCCCAGGTCTATGTTCCTTCTATGGCAAGTTAGCCGCGAATTCAGTAGTCTTTATTGCCGCTTGCGCAGCGTTAAGCCCTAAATAACTAACTGGACCTCCTAGGTGTCATTACATGTTTAGGGCTATGGTTGCTCAGTGTAGACAGGAACATATATATAGACCTGGGGGAAACATAGACATGCTGTCGCCTCTTTGTGCACGACTTCACTGCTCAAGTCATGTACAAGGGCGGCACATACTTTTGTTTCTTTAAGTTAAGTTTTCATGTTGCACAGACTGCACCTGCATTGACAAGTTCCACACCGATGATCACCCAAATATTTTTATTTGCTGATACCTGTGCAATCCGTAGATCAAATACAACAGTGCAGGTGGATTGATTCGTTTGGCATGTGGCAAGGATTTGAACAGTTGTATTCTGTTCCCGTCTGTTCAGTGCTGAGATATGTATCTCTCTGGTTTAAGTTGACACTGCTCAGTCATGCATGCGTATCTGTCGGAATGTTTTCAGTGCACAGAGGGAAAAAAGCAGCTCTGCGGATCTACATAGTACGCACTGAGCTCTTAGACTGATGTACAGCCGGCATTAGTTTTATTGTTTAATGGTGCATGCACAAAATCAAGTTCTTCAGTTGGAGCATAGAACTGCTGGGTCAGTTCAGAAACTGCCAGGAATCGCGTGGTAAGAACAAAAGCAGATCACAAATTCCATGCACATACCTGCTGCACAACTGATGACACGTCTTTGGCGGTGCGCTGAACGTTGAACCCACCCGCGCTCGAGAACGCTGCCGTGTGGTTGTGGCCAGGTGACGCGTACAAGTTTGCTGAACGTTGGCCGCTCCAAGCGTCACAGCTCGCTGCACCCGCCAAGTACATGTACATGTACCCGTCAGCCACACAGAAGCTAAGATTTCGAGTTTGTGTCACTTTGTGTTGTCAGGACCCCCACACATAACCAAAGTAGGTCATTCGTAAAGCAGCCCCCCAGGGCCCCAAGTTTATGTACGGCAACAGCCACCGTTTTCGCTCTACTTCACATGGTCGTGTGAATGACACAATTACTACATAATATTACACATTACGTTGCTGAAAGGGTCTCTCGGTCTTAACATACAATTACAATACCGCCTGGGGAAACGAGACAGGCACATCAAACTGGGTTGCAAGGCATTCTTGCTATGTATTCGTTACCCCACAGAGAACATATGTGATGCATGTCTGTCTCTGGTTACGTTATGTCGATCCCCACCAGCACGGCAACTCAATAGCCATGACCCCACCCCCTTCTCCGCCTCTCGACCTACTTTTTTCGCCCCCCCCGCAGGTTATTGCCTCCGGCTTCCCCTTTCAGTTCTCTCTTTCCCTCTTATGAGCGCGCGCCACACACACACACACACACACTCACACACACACACACACAAAGTGTACAGCATCCTGCACCAAGAACTGTTAGCAAAATCGGTGCAGTAACATATAATAATAATAATTTATTTATATAGCGCTTAATCTACATGTAAGGTAGTTCGAAGCGCTAAGAGTACAGGTAAAGAGACATATACATGTAGACGTGAAGGTTCAGGGCCAGGGCAACTGCATGAATGGTAAGGAGATGTATTTGCATAGACTTTAATTCAGTTATTCTTCACAGACTAAAACCAAGGACACAGAGATGTAAAAACGTGAACCTGTGTAACACAACGCTGCCACAAAAAGAGGAAAAACAAAAAGTATTTAACGCAACACTGCAACAGGAGGAAAAACAGAAAAAATTTGTACAGGGTTGAAAAAATGTCAAGTTTACTGAAACAAAAGAAACAAGAAAAAAATGTGTAATTGCTTAATTCCCCATTCTTTTGCCAGTTTTCAGAAACACAAGCATCTAACAGTAATACATGTGCTAGAGTTGAGTTCTAGGGATCTCACTTTGTGCATTTTTACTGCCCTGGCTGACATATCTGTTCACCCTGTGTTCATCTTTTGAAAACGAGAGGTCTTCCAAGGGTGGTAGAATACAAACAGAAGTACATACCGGGTGTACATACACAAAAGCAGTGGCTGGGAGAGTGGGGGGGGGGGGAGGGAGGTGCCAGTGAGGAGGTAACAAATCCGGCGAACAGGGTCCGTGAGCGCCCTGCGACCGGCCATGCGCGACCCGCGCAAGGTCAAAGGTGGCGGGCGACAGGTCGAAATTGGTCATGAGCGACGGGCGGCGATCGGCGAGTGATTATACTCCACCCGGTGGGTGGCCGCGACCGGTCACGGACGGCGGGCGACTGGCTATATGCGACCCGCGCAAGGTTATGAGCGGCGGGCGATGTTCCAAAATTGGTCATGGATGGCCAGCGGGCGATGAGTGGTGACTGGTCACGGGCGGCGGGCGACCGTCCATAAGCATGTATGGAAATATGCGTTTGACGAAAGTGTCTGTGTTTAATGTACGTGTCAAAGGCGGCGGGCGACAGGTCGAAATTGGTCATGAGCGAAAGTGTATGTGTTTAATGTACGTGTGCTTTAACACCCAGGCAACGTTTTTAACAGATGAATTTTGTCCACAAGTAAGGACTCAAGCATCTACAATTCTGTGACATATTCCTGCTTGTGTGTGTCCATGAAAAACCATTTTAGCAAGTATACATGCAGTATAACATCTTAATGTCTGACAAAAAGAACAGAAATATCACACACACACACACACACACACACACACACACACACCTGTCGCCTGCCGCTAATGACCAGCCGCCGGTAGTTCATGACCAGTCGCTCATGACCAGTCGCTCATGACCAGTCGCTCACAACACTCACACGTTGCTCATGACCAATTTCGACCTGTCGCCCGCCGCCTTTGACCTTGCGCAGGTCGCGCATGACCGGTCGCGGGGCGCTCACGGACCCTGTTCGCCGGGTTTGTTATATGCAGTGAGAGTGGTCTTGCTCTTGCACTGATGAACTTATGGTAGAGTGGACACAACCCACGATTCCACCCAATTATCAAAGAGCAATGAAAGGAAATGTAAATATGAGAGAAAGTACTCAGGATAAGGAACACATGAGGGTGGGTGAGTGTTTGGGAGTTTATTGTCCGTTTCCACCAAGTACGGGTGATACCAAAGACGGGGCAACGAGAAAACGGCCAGCGCAAATATTTGGCCCCAGCCGGGATTCAAACTCATGACCCGAGCACTGAAAGTCCAACATTCTACCATTCAGATAGCCCGCCTCCCAGGAACACATGTGGTATGCAGAGACATACATACATGAAAAATGTTAGGTATACTGTGTCTCTGTGATGTGGGAGAGGTTGCATAGAATAAGCAATGCACCCAAAGAACTACAAATAAGCTAAACACACACTGTGGTCACGCAAAAAGTCTAGATCCAGGCACTTAGCATGAAACACATCATTTACCATCCACTTTGAGTAGCTGCCCTCTGGCAGACGATTTATGGTCCCTCGGTTTACCACCGTCGGCCATCAGATTACAGGGCTCGTATGTTAAAGTCGGGGTTAGGGAGTTTAGCCCTGGGTTTGAGTCTAACCTCAAACTAAACTAGCTCTAGGGTAACTTAGTTTTTTGTTTTAAATCAGAAAGCGAGTCCGTTCTAGCAAGGCGCCTATGTCGTTATAGAAGGATTTTTGTCTTTCTTTCTTCGCTTCCTTTTTAATTTAATTTTGTTTTGGGGTTTCTGTTGTCATAGTCTGGGTTAGGCCCGTAGCCATGGGTTAAATTAACCTCGAGTTTTACATACAGACCCTGAATGACATATGAAACAGTGTGGGTGCTTGTGTGTGTGTGTGTGTGTGTGTGTGTGTGTGTGTGTTGCGTGTGTGTGTGTGCTTGTGCACAATAATGAAACAGAAAGGTTCATGCATCATGTTTTCAGTCCTTGAGCTTGGCATACAGGGCTGCAACCTGTTTGCAGAAATCGGTAAATACACCTCAGTTACATGTGATTAATATTCTCAATGTGCTTCAGTAATCTCCCACACAACAAACACAGTGACGCCCTCAAAATGTCATGGTTTCAATCCTTGTGCTTGGCATACAGGGCTGCCACCTGGTGAGCGAAATGTTTCCGAAGCTGCGTCCTCTTGTTTTTGAAGGTTGGCGTGAGAAGGCCAGCCTCGACACTGAACGGTTCTGGTTCCAGAGCAATGTCCAGCACCTGATGACAGCATTGCATGCGGCATGTCCGTACATTTGTTTACTTAGGTTTACCAAATATTACCCAGTCAACTAGACGCAGCAAAAAAGAAATATACATAAACCACATATCTTACTCGACACATTTCACAGTCAACAGTCAACATTTCGGCATTGTTTTTGTTTTTCCTGATGAAGACTCACGCCAAAATGTTGACTGTTGAATGAAATGTGTTGCGTTAGACAAGTGGTTTACATACTTCTTTCTTGTTGCTTCTAGCTGTCTGCACTTCCATTTGCAGTCAGTTTTGATTCATTTTTCTGATGACCAAGTCTGCAGCTTTGCCAGCATTGTACATATTTTCGCAAAACCAAATGAAATGATTAGGCTGGTCTGCAACTCAAACTGCCTTATCTAGAGGTAGTGCGACTGAGCTGTTAACGTTCACCAATTTTTCCCAAAGCAATCAGGTGATGATGTGGCTGCAAACTAAGTCTTGGCTGCAGATGACGTCTTTCCCGTCATCATCCCAACAACTCTTAATCCCACCTCTCTCCTATCCACCATCACATAAAACCCCTGTCTTGTTTAGATCCCTGTATACACAAACCCACCTGTTCAAAGCCCTTCAACTGTGCCGTCTTGCCAAACTCTAGCATGTCTTGCAGAATAACATCCTTCAGAACCTTCAACATGCAATAAAATGATAATTTTAATAAACAATACGGATAATGTTATCACTGAAGCAAATTTTTGCTGAGAAGAGGATCGGTGAATAAAAGCACTTCGATGGTGCAGACTGCACCAACCAAGCAGAACTACATGTACTTCATAATGATTTATTTTCGTATAGTTCTGCCTAAAATTATGGGCTTTGTTGATGAAGTTGTCTCTGTGTGTGGGCATGTATGTTGGGGGGGGGGGGGGGCATTTCTTCCCAAAAGATCCTGGTTGTTGGGGGGTTGTTTCTTTTTGTTGTTGTTGTTGTTTTTTAAGGCTTTGAAAACCTCACCTCATCTTGACACAGTTGTGTGATGTCCTGTGGTCGGTTGTTGTTAGCGGCCCACATCATCACCACATCAGGGTCAGGCACCACAACAGCCACACATCGAGACTGCAGCCAACACCAGGAACAATTGTCACTTGGTGTGAAACATTTCCTTTTTCTTGCATACAAACTCTTGCTTCGTTTTGATTCTACAGACTCAGCTAGGATGAGTGTTTTGTTCAGGAGTAATCGACAAAAAATCAACAGAATATGAAACTTCCATGATGATTGTCTGCTGATGTCACACACACACACACACACACACACACACACACACGATGACTCTGCAAATGTCGCGCGCGCACGCGCACACACACACACACACACACATTGACTGCAGATGTGCAACACACACACACATGATGACTGTCTGCAGATGTGCAACACACACGCACACACACACACATGATGGCTGTTGCAGGTGTCACAGACACACACACACACACACACACACACACACACACACACACGATGACTGTTGCAGATGTCACACACACACACACACAAACTGTATCTGATCATCTGTTAGTGACGAACTCAAGAATGCTCAGCAGTTGCAGCTGTACACAGACATGCTTGTACAGTCACTACAGCTGTCACCAGTGACCCAAATGTGTGGCACAATGTACTGCCATCCACAGTGCACAAACGAAAAGCTATCTGCATGTCTGAGCCATATTGTGCATGACTATTTTCCACCCTCTGTGCTAGCAAGAAACAATCCATAATATTATTATGGGAAAGCAGGTAAAGGTAACAACTGTGTTGCCTGTCACCCACCGTCAGTATAAGCACACCATCACCTGCGTTTTCAATGCCTATACAGAGTGGAGAAGGTTTTAGCACAGTGGCCATTGAATTGTATGAATGGGTCAGCATGTTTGCTGTTGCTGTATGAGGGTATTTAAATGCAAAGTAACCAGGAAACTTTATGCTAAGCTCCACTCTATTCAATGCACACCTAATTTCCTTCTGTGCAGGTCAGTCCGACCTGAAGCAGCCCTTGTTGAACGGGAAGACGATGGGCGAGTATGTAAATGCCTGTGTGTGCGTGCATAAAGTGACAGAAATGACAAAAGAGAACATGCAGCTGTAAATTTTGTGTTGCTCAATAAAAATGCACCTTCTGGAATACACTGACTTAGCTTGGTTTGGACTTGGAAAAGCATTTGGTGACTGAGGTGAGCGATGGTCTAATAGGTAACTGCATGCTGTATACAGTGTGTAATGAATGAAAACGAAGCTGTATAACACAGTATGTAATTAATGAACACAGTATAGTAATGAAGGGGAAAAAGCTGTAGTACACAGTGCGTACTAAATGGAAAAAGCTTTAGTACAGCGTGTAATGAATGAAAAAGAAGCTGTATAACACAGTATGTAATTAATGAACACAGTATAGTAATGAAGGGGAAAAGCTGTAGTACACAGTGCGTACTAAATGGAAAAAGCTTTAGTACAGTGTGTATTGAATGAAAAAGAAGCTGTGTAACACAGTACGTAATTAATGAACACAGTAAAGTAATGAATGAAAAAAGCTGTAGTACACAGTATGTAATGAAGGAAATAAGCTGTAGTACACAGTATGTAATAAAGGAAATAAGCTGTGATACACAGTGCGTAATGAAGGGGGGAAAAGCTGTAGTACACAGTATGTGATGAATGAAAAAAGCTATAGTACACACCTAGTGTGTAGTGAATGAAAAAAGCTGTAGTGTGTAATGATTTTTTTTTTTTAAAGCTATTGTACAGTTTGTAATGAATGAAAGAAAGCTGTAGTACACATTCATAATGAACGAGAAGTGCAACTGACTCAAGTGGTGAGAAGAAAAAAAAAGGTCAGTCAGCTGCCTTTTTGTTACATGCCTCTGAGTGCCAGGTGTCTCACCTTCAGACTATCTCCATCCACAAAGCACTGCTGAACATACATGCTGCGGCAGTAGATGCCCTCAATTCTCTCTGGTGCCAGGTACTCCCCCTTTCAACAACAAAAAAAACCCACTTGGTGTTAATTAATTTTCTCACCTGTGCTCAGCTGAAAGAAAAATGAAGAATGAACATTTCAGAAATTTAATTTTTCATATCTGCAGCTGTTAAAAATGAAGTGTGTATGTTTGTGCATGTTTGTGCATGTGTGTGTGTGTGTGTGTGTGTGTGTGTGTGTGTGTGTGCGTGTGCGTGTAGATGTGTGTGGGAGTGTGTGAGAGTGGGTGGGTGGGTTGCATGTTAGGATCTGCAGATTACAGAGTGTGCAGAAAAAAGGGTAAATCTAGAGAATAAAAAGAATGAAAAACTGCCGGGAAATTTACTTGAAAACATGTAGGTGTATGTTTTTTGGGTAAAGAGAAACAGAAATTTCATGTACTGTACCTGTGAAAGTTTGAAGATGTGTTTGCGCCGATCGACTATCTGCAGTGTCCCATTCTGTAACACAAACGTTAGTTATAATCAAAATGAAGGCTTAATGGACTGAGACTGAATATGGATGTCGTTGATCTGAAGTGAAGGCAAATCACCAGTAACTCTGTGCTATGCACAGGCAAAACCAAAAACCAAAAAGGGGAAACCAAACAAAGAAACGCACTGATTGGATGATTCCAATGTCCCCAGTACGCAGCCATCCGTCGGCAGTGAAGAGATCCTTTGTTTTCTCTGGGTTGCGATAGTAACCAGAGGTCACATTTGTTCCCTTTACACATACCTGGAAACAGACATAAAAGACCGGGGGACACAATATAGTTTAAAAATTTGCTAAAATTTCTACAGCTTACAAACCTGCTGACACTCAGTGCTATGAAAAACACTTGTTTTCTTCTTTACGTAGCTGGACAGGCTTTCATTCAATTAAGGCACACACTGTGGTTATCAGTTTGTGCATGCTGTTCTTCAGGCACTATTGAAGCAAATCCTAGCCAACAAAAGCAACTCTGCTCTGCTTCCTCTCCTGGGAGATGATAAATAATTTCATAGATTACATGCAGATCTATGAATGCGCGCCACTCACTTCCCCTTTGCCATCCTTGGCATAGCAGTCCATGTCTGGGACATCTATCAACTTGATGTAGTTGCAGGCAACAGGACATCCCACTTGACCTGTGCAGCAAAAGACAAAAATATTTCAGTTTAGGCAGGGTTTTGTAACAGCTTGGCAAAAACTTGCAGACCTGTCACAACTGGAAGCTTTGTCTCAATTAACTCATTCAAGATGAGCCAATTTGTCCTCAGCCATCCCCTGTAGACGGGCTTATTTGTGAGGTTCAGAAAAAAGAAAACATACAAAAATAACAAAACAAGATACCGACTTGAAATTTTCAGGGTAGTTCATTAACATATTTATGCAGCTATTGCTGAAATTTCAACTTTAAAACTTAAATATCTTTGTTATCAGTCATGTTGTACAAAAAAAAAAAAAAAAATCGCGATCCATCTATGCGGCTGTTCGTCTGAAACTGATGTGCACGGTAAGGCCGCATATGTGGCCATTCGTCCGGAAAAAGTTAAAACGTTCATTCTCAGCTTGCTAGGGTGTCAATCTAAGTACACTATAATGGATCATATTGTCATCAAAGGTGTGCTTGGATTGTTAATTTGGTGTTTCTGACAAAGACTGTCAACTATAATGATATCTAGCAACATACAATCATTTCACATGGTTGGTGTACATGTGCAGCAAATAAGAACTGAACCCACTTCACAAAACAGTTCTGCCAAACTTGTAACTATCCCTGTAGTTCACCTGGTTCAGGGTCTCCAGGTAGCTGCACCGTGCTAGCTCCTGTCACCTCTGTCTGTCCCCAGCCCTCCATCACCTGGATTGATTAGATCAGTGCTGCATGGTATTGTACACCACCAGTTCTATGTAGCATGTCTTTTCATTTCAAACGTGATGATGTGTCTCTGCTTAAAAAATGATGTGTGTAATGTGGTTTCACTGTTACATCTGTAGCGGTTCAGACAGAAGCATTCAACCTTTACATAGTGAAGTGAGTCAAAGTTGTGATGCATGTCTGCTCCTATTGTCATGACACTTAAGTGTCTGTAAGAGCTTAAAAACATACACTGAACTGCAACCGATTCTGCTGGTAACTTCTTCCCATATCCCATATCGACAGTCCTTTTCTATGCCTAGTCTTAAATAATTTTTAAAAATTTTTTTGCAGGGCAACGGCATCTTATCAAAGACACTAGCAGTGACAAGTAGAGTGAGTGAGTTAGTTAGTTAAGGCTTAACGTCACGCAAGCAACAAAGACTAATTCGCACTACGCACGGTCTTCCTCTGCCAAGTCATTAACACATGAAAGGGTACTATACTTAAAACATTGTGTAAATATATATTAAAAATCTAGCTGGTTTAAATGAGATGACAGATCTTTTATCGATTCAAGTCCAAGACTTATCAAAGGCTTCATGATAAAGAAGGTTAGCCAAGGAGAGTCTGTAGTGTTTGAAATGACTAGATTTTCTAAAACAAGTTGGACTCCCTCAACAAACAGAAGATGCTGTCAGGAGGGACGTCCCTGAACAACACCTTCTGTGATGAAGCACTGTAACACTTGTCACAGATCTCTGCCAGATCTGTGCTGAAATTAAAAAATGTTCAACACAAAATGGCTCATGGCACAGAATGCACCAAGGGGGGTCTTCCCCCTTCAGTGATGAGTAGAGAGCTGCACACTTACCAAACAGCCAAAGGCGCAACGAGCAAAGTCAAAGACATGTTTGGACAACGGGGCCGAGGTCACAGCAACAAATTGCACACGTCCTCCAAGTAATGCCTGGATCTTGTGAAAAACCAGCTTGTCCCATATGCTGTCCTTTCTTATGATGCCACTGGAACAACACATACACACTTCAGCTTTGATTTACAGTTGTTACATGTACTTGAGCTGGTGGTATGCAATGGTGGTGCTCATGCAGTCATAAGCTAACCAATGTCACACATACATATCACTATATAACCAAACACGTACGTGAATAGTAGCACCATCGCAGGGAATGCGCATACTACAAACAGAGATCTACGCTCTTCAATCAGATACATATACTACTTAAACGTATAGTGTTCTACCATGCCCCAAATCACATAAACACAAGGGTGCCTGTATCAAAGCCAGGTACCTTCTTGATTTCTCTCACATGAAACAAACAAACAATGAAATGTGCACATCAAGAGATGATACTCAAAATTCAATTTACTTTATTGTACATATGGAAGTTCGCCTTTTGGCCTTCTGACACACTCAAAAATAAGAGATAAGCTTGAAGAATTGTCATCCTTAGTTATGATTTAAAATAGAACATTGCTGAGAATTACAGGGAAAAAGGTAAAGAGTATATATATATAAGTATACCCCTATGCAAAAATCAGTAAGCGAAATAAACGATATGGACAAAATACCAACCGTCTGACCTCTGCAAGTTTGCTCTTTAAGGCCATATTCAGTAATGCAGACTTCACTTTGCTCCCCTGCACTCCAGTGATCACCTGCATAGAGGCAAATGTTACACATACAGGTAAAAGTTAGTATTGCAGTAGCTAGCATAACATATAAAGCATACCATTCTCAGTCCATGAATTTTTTTCTTCTTTTTTTTGGGGGGGGAGAATCAGTAAGAGGGTTCTTGCGCTAAGCACAAGTACCATAACAGAAGGCTGGTTTTTTTGTTGTTGGTTTTTTGGTGGTGCGAAGGGTCAGGCCAGCCCAGTTAAGTTTCGGAATTTAGAACTGCATTTATTTTCAAATGTTGTGGGCTGAACATTTCCAAAGCAGAGGGGGAGGAAGCCAGAGTACCCGGAGAGAACCCCCAACGATCGGCCCGAATGAACAGTGCCACGTACGAGGAGGAAAAATTCTTAGCCCCGAGTAGGACTCGAACCTGACCTCTCGCATTGGTGGCGAAGACTTAACCACTAGACCACCGACCGCCCCTGATAGTCTCCAAAACATAATGGTGAGTGTTAAGAAGTAGCCGTCACCTTGTCTCTGATCTTGTTGAGCAGGCGTGGGACTGCAGTAAACTGGGTAGGTTTGAGAGCTTGGAAGTCATCAAAGAGCAGCTTGATGTCTCGAGAATAGAACCCCACGTGACCACCATGCGTCATCTGGCACATCTGCAGTACATGTAAAATAAATAAAATAAATCACAAATATCTGCAGTGCGTATCAACATGAGGTACAGTACATGTGTTAACTACTAGTGAGTAATGTCTTCTAATGCCAACTGGAAACAAGAAGCTGAAACTGATGCACTGTTTCTTGATTTCTCTCGCATGATATGCAAACGTGAAACAAACAAACAATGAAATGTGCACATCAACATGTGCATTTCATCATTTCTTGAATGCAATGCTTGAATCTACAGCTTCTGCATTATTTCCTTTCCTTATGTAGTCCATCTGGATTTTTATGTCTGGTCTGTTCATTACAGGTGAAGCTGGAAGCAGATTTTAAAATCTGTACTGTGACACACACTCACCAGATTGTAACGCTCATACATGTGAGCCAGCGGCAGGTATGACAGATGCGTGTCATCACTTTTGTAATGGTGAAGTTTCTGTGGACAGTACATAAAATGTCCGAGGGTAAAACACAAACAGAAGGCAAGAAAACACAAGCACCTTTTTCTCAATGATAAAACCTGCCATTCAGTAATTGTCTCTCTGTGAAAGATAAACATGAATAAACAAAAAAGCCCGTAAATTTCAGCAGCATGATAATAATAATCACATTAATTGCATTAACCCTTTCAGCCATTGCTGGTTCCAGGCCTGACTGCTGTCCCTGTCCTGGGCACTTTTTTGCCTAGCCAGTCAGTCAGTTAAAAAACCCAAAATCGCTCAAACCCATGTGTAAACCTGATCCATACAAAGGAAAGGAAGTGCACAGCAGAGTAGTGCCCCTTGTTTCATGAATATTCAGTAGTCTGGCCAATGAGGAGCGAGTAGAAATTTTCACTAGCTCGCAGGTACATGTACCTGCGTAGGCATACGCGGCGGGTTCCTCGCGCAGGTACATGTACCTGCGTAGGGCTGAATGAGTTAATATAGGTGCAAACATTGGGCTCAAAGCGCCGCAAGCTAAACCCAACACGCATGTTCACCTGAATCACATGCATTCTCTAAGATGCTGAACATTACACATAACAATTCAGTGTTATGAAGGGCCAGCTCAGCAATTTAAGTTTCAGAATGTTAGAATTGCATTTTATTTTCGAATTTTGCGGGTTGAATATTTCCAAACCAGAGCGGCAAGAAGCCTGAGTACCCGGAAAGAACCACTGATGGTCAGCCCGAATGAACGGTGCCACATACGAGAAAGAAAAATTCTTCTGCCCGAGTGAGACTCCAGTCTGACCTCCTGCACTGGTGACAAAGTCTTAAAGCACTAGACCGCCGACCGCGGTAATATGTAGGCTTTGACTGACTAAGTGATGGAAGTATAATACTACATATAGTACAATGCCTACATACACTAATCCGCTCCACAATTGCTCCAGTGTTGCCTGCCATATTCAGGTGGGTCAGCATAACACCTTTTGGATCACCTACAGTAGTCCAAACAGAATACAAAATAATCAAAATCCGGCAACGATTGAACTAGTTAACATGTCTGACATGTCATACAATACAGCATATCGTGCTGGTATCAGATCATCAAAAACAACAAACAGGATAAAAAAGATGCCACACATATTTGTAACTAGTCATCTAAAGGCATCAGTTTCAGTTTCATTTCTGGAATCCCCATCAGGGGGTACAGGTATATACATACCCAACATGACCGTAGGAGGTCTGTACACTAGTCAGCAGCTTCATATGTAGTACAGTATATATTCCTACAGATGAAAAGGCAACAACAACAAACCATTCACATTAGCACATATACTTCTGCCTACTCATTCACATCTATACAGAACACAAGAGTAGAAAAGCAAATAAGGAAACAAAGGAACGCCATCCAAGCAACAGCTGGATTAATAAGCATATCCTTACCTGTTGTGCCACTGGTGAAACAGATGGTACACAGATCAGACGGTTTTGGTGGCTGCAGAAAATGCAGATTATCAGGTTATTTGTAAGTTCATTAGTTTTTTTGTTGTTGGTGGTGGTGGTGGTATTTTTTGTTTGTTTGTTGTTGTTTTGGTGGGGGTTGGGGCAGGGGTTTTTGTCTGGGTTTTTGTTGTTGTTGTTGTTGTTTTTTGGTTGTTCTTTTTCTTTTAAAAAAAATGTTTTTGAAGGGATGATGATAGTGGTGGCGCCAGAGTGTAGGGGTGCTGTTATAATCATAGGAGCCCCCTCCCCCCCCCCCCAATGCATTACACATATAATACCATTACTCTCTACAGACTTCTTAACACTGTATCACTCTTACATTCTCAAATCTCTCAGTATCATCATACATAATGAGATGTTGTGAGTGCAGGCAAGACTACTTACCACGGGTTCATGCAGAGCTGTTTTGCCAAGTTCCTGTAATTAAAGTTGTAAACATACGCATACATATAATTATATCCAAGATTTTACTTCAACTGCTATGGAAAACACGTTTGGGGGGTTTAGCATGCATTTGTGCTGGCTTTTCCTCGCGGGTCTGTCTTTCACATCACTCTCATGTGGTGGAAATTAAGTCTGTTAAACCTCGAAACCAACCAACCAAACAACTACAGTATATGTCATTGTGCATGTATCACAGTTACACCTACCTCCACTTGTGAGAATGCCATAATTTTCAGCCCAGCCTTTTCAGCTGATTCACTGAGCTGCTCTGTCAGTTCCTCGACCATGATTATAGTCTTCAGCGCAGGGAGTTTCCCCTTGCTATCCACTAGGAGCTGCACACGAGCAGCTGTGTCGCACACCACAGTGGTGATCTCACCTGCACACAGCACAATGGTAACGGACCACTACAATCGGCAAGTCCTGAGGCCAAAGCCCCACCTCTTTATTCTACCGTGTATTGGGAAAACACAGTACGTCCACGGCGTCATTTTACGGAAAAAGGGGTGATGTCAAGATGAAAGAGACTGACGTAATGGTCTTTTTCCCCAAATGATGTCAATGGACTTACTGCTTTCTTTCCATGTTTCGGTCATGTCAAACTACACGTGCTTCCCTCTGTAGTGTCTGGCAAAAAAGTTTGCCATACCATGCCATGTGTTGTGCTCATTATGCCACGGCATGCGATTGGCTGAATTTTGGCGGCTTATCCCCTTTGACTGACAGGAGTGGAGTCGTCTATCGGTAATTGGTATGCATGTATATGCAAGAATCCCATACTGGAGCAAGTGCCGTAGTCCCCATGCTTGGTTAATGCCGGGATATTTATGACAGGAAGTGTGGAATGCGGCATCATCTTACCATCATTCTCATCTCCTTCATCATGCATAATAAAAATTGCCCCAGCTTCCGAGCCCTCCGTGGATTCCACCCATGACCTGGGAGGAACACCACTGGAACTGGCAAAAAGAGTTGGGGCAGCAACACACAAAAAAACAAAAAAAAAAAAAGGTGCTTAGAATCAACCACTGGCTTGTTCGCTTGGACAGAGATATTAGATTGTGATAAGACACGCTTCGTAAGTAAGTGAATTCTGCTGCGCAATTGTAATTTGAATGCAAACTCACACAGGTTGATAATGTAGGTGACAGCGTCAGATCCTAGGGTGTCGTAGAGGGCAACGGTTACCATGGAGAACATTTGGCATGCCAGGTCAGCTACCACCCACTTTGGGGGAAAAAGTGAACAAGAAAACAGTATTGCACATTGTGGTTTGAGCAACAAAACTAGCATAAGGTATTACAAAGGTAAGGACATTCATGGGGTGCGTACCTGTATCCACTGACCTGTGAATTAACTCTTTGATATTCAGGGATGTGACAGGAGTGGTACGAACAGTTGTGAACAGCAACACACACACACACACACACACACACACGTGCACACACACACGCAGACACACGTGCACACACGCACGCACGCACGCACGCACGCACGCACGCACACACACACACACACACACACACACACACACACGCGCGCACGCGCACACACACACACGCACGCACACACACACACGCACACACGCACACACACACACACACACACACACACACACACACACACACACACACACACACACACATTTTGGTCGGAACACAAATGCACCCACCTCATGCCTGTTCTGGGCAAAGATTGCCAGGTTTGTCTTCTGTCCAGGTTCCACACCAAGTTGGAACAGCCCTGAGCCAAATGCCTGCACTCTGTCATATATCTATACAAAACAAAACAAGACAACAAAACATGACATCACAGTTACACAGATTTTATCTAAAATTTTTCTTGAACTTGCTGGTAAAGTTACCTCTCAACCTAGATAAAAGAGAGAATGGCAAAAGAAGCATGCTTACTCTATGAGCATGTCTATGTTACCGCAGGTCTATGTTCCCAGAGCTATGTTCACAGAGAGAGATACCGAGCGAGAAAGAGAGAGAGACCGAGAGAGAGAGAGAGAGAGACTGAGAGAGAGACTGAGAGAGAGAGAGACACACACACACACACACACACACACACACACACACACACACACACACACACACACACGTGAGAGACAGACAGACAAAGAGAGATACACACATATAAAGGAGACGGGGAGATACAGAGACAGAGACAATACAGCAAGAGACTGAGACAAAAACAGAGAGATACATATGCAGAGAGACAGAGGCAGAAGGGGAAGGAGACAAATCTAAGGAACATGAGCTGCAGGAACACATAGCTCCGCGAACATACACCCCTGGGGACAGTGAATGGTGGCGAGTCTTCTGTGTCTGCCAGTGTGTGTCTGTATGTCTGCGAGTATGTGTCTTGGTGTCTGCCACTGCAGGTCTTCCATGTCTGGGGGGTGGCTGAAAACACAAAATTTCTTATCTGCTGAGTGCCATGAACATAGACCTGCGACAACACAGAGCTGTCCCCACTCACACCTGTACAGCTCACCTCATTGTAACTGCTCCACACATACTCGCGATTTGGACCTGTCCTCGCACCAAGAAACTTTCCATCACCTGCCATAAAAAAAATTCAAAGGTACAGTATGATCTTTTTCTTGGGATCATCTTTTCTCCTAATTTACAACACTGTTATTTGCAAGGCCAGTCCCTAACAATGTTGCAACCTCCCTTGCTCTGTAGCTAAGATGGGATGCCCACAGACTCAAAACACGCTTAACCCATAAACCCCAAGCTTTCCCCATCTTTGTCACACTCTGTGTGAAGGGCAGTAGCTCCACAATCACTCTGGTTGTCACTAACACCATAAAAATAAAATGCATGCATATATTATCAAAATATAATTCAGGATGCATTTATCAAGACCATCCCTGATTGTGTTTGGTGGTGGTCAGGGGTGATGCAAACAAGAACTTTACCTACAGGGTGTATAGAGTGTGCTGGGGCAGTGTTCCTTAGTATGCACATAATTATGTACGTCTTTTATGCAGAGATTTCAGAATCTGACGCAGATATTTTGAGGCTGTGCTTCGCTGATTTTACAAAATGACCCTCTGAATTTGACAGAGATGGTCAAAGTGACACTCAGGGGCGGTCGGTAGTCTAGTGGTTAAGAGACCTGTCACCAATGCGAGAGGTCAGGGGTTCGAGTCCCACTCGGGGCAAACAATTTTTCCTTCTCGTATGTGGCACCGTTCATTCGGGCCGATCGTCGGGGGTTCTCTCCGGGTACTCTGGCTTCCTCCCCCTCTGCTTTGGAAATGTTCAGCCCACCAAATTTGAAAAATAAATGCAATTCTAAATTCCGAAACTCAAATAGCTGAGCTGACCCTTCGCACCACGTGATTGTAATATGTTCATGTCCAGTGTGTGAGAGAAAGCGTGTGATTCACGTGAGCGTGCGTGTTGGGTTCAGTTCGCGGCGCTTTGAGCCGATTCATGAAATTGGGAAAAGCGCCTATACAATACTCATTATTATTATTATTTTGAAAGCTGTAAGGAACATTGTGGTGGTGAATGGGTTAGAGGAGACAGAGATCTAGACAAAACAATGTAGCTGGAGTTTTGTTTTTCACATATCCTTTACCAGAGGATGGACAAGTATCAATATTTCACAAATGAAATAATCCCCCAGTTCTGTAGTCTACCTGTGATTCTCCTCCCTCGCAGAAAACTCTCATAGATCGTCTTGGCATCTTCATACAGGTATTCCATGAGCTTTCCATTCTCTGCCGTCCACAGCGAGGCATACACACCTCCCTGAAGTCATTGCAAACTGCATCATCTTTTACATCTGCTACACTTGCTCATAAAAAGATGAAGATCAGATAACCATCTGTGTGTCAAGCATCCGACTAAAAAATTCATGAATATGACTTTTGAAGGACATGAACATGATGAAACCCCTATGTTGTGTTTGATATTACAGTACCTGCATACTGACAATGGTCTCTCATGCTATTTCACAAGCACTTGTGTGGTGAAAATACACTGTACTTCAAAATAGAATACATGTACTAGTAGTCCATGGAATAAATTTGATGAAATAAACTTGATGAACATGATGAAACCCCTATGTTGTGTTTGACATTACCTGCATACAATGGTCTCTCATGCTGTTTCACAAGCACTTGTGTTGAAAATACTTCAAAATAGGATACATATACTAGTAGTCCATAGTATAAATTTGATTCAGTTCAGCTTGATTTACTGGCTTCGCGTTCAAGTAAAACATACACAACTGAAAGCACACCTCCATTTTAACGCTTTGATTGTCATAGTCAAGGCCCAGGTTGAGAGGGGTGGGTCTACTCAGGAGATATGCAGCTGAAGTCAGGCCCACCACTGCAGCAGCCCCCACCCCATGTAGCCAGTGGGCGTGGCTAGTGCTTCTGTCATACGCTGCCACCAGTCACCTGACATGTCTGACATCTGAAAATAAATATGGACATTATTATGACAGTGCGTGTGCGCGCGTGTGTGTGTGTGGGGGGGGGGGGGGAGGGGGGTCTTTTAATTCATCTTCAGTTCCATGCCTGTCTACTGATTTTCTGCTCGGCGGTGTCACTTCAGTTAAGTTCTGGGAGATGTTCAGTTATCTTGGATGATAATATACACAGTCAGGTGCTGCTGACATATATCATTCCAAGTTTAAACTAGTGTCACAGCCGGCAAGGCACGGTACACCAGGCATGCCGTTCAAGTTCATCTGATAAAGACATCAACGGACATAACTTCACATTACCAGACGGACTGAGCCTCAGGATTGTACGGCCACAAGTAAAACCACTCAGTCTGGCAAAGCGGCATAATTATGGTACAGTCAACAAAACTCCCTGGTCCCAGAATCAGTAAACCAATACCGTAGTCCTCGTTGAGAAAAACGACGATAAACGTACAACTTGAGGAAATGAGTTGCGGCTGTTCGAAGCTTCACTGAGCAAGTTTCTTCAACGGCCCAGCTGAGCTCGGTCGCACAGGAAACACCCGAGAGGTCACGGCGGTCCCATGTGGCATACAGCAGCAGCAGTGTTTTACATATCCTGCCTGGCATCAATGATTCTCTCCGCCGCACAGCCGGGCGACCCACTAGCAGGGGTGACCCGGAAAATCGTGTACTTAATTTTCACAGCAACACGGAGTTCTTAATCGTGTTTGCGCGTTGCATGAATGGCCATTACGGTTCAGCCCGACCAATCTCACCTCAAACCTGAGGAAACCAGCGTGCTGTTCCTAACCCCAGAGAGCTCAGGCTTGTATCCCGACGACCCGGCCGCGCGGCATCAGCCTGTCACGGTTCTGCCGTGGCCCGCATCGACAGTGTGTGTGTGTGTGTGTGAGTTTAACGTCCTGTTCTAGCACATCATAGACGGTACGAGTGATAATCACAAAGACGGGGCTACGATGACTTGAAAAAGTCAGCACAAATATTTGGCGGCCCCCGCCGGGATACTAGTACGAACTCAGTCACGACCCCGCGGCCGGGCCGAGCATTTGAGGCCACCGACAGACTCGGAGACTGAATCAGTATGACTGACTCGATTTTAATATCGGGCTGAACTCCGGCAGTGCGGCCGGTGTCACGGTACTCAGTGTAGACTGACTACTTTCGGTACAGCTGACACTCACAGAAATGAGACTAAGTTTTCAATACACAGTAAAAGTAGTAAATTAGTGCAAACTGTAAGTTCCAGAGCCGGACATCAATCATGAGGACCGGCATCTCAGTCTCTCTCAGTCCCTCTCCGGCTCCGGCCGCGTCTTCCTCAGTCTAAGTCGACCGCCACCCTCTCTCTCTCTCTCTCTTTCTCCCTCTCCCTTTTTAAATCAGTGTTTCTCCGGCCGTACAATATGAACATACTCTTGTTTTGTCAGTTTGAATATTTTCTTCATGTCATTTTGTTTATTTGCCGTACTGGTGTAATTATGCACATGGCAATAAAAACAATGAAACTTGAAACTGTAACCATCACTGACTGACCAAGGTAAGGTAAGCCGCGGTCCGGCTGGCCGCGAGCACGGCATGCGCCGGCAGAGATAACTGCACCCGGCCGGCTCAGATCAGTTACTATGCACCAGTCCGGCAGATGCAATTTTGTCATCTTTCGCTAGTCATAGTGTGTGTACTGATGTGGATCAGTGATGGCGGACGGTATGAATTGTAAGTTTGGTCAGTGAAGTATAACTGACGGCAAGCGGCCGGCCGCCGGCGGGCCTTTATTTCAAAATGAACTTGATTTTACTTCACTGGGCTGTGACTGGACCCGGGCGGCACAGTGACCGTTTCAAGTGTATCACTGAAAAGAAACTCCGGTGATCGATCCCGCCGCGTCAGAACTGACTCACATCAGTTCAAGTTAGAGCCGCGGCGACGGACTGGACTGACGCGAATCCACCCGGGCGGCCCGGCGCAAGGTACGCCGCGCTCAGTCTAACTCATGTTACTGAGTCTGCAGTGCCTGACCGGGCACTGAGAGACATGACGTAATACACGTTGGTACTGACGGGTACGAGCCGCGTAAAATCCTGTCACCTTTCAGTGTAAAGAAAACAGAATGTACTATACCATTCAAGTTTACTGCAACTCAGCTTCCTGGGCCGGTGTTGTTTAAGTCAGTCTGTCTGCCGCCTGAGTGGAGCCAACCCCGGCAGAAATTACTAGGCCTACTGACAATGATGCAGTGAGGCAGTCGCGGCACACTGAACTGTCACCGGTCTCGACACAATACTGAGCCGCTGTACGTTACTTCCCGTTCGTCAGCGTGTCCGGTTGTTTGTCCACTGACTGTCCGGGCAGCTTCTACAACGTCAGCTTCGTCCCGGCCGGCGCCGTAACTGAGTCACTGACAGTTTGACACTGACTGATGCCGCGGCCGCGGCCGGCGGCGTGGCCGAATCAGTCCCGGCGGTGATTCAAGTTCAGCGACCGATCAGCACTGAGTGTCAACTGAAAACACAAACACAAAACAAAAACTGTTTCGACTTCACCGCGGAGTCACAGCCGGTGCCCCGTGTTTTATTGGTACTGACTGAGTGGAGCCAGGTCAGTCAGACCGCAGGCACTGAGAAGAAGCGAGGGGAGGGGGGGGGGGGTCGGCACACACAAGGTGACACACACACACACTGGCACGCACACTGACACAGACACCGTCGCGCACACTGACACTGGCACACACACACACACACACACACACACACACACACACACACACACACATACCCGGGCACCGTGACTGCACACACACACACACACACACACACACACTGACACACACACACACTGTCACCCCTGCGGCACCGGCCGTGACTGACACACACACGCAAGCACCTCCCTCCCCCCCCCCCCACCTTACTAGTGCCTCGTCAACACTGAATCACTGATATGATACTGATGTTATGGTTCAGTGTTGTTACTCATGATTGTTTGATTGATTGTTGATGATTTTCCCGGCGGGCGCCGGAGTGCCGCCTGCGGCGATGTGACTCTAATCAGTACACAACAAGCACAACGGGTGACTCAGTCTGAGTTCCGCATAATACGCAGCGTCAGTGCACGGACGTCTTGGCCAGCATGCAGCTAGTCGCTACAAAGGAAGTCCACGAGGCAACACTGAGGTCCACAGCTGGCAAAGGCATGATAGGCCTAATTGTTGTATGGGGGGGGGGGGGTCACTGCTTGAATGTGACAGGAAAAAACGTGACAGTGACAGGCGTGCAGGAACAGCGGAAAGGGGAAAATGCACACTTTATTCCGACTGTTCGTCAGTGTCAATGCCGGTGTAGCATCCGGTCCGGTCCCCCCTCTGAAGTAGTCCCCCGGGGGACCAATTCGTGGCAAAAACTGCTCTATAATGGTCCCCCCCTTAGACATCCAGCCTCGTTTTCGACTGGTCCCCCTGGGCGATTTTGGTCCCCCCTCGCATCCAAAATAGGCCCCCTCTCGAACTGGTCCCCCTCTTTTCTAACCAATGTAGAGCTATGTCAGTATTTATTTTTAACTTTATTGTTACAAAACTTTATTGTCCCCAAAAGCACAGGGCCATAGGAACATTTTTTTTCTTTTTTTCCGATTTATGTGCTTGTTGTTATTTTTGTGTGTGTGAGATATATTTGTTTGGTTGTGTTCTTGTTTCTTTCAGTTGTTTTTTTGCATTGGTTGTTTTTTTGCTGTCCACATTTCCTGTCATTTTTTTAAAACTGGAAATAGCATTTAGAGAATAACATCAAAGACCAAGTATCTAATATTTTCTATACAACGCCATAGAAAAATATTTCTTCAAAATTAAGTAAGTGTCCATGACATGAAAACTAGTTGCCACCTTTGGCTTTCAGCGTACTTCAAGTAGACAGTCAAGACTGAGTACCAGTGTCTCAAATCATGACCCTTGAAACAACAAAAACAGCAGAAGACTAACAGTTCTGGTCTAAGGAGTGACACAAAAAACAGGAGCAAAGTGATGTCCAAGATTCATTATATAAATTACTCTGTCTGTTTTCAATGGGGCCGATTGCCAAACTGGCCCGTATTTCAGCCACCTAGGTTGTCGGCCTGGAGCCTCTCTTGTGAACACATACACGGGCGTGTCCAAGAGGGTGGCTGCAGCAAATATCTCAACCTCGGTGGCCCAAGTACGGAATGAATTGTCGTGTACTTATAATTATAGGCATGTTTGACACGAGTCACGTGACGTGTCAAGAAGCGTGGCGACCGTTTTCTCATCCCACAAAAAAATAAATAAAAGAAAAGAAAAAACAAATCTAAACTTTTAAAAGTGATTTAACTTCGTAGATTTGCCGTTCTATGTAGTCTATACTTTTGTTTTTTAGTGGCGACCGTTTCCTCATCCCACAAAAAAAAAAAAAGAGAGAAAATAAAAAAAACAAAAGTATAGGCTACATAGAACGGCAAATCTACGAAGTTAAATCACTTTTAAAAGTTTAGATTTGACACTGTAACCTTGACCCAGTTCAAGATCATCTTGAATAACATCTCTGTACAAAAATGAAAATAATTATACATATAACGAAAGAGGTGTGTGTGTGTGTGTGTGTGTGCGCGTGTGTGTTTGCGTGCGTGCGTGCGTGAGTGAGTGTGCACGCGTGCGTGCGTGCGTGCATAATGTGTGTGTGTGTGTGTTTGAGAGATGGGGGGAGGAGAGAAAGTGTGGGGGGCGAGAGAGAGAGAGAGAGAGTGTGAGAGAGATCCAGAGTCACGTTTTCTACTGAGTTGACACACACTATAACAATAAAGTTAAAAATAAATACTGACATAGCTCTACATTGGTTAGAAAAGAGGGGGACCAGTTCGAGAGGGGGCCTACTTTGGATGCGAGGGGGGACCAAAATCGCCCAGGGGGACCAGTCGAAAACGAGGCTGGATGTCTAAGGGGGGACCATTATAGAGCAGTTTTTGCCACGAATTGGTCCCCCGGGGGACTGCTTCAGAGGGGGGACCGGACCGGATCCTACACCGGGTTGCCGCTTCTCAGTTCACGGCTTTTGTAAAAATGAACACCGATCAGGGATGTCGTTTGGGGTCGGATCTCGGCTAAAAGCCGAATTTATTTATTTATTTATTTATTTTTTGGAAAAAGCCGATAATCTGTCTGTCATGTCGACTGGCCGAGCCGAAGTTTTCACGAGTGAATCGGCTCGATTATGTCCGTTTCTGCGTAATTCTGGCCTGTGCTGGCTGGACTAATTTCCAAGAAAACGCAACTTTACAGAACTTTAATTCATGGAGGTGGAGGGAGCACGTAACAGTAGGGAATCTAGTCGAAAAACTTGTGAAACTGCTTCGGCAGAGACAGCCGAAACTTTCTGTAAAAAGCCGAAACTTTCATGGCTGTTTCGGCTAAAATTGCCGAAGAAAAAAATCCTGGCAACATCACTGCCGAATGACTTTCAGTCAGTCACAGCCGGCGTTCCATGAAAGATGACATGAACAATGAACGAAGCACCTTATAACTCGAATCAGAGACATCGAATATTCTAATCTAAGCGCCTGTGTGTGAAATGGCTTTCGACTAGGCCCACTTACCTCCTGATTCAGCTCCTCAGAGCTCTGTGTGTGTGTGTGTGTGTGTGTGTGTGTGTGTGTGTGTGTGTGTGTGTGTGTGTGTGTTACATATTTGTTGGTATGAGTGCGGGAGTACGCGCATTAGTCACTTTGTGAGAATTTTGCGCTATATAAGTACATTTCATTATAATTATTTTTATTATTAAATCGATTGTCATGATGACACTGTTGTTCCAAATCATAGTGAACCGACACTGACACCATAAATACACTTGCCGGCAAAGAGTATCATGATTCATTATTTCCATCTAAGCTAATAAGGTACACTGACTACTGCATCTGTCATAAAAGCGCTTCTCAGATTCTGCGAGTGGCTTTGCAAAAAATGCATCATTGGCCTTTCCAGTAAATCTTAATCTCGCTGACGCAGGGATCAAGTTAAAGCGCGCATTTTCTGCTGTAACAAACAGGGACACTGAATAAAACAGGAGACACTGCTTATTTGAAATGAGGTTTAAAGGGGCTAATGGCACCCTTTTTTCCGCTTTTTTTTTTTTTTTTTGCTCAAAGGTCGTTCTGGGCTGTTTTCTATCATCACACCACTTACTGAGACACCCTGGACAGTCACAGCATCTGTGATGCTGGCACCGAGCCGACAGAAGCGTACTCCATAGCGCGGCGACCACACTGAGCGCTCCAGTAGCGTAACAACAGTCGTCAGTAGAATTTGAATGTTCGCGGCGCGAAGTGTAAACAACACTGTATTCGCATTAAGAGCTGTACTAATCAGTCATCAAGCTAGAATATTTCGAATGTACAGGCTCACTCGGGAGCCGGCGAAACTGTTCCAACCCCTAAGTTGGACCCGCAAAGATGCAATTTGCCCGTTTAAGATGATAGTGTGTTATTCAGTCTACGTTCTGTAGTCTGAACATGACCCATACGTGTCATCTTTTGGGCGGTTAACACGCAAGTCTGAGCACGTCTTCGGCAGTCCGCTGCTTCCCTTCTCTGTAATCATGACTAATACTAATACTACTAAAATAATGAGTATTGTACAGGCGCTTTACGCAATTTCATGAATCGGCTCAAAGCGCCGCGAACTGAACCCAACACGCACGCTCACGTGAATCATACGCATTCTCTCACACACAGGACATAAACACATTACAATCACGTGGTGTGAAGGGTCAGCTCAGCTTTTTAAATTTCGGAATTTAGAATTGCATTTATTTTTCAATTTTGGTGGTCTGAACATTTCCAAAGCAGAGGGGGAGGAAGCCGGAGTACCCGAAGAGAACCCCCGACGATCGGCCCGAATGAACGGCATGAATGACTAGCGGCATTTCATGATACAGACATGGCCGGGGAGACATAGCGAGCAGCACTGAGTACATGGCACCACGTCTATCCAAAACATCGACGTGAAGCAAATAATTATTTCTGATAAAGCTTGACTGCTGAGACGGAAATTCGTGTACAAAAGAACAGACATTGTGTATCAGTATTTTAAAAATGTATAAAAATAACGTTTTGTCAACAATTTCATGGCAACTCGGTTGAAGGAGATCGTGCAGGGGATTTGCTATCACGACTGATTGACGGAGTGATCCATACTAAAAATTTCAAATAGTGCACGAGTAATTCGTCCAGCCCGAAATATAGTGACGATTATAGTAAATGTGTAACAAAACTGCATCAAACCATGTATTATATACATGCATGTATACCGACTGACCGACGGTATGGCGTGCTGACGTACCAACACTCGTACGTGACAAGTTCATGGTTGGTCGTCTGCTGCTGGGGGATGCTGACTACATTCGTGAACCAAGCCCAAAAATCTCTAAGCTTGGCTGAAGTTATAATGTTCAACTTAAGTCACGTTTCGGGGTAATTTACAATGTACCATCTCTTACGCAATTCGGTGTCGTCCCAGCTTCTAGCACACTGGTTAATTTACAATGTACCACCTTTTCAGTGTCGTCCCAGCTCCACATTGGTTAATTTACAATGTACCACCTTTTCAGTGTCGTCCCAGCTCCACATTGACTAATTTACAATGTACCACCTTTTCAGTGTCGTCCCAGCTTCTAGCACACTGGTAAATTTACAATGTACCACCTTTTCAGTGTCGTCCCAGCTTCCAGCACATTGTCCTTGCAAACACGCGTGCTGAGTGTCCAGCACAGACACTACACAAGATTTCACCTGATGCTGGCAAGATTCAGTTTAATGTACGCACACGTAGTATAATAGTACATGTGTATGTGTTCTAAACTTTGAACGAAAACAGGCTTCATGATTCCAGTGTCCGCTTGCACCAGGTTTGCCCTACTCGAGCAGTCTGCTCAGGAAGGACGTCCAAATCCACATGTTTCAATGTCACTTCTTGAAGTCCTTGTGAGAATGATCGCGGAGATAACCGCCTCCCGGTCACGGGCGAGGCATCGTCCATTTCAAATAAGCCTGGTTCTCGTTCAGTTTCTCGTCTTGTTAGTCTCATTTCAAATTTCAAGGTAGAAAATGAACTTTGGTTCAAAAAGCAAAGTGGTGGGGCTTCCAACGCAATTTGTTGTGAGGTAACAACCTCTGCAGGACTTTGCCGGCATCACATACTCATCAAGTTGTACGAGTTACACGTATTATGCTATATCCAGATCCAGGTCCGTCCTGTCAAGCTCAACGTCACCGTTGACGCCAACCGTGGGCCGCCGATCCAAGGCCCCCTCATGAGCGTGCTTGCGCTTGAAGCTGCGCCAGAGCTCCACCACCAGGTCTTTGAGCACCATCTCCGTGGAGTTACATCCTACAACCCTCAGCACAAACACGCCGTCGTCGCGCAGGTAGTCCATGGCGAATTTGCGCACCAGGCGACTGTCAGCGGACGTGTTGAGCTCTTGCGCCAGCTTGAGGTACTTTTTGACCTAATTCAGGCGGTTCTGCGGCATGAGGACGTAGTAGAGCCAGCGGAAGAAGTTGAAGAAGATGGCGCACGCCAGAGCGAAGAGCCAGAACCAGAGGACGATGAAGATCTTCTCGTTGAACAGGTTGATGGGCAGCACGCACTGCACCGTGTATCTCTGCACAGACAAGTGACATGAAAACAATGGGATGTTGAGGTCTCAAGTAGAACACTCATATGCGGTGTGGCCAGGTCATATAAATTTGAAGCGTTCCTTTCATCAGATAATGCGAAGAGGAATGTACAGGTCTACAACCACAGCCCACTGCGCAGTCGAGGTTGGGGTATGGTTACAGCTTTCCAGACCCATTGTAACTTGGCTGGTACATATTGACAAATTGATAAAGGTTCTGCGTTAGTATGTGAGACACGTACTCACATCAACCATACATAGCTAATAGTTAGGCACATACACACCTTTCAAAATTTATCCAGATCACATTTAGCTTTAAAAACTGACAAATCAGCTGCTTTTTATGTATTTCATGTTGTTATTTTATATGTATTTGTCTACACATAGGCTTTGTCCAATAAACGGTAACGAGTTTTCAACACCGTATGCTGACGCAGCAAAAACGGCAAAGTGTCTCCGCAAAGTCTGTGTCTTTTCCGCCCGACTTGACGTAGTCACTACTTTCACCGTGACGTGTGGCAAGGCATTGTTATGAGATTCTGAACAAGACAAGAGTATGTCGTTTCATTGTAGGTCAAGCTGAGAATTATGGTCGTAGGGGTGTTGACAGGACACTAGACACTGAAACTGGAAACAGCTTAGGGAAAGATGAATTCGAGGGCGTACTATATATACATCTTCAAGTTTATAGTGCTGCGTGAGTTGGTACACGTTCAGTACAGTGACATTGCTTGCATCTGTTACATCCGGCAAATGAATTTCGAGAAGCACAAGCCGTAGACTGACGGATTTAGGACGTCGGTAAACGGATGGGCTGGCTCTCAAGTTAGACAGAAACACTAAAGTTGCGTGCTCAAGTACAGTGTCGACATTTTCAAGACCTGATGGTCCCACTCAGTTTCAGACAGCTGCAGACAGGGTAGCCTACGTTCAAAGTACTACATGTAAGAGCGAACATGTCCGTGCAGCAATCCAGGTTGTACAACCGTATTACTGTTGGCAGTGCTGGTTGCACTCATCTGCTCACGAGAGAATGACTGGGACATTTGCTTGCGTACGCCAGAATGACCCAGGACGATTTCTTCCTGCGTAGAGGTGGTCTCATTTTTGCATACGCACGCCTCAGTCAAGTTCATCGCAGGTAGCGAGTGGATCTCCCGAACCAAAGGTGTTTTTTGTTGTTGTTGGTTTTGTTGTTGTTTTAGTTTAAATTAATATTGCCACTGAAATTTTATAGTTCATACAGCTTTTATGTACAACATACACAGTATCACTAATTTTACAAGCAAGTGAGTCTGTGTAAAATGGTGTGTGTGTGTGTGTGTGTGTGTGTGTGTGTGTGTGTGTGTGTGTGTGTGTGTGTGTGTGTGTGTGAGAGAGAGAGAGAGAGAGAGTGCCAGAGAGAGAGAGCCAGAGAAAGAGAGACAGACAGATAAGACCAGACAGACAGACGGACAGACAGGCAGAGATTTATAAGCGCAAACGAAGCAAAGCAATGTTTGCCTACGCCAAAACTTGCCCCAGATTCTTCATGCTTACGCATGATGCTATGCCCACGCGCGGGATGGGAACCGCACAACAGTACGACAAAGTCGTCTCTGGCTTTTCCCACGCAGAGCAGAATCCATCACACCTGCCCTAAACTCACCTGCACGTTTGTCATCTGCCTGACCAGGAAGTCACACAACGTCACCCTGGGGAAGCGGTGATTGGCTGAAGGGTCCACCCCGCGCACGATGCGGTCGAGCACCTCAAAGCCGAAACGTTGTAGTCCATGGCTAGGAAGGCGTTGAGGAGGAAGAACTGCACCACCACGTTGACGCAGTAGATGAGCTTGACAAAGAGGTAGAAACCGATCAGGAACGATCCGTCCCGCTTGGACAGCCAGAAGCAGAAGACGCCAGACAGCTTCTGGCGGACCCTGGATATGATGTTGAACTTGTAGTGGCGGTAAGTGGTGAGCCAGCGGTCCAGCGGCGAGGTGAGTCACCTTCTGGTCGCGATCTGCCGGGTTGCCCAGCAGCTGAGTGTCCTCCGCCATCCGAACCAGCTGCATAGGCAGCAGAGAGAGAGAGAGAGAACACAGTGTTGAAATTTTGTGTAAAATCATAAACAAGAAACATTGTTTTGAATATTCAGTCCACGTAGAAGACGCGTCTGTCTTGACAAGGGTGGATGGGCGTTTGAGAGTTTAACGTCCTTTTCCACCATGTAAGGATGATATCAAAGACGGGCAACGAGAAAAAGGCCAGCACAAATATTTGGCCCCAGCCGGGATTCGCCGGAACTCACGACCCAAGCATTGAAAGTCCAACGCTCTACCATTCGGCTATCCCTCCTCCCCCTGTCCTGACGAAGGCTTGATAAAACCACGGTGTGTGTGTGTGTGTGTGTGTGTGTGTGTGTGTGTGTGTGTGTGTGTGTGTGTGTGTGTGTGTGTTGTTTCTCATCTTTTCAAGACAATATGATAAATGTACTTCTCATCGGCATAGTTGTCAGTGTCTGACTACGCTACAATGACCGAACGACTTTGTTCCTGATTCAACCTCTGATGGAACAGGAAACGGTAATGACTGCGAAGTGGTTACAAGTTAAGCAAATAAAAGCGACATAAAAGGAACAGAAACAAAACTCTCACAAAGGACGGCACGGGTCAACGTTTCGGCTTTCGCCTTCCTCAGGACACAAATAAAACCAAAAGACTTCCTCTGATGACCCATAACGTACGTTCATAAAAATTACATACAAAGGCAGGTTGGGTGGGGGCGGTTTGGGATGGGGTGGGGGGCATGGTCTCTGACATTCGCTAAAGCATTTCTAAGATCTTAACATGTGTATGTAATCACATACGCGTTTGGATTCGTACTTCTAGGAATTAATTTTAATTCCGGCCGAAACTGAAGCGACCGTGACTCTCTTCCACTAAGCCGCGAAGTCTTACCTTCTCCATGTTGAGGCCGCTGGTCCCGTGCCCCACTCGCCAGATGATGTTGGGCGCTTTGAACAGCAGCGCCATGACAGAAAGATGATGGGAACCCACTGGTAGTACGTGATCTCTCCTTCGTCCCGCTTGTGGATCTCTTTGGGGATGCCATCCTGCATGGGGATGTAGTAGGTGTTCTTCACCCAGCACAGGTTCTTCGTGTAGGCCACATGGAAGG
This sequence comes from Batillaria attramentaria, assembly GCA_018292915.2. NCBI lineage: Eukaryota > Metazoa > Mollusca > Gastropoda > Batillariidae > Batillaria > Batillaria attramentaria. Next base: position 1,067,696 of record JACVVK020000050.1, on the reverse strand, counting down.
CTGTAGGTGCAAAGCGAGAGAGGTGCTTTATAAACTGGTGAAGGAGGAAAGGAGCCGGAACATTAAGCGTTACTTTGCCGTGCTTGACCAAAGAGATTCAGTTTACTTTCAGCAATAAGATGTGCGACAAACGTATGCGGACACACTGAAGAAAACTGTTTGTCGAAAGCGTTAAATCTGTGCAAGCGAAGGCGTTCTCGTCTCCAACATCACAGTCATGTGTTGGGGTCAGAGCAGGTCTTAGATCGCGACGCAGTGATTGTCTAAATGGTGTCACCAAATAATTTACTGGAATCCCGAGAGAGATGAAATCTTTCTCAAGTCTTTTTCCCTCGCCACTAAATTCAGTTTTGTGACAGAATTTAAATTTCGTGGTAATCTTAATTGTAAGACGTGAAACGTCAAAACACCTGTACAACCACCCATCTCACCCCAAAGAAAAGAAAGAAAAGAAAAAGGTTTGGTGTTTTTGTACGAGAATCCAGACACATTTGAAGGAAAGTGTTTCATACTTTCAGTTGTACGAGGATGCAACTAAATTTCTTCGCCCTACTGTTCTTGGCAAATCCACATACAATCTTCGTAAACTGTTGGGATCAAAATCCAAAAAAAGTTGCCATTGCTCAATATAGCAAACTTTTTGAAAGCGAGTAGTAGGACGGTATAGTGTGTGTGTGTGTGTGTGTGTGTGTGTGTGTGTGTGTGTGTGTGTGTGTGTGTGTGTGTGTGAGTGAAAGCTGTTGCTCGTCGGACTGTCAGAGGTTTCAAAGGTTGCGCTTTCCTGATTATAGATTATGTATATGTTTTACATATGTTGTATCTTTCTGTCTATCATTATGTGATCATGGTTTGTTTGATTTTTCTTTTGTATCCTCCATACCCCAAAAGGGGAAAAAAGGAAACTAAAATCTTGAATCTTGAGATACGTACACGGGAACTCGGCAGGGCACCAACAGTGGATGGGGTCCCCGACATACTGGGCCGAGCTGACGAGAGCGGCAAAGATACAGAGCAGCAAGACGGTGTATAGGTGACTGGCACGGTCCGCCCAGTCGTCATCACGCGTACCCTCGAGTTTCGAGAACTTGGCGAGACTCAGCAACGTCATGACGGCTTCAACACCGCAGACAAGTGAAGAAATAAATCAACACGATAATTGTGTGTTTTGCAATCAGGTCTCTTGGACAAACAACAACAAAATGAAACCCTCTTTCTGGTGTTAACTTACTGTTGAGGTTCGAATTACGCTCCAATATGAAGATCTCATAAGTTTTTTTTAAATTTGAAAGATCTGGTAGGTCGTTCAACTTTGGAAGCGCGGCGTTAAGCCCTAACTAACTAACTGAATTTCAAATCTGGATGAGAATGAAATCGTTAAAAAAGCTAACGTATGATTGTTGAACTCTTGCGAAATAACACCCATTTACTTTTCAATACTTTCGTGTTTGTAATAAGTACAAAGAGACTAACACTTGTGTATTGTTTTATTTGGTTTGTTTGTTTGTTTTAAGAGAAAACGCGTTCATTGGCATAAAGGTATGTGGACCAGCCTGATTACCTGAAAAACATCACGTATGAACTCAGGTTTGAAATATCGGCAATGGTATCATGAGATTCACAGTAAAGAGAAATATTGCATGTCCCGTGTGACAGGGCTATGAAAAGCCTCACCTTTCAGCATATGATTTCTCCCAAATTAAACTTGCTCTTCCTTATATTGAGGCGTCTAAGTACCGGACTTCACTGTTCGGTATCCGACCTCGCATTTCATCAGATTCGGCAACAACAAATTTCGTCAGAATTTTCACTGACTGAAGTCACTCGAATCTCCGAACCTGAAAGCGACTTTGTGTGCAAAGCGAATGAAAGCTGCCGCGGGCGTTACATGTATATATACATGTACTGTACATACAATAATAGCGTATGTGTCATTACCAACAAACACCCTTGCCAAAACAAAATCACCCACGTCATACGCCTTATTAGGTTCTACCCAGATAGCTTGCCAAGACGGGGGCTTGACCAAAGAACTGCGATTTTCACCGACTCATTTAACACAAGACAAACAGTAAGTCTTCGCTTTTAATCCAACTGTGGGCGATGAAACAAGTCGCAGTTGGAGTGCGTAGTGTAGGGGGGGGGGGGGATTAGCGGCTGGTCAGTTAGAGAACTGGGGTGTGCGATCCTAGCTTATAGGCAGCGAGGCGGGACCATCGCCTGTTGTAAATGATCGCACTGGCGAGGTGCTGTGATGGTTAACGTGATATGTGCGTGCGTGTGTGTGTGTGTGTGTGTGTGTGTGTGTGTGTGTGACAATTCCTCTTTTATTGTTTTTACTGGCATCATTTTCATGCCATTTTATTTCATTTTTATCTGTGTTTTATTGTTCTTACCGTCATCTTTTTCATGCCATTTTATTTCAGTTTTATCTTTATTAACTTTGTAAGTGCTTAGAGCTTCCTGAGGACTAACGCTATATATAAAACCCATTGTTTTTATTATCATTTATTATTATTAGTGAAGTGTGGGGCCGACTGGCAGCGTGCTGAGCGAGTCAAGACAGACGGAAGTGGGCCAAAGACCGAAGAGGAAACACACGAACAAAGTGTGTGAATACGAATCAGAGGGGATCAGACACATCCACCCAGGCTACACCTTCCCCGGACCGTGGGGAAAAAAATACACACTAAAATAAATTATATGTTTAAAAAAATATATTTAAAAAAAAGTCTGGACGAAGTCTGGGCTTCTTTGGCCGTTTTCTTTTTTTTGTATTCTCCTGCACTCCCATTGTTGTAGGTTTAATATAAAAACAACAACAACAAACAAACAAAAACGGAAAAAGTCTGTGTTTGCGTGTGATAACCTGTCCATACATGTCTTCCTGATGAGCGATCTTAATTGAAGTTTTCTTCACACACACACACACACACACACACACACACACACCACAACTTCCCTTTTCCGAAACAAAACTTTTTTTTTGTTTATTTCACACTGAATTAATGTAATTCCACACATAATGTGACCGATCAAACGACAATACACGTAGAGTGAAGCCACAGTAGACCACAGGGTAGAGTGGGAAATGTCAATTATTTGCATACATAGTCATCAGAAGTGACGAAAATCAAACTAACACGACTTGAATGTTATGTCACACCACGGCTGACTAAAAGAGTGAGTTGTTGCTGTCACAAATCAAAATGTCAATTACAAGACAGGTGATGCGTTTTAAACTGTTCTTTTCCATTTACTTAATTTTATTCATAAATTTACTTATATGCCTAGTTCCAATGCTTACTGATGATGTCTCTGACCCTGAAATTAATCAATGCCTTATTTTTACGCAGAACTGTTATAAGATGTTTGTGAGAACTGCCAAACATTCCTTCTGAAATGCATGTAAATCATAAACGGTAGATGTGTGAATTTGAAAAATCGCCCAGACACAAAATGAAGTTCATACCCTGAAGTACAGCTGCGTAAGCTGAACACTTTTGGACAAGCTTTGCGGGAAGAAAATAAAAAAGAACAAAAACAATGAACAAAAAGAACTGTCGGATGGAATGTAATGATAATAATAAATACAGGTTTCACTGTTCTCAACCATGTACCTTCATTCCATGCATAAGTGGGGCAAACTACACGTACACAAGCTCATGTAGACAGCATAGGGAATGTTGCGAAAAATATGAACACAATCTGTACTGGAGATACAGTTTCAAATAATATGAAAACTTTCACAAAAGGGAATGCACAAAAAAAAACCTCAACTAAAAGCTGCATTTACAAACTGCACCCCCCCCCCCCAAACAAAACAACAACAACAAAAAACAACAAAAACCCCAAAAGAACAACAACAAACCCAAAACCACCAATGTTTGGTGGGTAAAACAATTTGAATCAGCCATCACAACTGATTTTTTTTTTTTTTTTTTAAAGAAAAAACACAGAAATCAATATCAAATCTAAAACCGGTCTATAAATAGAATGTATAAAACTACAAAGTGTTACAACTGCTGAAGGTCGATTAAAAAAAAAAAAAAAAGAAATATTCCACAGGAAAGGAGGAGACACGCCGTATTACAACACACACTACGAATGTCTATCAACACAAAGCACAGCCAGAAATACAGATTGATCGAAACAGTGGACCACTAAGTGGAGGTGTAGATGACAACATCAAAACAAAGTGCTACAAAAAGGCACATGTTAAAATTGAAACACCCATCACAACAAGGATTGCTGGTGAAAGTATGGTCACAAACAAAATGAGGAATCCCACATCACAGCCACAGCTTAATTCAAAAGAACCAACCAAGTCCAACAACCTATTGTAACCGCCATTTTTAGAACGCATACAACAAATGGCATGGCAAACCTTTTGCGTTACTAGAGAAAAACGAAATGATGTCCAAACTCGCATGCATGTAATCCTGTTAGGAATATTTATCCGTTCCAGACTGAATTCCTCTCACTAACACAAACCAGTTACCATCAGGATGTGCGGGCATTCGCAGACCTATTCTAAATGGGTGAACACCATGACAGTGACACAAAATTCGCTAATGTCACAACATTATGCATATACATACAGCCATTTTATGCAAGTTGTGCTCCTGACTTAAAAGCTTTCCAAAATAGATTATGCTACCCTGATCACATCACCATTACCCGACAACCACAAACTGTTCTTCATGGTAGTCTAATGCAGAAAAAAAATGGGAGTTGTCCTTCCGTTCAAAACCCAAACAACCAACCAGGCAATCTGCTGCTTAATCTGTGAAAATGCATGAGTTATCGCAAGGCATTCATTCTAAAGCCAGAATGCCTAAAACATGTGCAGGGGAAACAAACAAACAACCTACACATAATAGGCCCCTGTACAGTCTGCACGCTTCTATGCACGTAAAAACATCTTAAAGCTTTCAACAGCGAATCCCTCACAAACTACAAATTGGACCCAAAATGTGCCCAGCTGTGTTATACATGTACATGTAAATATGAAGAACCTGCATGACATGAACCTGCCGACATGAAACAACAAATGATCCTGATACACGTACAAACGTAGTGAGACGGATGACAGAAGACGATCTGGGATTCCAAAACAAAGACAATATCGATACACTTAACATCTTGCTTTCATGGTAGCATAGCCTGAAAATAACTTATGCTCATGTCAGGAGTACGCAGTGCTTACATACACATAGGAAATACATGATTTAAATGTATCGGCTTAGAATGGAACGAATATCTGCACACTAACTTGCACAGCGAACACTCCGTAATGGCATCATTGTAAGCATATATGTACATGACCAGTATTGTATACTGGTTTGTTCCTATCACAAACAGTGAACTGAATGCAGGAGGAACATTTACACAATTACAGGAAGGGTCTTGATAAAACTAAAAGGAAAGACGACAGACCCAGAGAAAAATAAATCACAAGTGTGGTCAAGCAGGATACTGACTAGGAATGTACATAACCTGAGTCGGCATCACCTACACAAAGCACCTATCTAGAGCGAAAACGTTTAATACGATAATGTATATGCACTCCTGCGAAACACTAATCAAAGTTATAAATTTATACAACAATGATTGTTAAGTGGACCTGAATGAGCTCATAAACACAACCATAATAAAACCACTTTTCTGCAGTGGGAGAAAGGGTCTTAAAAGTTTTAAAGCAATGTTTATGCAATGTCTTTTAGTACTTGTCACAGAGATCACTTACACACATGCCAACTATGCAATACATTGTATGCCAACAGTTAAAAACAAACAGATCCACAAGAAGCTTACCATTTACCCTTTTTTTAATGTTGTTGTTGATGTAAAAATGTACATGGTATAGAAGCTACCAGTCCGCATAAAATCACAACACATAGAATAACTGCTAAAAAAAGCAGGACAAATTGTGCTGTCTGAAGACGTTACTGCCTTCGATATCTGCACTCACTAGCAGGGTAAATACCTCATTTGTCACCTGATTGTCAAAATAGACTGTGAACCTACACAGACTAGCTTTAAGCTCACAACACTTATGCGTATCAGTGAGAAGAAAAATCTGCACACTAACTTGCACAGCGAACACTCCGTCATGGCATCATTGTAAGCATATGTACACGACCAGTATTCGCCGTACTCGCTGTATTCGCCGTACTAACTTGTGTATGTTCACAGGCGGCGGCCATATATAGGCATCTGGCCTTTTGCAACCGCCTGAATACTACTGTTTTGGTAAACTGGCCAGCGGAATAAAGCCATGTTTAAATCAAGAAAAATCTCAGGAAAACACACTAGCTCCGTAGCTGTGTTTAGGTTTTTTTGTGTGTTTTGTTTTGTTTTTGGCTGCTGCTTTATTTCTTTATTTTTGGGTCTGGGTGTTACTTTGTCTCACTATCTGAACAACTGTCAGCAAACAGCTGCAATGCTATAGTTATGTTGGTCAGCAATCAATGTATTAGAGACTTCACAGAGAAGGAATCCGTCTGTGGCACTGCACCACTCACAAAAAAAAGCACCTCTCTTTTTGTTTGTTTCTTATCTTGGGGTCTTATTATGGTGAAACAGGGAAATCGTCCACAATATCATTTGCATGTAAATACCCATACACGTAGATTTCTCCCTCCATGTTCTTAAACATGCATAAATGTACATGAATACAAACAATAGATCATGCATGTATGTCTTGTAGTTTGTGGTAGGAGGAACGGACAGAGGAAAGCCAAAAACATTTTTAACCACAACTTCAAGGTCTTGCATTACAACATACACACTTTTTTTGTTCTTTTTTTTTTTTTTTTTTTTTTTGGGGGGGGGGGTGGGGGTGGGTGGGGGTGGGTGGTTGATTTAGTATGGTATTACAACACAGTGATTTGTTCTTAATATATACACAGAGGAGACAATTGTGGATGATCTAACCCTGACAAATGTACCATTTCACCTGATACAGTGTACAACCAAAATGTGTACCCTTTTTATGCATTACATAGATTATTAATTTTCCCCGTGCAAGTCTGGTGGTTGTTGTTTTTTTCACTGCAGGCCGACAAAGACGGCAGCCTTACTGGGCGGCGAGTCGGTGAATTCGCACTGCACTTTGCGGAATTTTGCGTCAATTATGCTGATGGAGGACTTGGAGGGTGCCAGAAGGAAATCACTGAAAAAGTCACCGCTGACGATTGTTCGCTTCACTGGGGATGGGTGCCAGTCGGAGGATGTGTCCTGTTTCATCGTTCCTGTTTGGAAAGAGGGAGCAGGTGTAAGTCAGGATGCATGCATCAGTTCACTCCTACTCATTTTTTATTAAGTACATTCTGGGGGCCAGCGCATGTTTGGGGGGGGGGGGATGATGGTGTGTGTGTGTGTGTGTGTGTGTGGTGTGTGTGTGTGTGTGTGTGCGTGTGTGTGTGTGTGGAGTGAGGGGTGGGGGCGGATGGGTTCAGGTGGTTTACAGCACAGTTCTTCTATGTTACATGAAGGAGCATAGTAAGGTTACATGAAGGAGCATAGTAAGAGATCTACAACTGAAATCAAAAGAGTATGCGAATTATTGAAACTGAAAGTACTGAATCAACTGAAACTAAAGTGTAGAGCCTCAGACAAGGAATGGTCATGTGAAGACTTTCTAGCATTACATGTGTCTCTCTCTAAACAGGCAAACTTTAAACTTTATCATGCTCGGATGCGAGCTCTGTCCATACCTTTCAATTTGTCCACTTTGCCTGTTGCCAGGCTGATGGTGATGATGTTGTCGTCGTCAGCTGAAGTCAGAACAAGCAAGTAGCCATGGCCGCTCAAGGGGAAGAACGCCACGTCACTGATACTGGCTGACACTGTCACCTCATATGCTTGCTCCAGGATGCCTGAAGAACAGTGAAGATGGGTAATCAACAAATGCATGTATAAGTTGCAGTGCAGTGCTCCGTGCAACCGGAAACATCCATCATGAAAAAATACCAACCCAAGCATGCAAGAAACAAAACGTTACAAATACTTGACAAATTAATACCTTTTCTCCCGTCTCTCTCTGTTGTAGGTATTTATTTATTGCCTTCTTTATTTATTTTTTTACTGGGAAAGTGCCCAGAGCTCGTCCGAGATTAGGCACTATACAAATCTTCATTATTATTATCATTATTGTTGTATTTCTGAATGCGACGAGCATGGACTTGTTTTCATGGAGTACCCCTACACTTTCAATACGGATGTTGGATTGGATTGCACTGAACTGTTTTCTTAGTCCCACACACGCATACCCATGCACACATAAACATGAAACTAAACTGGTGGTTACTTGTGAATATCCAGCTTGTTTTGTACACGTAACTCTTTCTTTGCTTACTCTACACACACACATGTACACCACAGCTGTACACAACCACAGTAGTCACCTCTGAATCCAAATCACGAAACCCACCTTCATTGTTGACACCAGCAACGGAGACCTTGCCGGTGAAGTCATCCACGGTGACAACATGTCTGGAGTCAGGGGAGACGTATGGCTTTCCGGCCAGCACAGCGGTGGAGACAACAGCATCCGTGATGTAATCCATGACAAGCTGCAGTGTCTGGTGATTGAGTGGTGAGACGCACTGCACAACAACATGGCCACCTGCAACCGGAAATGTCCATCATGAAAAATAAATACACTCCTACACACATACACTCCCACACGCATGCAAGAAACAATCAGCTACACATACATACATGCAAATTACACAGCTGAACGCATAATTTCTACATGTATACATAATGCAACACTGCTCACAGCATAGCGTAATTGACAGTGAAAGATTATACGACATTGTTCTCAGTGAGAATCATGGAATTTGTTCTCCAGACTGATGGCCAAATAGCTCAAAATATTTCAGTGCACCAGTGCACTTGAAGAAAACAATATGTCCAAAAAAAAGAAGAAGAAGAAGAAGAAAAAAACCCCAGTTATATTAAACTGAAAACAATATGGCATTACCCCCTTAGACAATTTCACATTTGAATCCCAACACTATATAATAACATTAAGAAGAAGAATGAGTATAGTATAGGCGCTTTACCCAATTCCCTGAATCGGCTCAAAGCGCCGCGAACTGAACCCAACACGCACGCTCACGTGAATCACATGCATTCTCTCACACACTGGACATAAACACATTACAATCACGTGGTGCGAAGGGTCAGCTCAGCTATTTAAATTTCAGAATTTAGAATTGCATTTATTTTTCAAATTTGGTGGGCTGAACATTTCCGAAGCAGAGGGGGAGGAAGCCGGAGTACCCAGAGAGAACCCCCGATGATCGGCTCGAATGAACGGTGCCACATATGATAAGGAAAAATTCTTTGCCCTGAGTGGGACTCGAACCTCTGACCTCTCGCATTGGTGACAAGTCTCTTAACCACTAGACCACCGACCGCCCCCATATGTACAACAAAACCATCAAAACAATTTTCACACAGTACCCTGTTCAGGCAGCAGTACAGCAAGGATAATACATTAATATTTTTAAAAAAAACCCAAAAATTCCAGTGAAGATCCCAACACAGCCTTACCGATAGGGACGAAGGCAAGAGAGTGAGGCACACAGTCGTAGGTGGAAAGATCCACGGTTTTGGTGTAGCGCATGTTGTCCAGATCCAGCTTGGTAAGGCCACGTTGACCGTTGTGGGTCACATAGCCGTAGTCAAAGGCGTGCCTCAGGTCATTATGTGGTGCAATGAACAGGTCCTGGATCTGTGAGAAAGAAGAATGGCTCTAAGTTGTCTTTTTCCCCCTGCTGCATTTTTGTTGTAGTTTGTTTTCCCTCCATCCCAAACGCAACAGTAAGCATACCTACAGCACGACAGTTTTTTTTGTAGCAACCTATAAATGGCCTATCATCAAAATATACCATTATCAGTATCAGGCACACTGTCCAATGAGCAGCTTGGAATTTAAATTGGAGGCTTACTTAATGAGGAAACTACACAAGAAGAATCAAACACAAAAAAGAAAACAGACAGGACAGATGGTGTGCAGCAGAAGCCTTACCTGATCAAAGCGGTTGCCAACAGGCTGAGTGTGAACGGCACGGTGCTGCACATACTTGCTGGCATCCCGCACGACCACGATCGTCTTGGTGCTCTCGTCCACCTCTCCATTCCAGCACAGTACCCACACCTGGTCCAAGTGTTCCACATAGTGAAGTCGCATGGGCCGCTTGTCTGTGGCGATCACCTGAAACAGTTACGCTCATCGATGGAAACACCACAAACTGACAGAGTGATTACACAGGCCAATAGATCCAATGGCCCCCAGGCCTGAAATGCATTCAAGTACACTCAAACTCATCATACACGGGAAAATTTCCTAATGAACCCTGATTTTTTCTTTCTTTCTTTCTTTAGCAAATCCCTCGCATGTACTACCTAGCTAATGTTGATCCCAGTACCCGAGTTTTAAAACCCAGGGGTGCTAGCAACTCGGGACCTACAAGAGACAGCTTACCGCAGTACTGAAACTGAATTGACCCTAAAAATCGGAATACAAGGAACGTCACAAAAAATTGACAAGGGGGGGGGGGGGGGGCATGCAGGTTTTGAAACTCGGCACACGGCAAGCAAATCTAGCTACCGCAAACTACATAGCCGCCTGCACACACCACCTCTTCCTTTTTCACGATTTTGCGGTTAAAAGTGTTTCTAGTTCAAGAGGAGGCCATTGCAACTTGTACTCCGCCGAAGACGGTCTCGAAATCGGAAATCCGATCTGAATCGGAAATCTGCCACCCTGCAAATCGGAATTCCCCCCCAAAACACGTACGATTTTCTGCCAAATCGGAATTCGGGATTCAGGTGAAATTTCAAATCAGAAATCCGATCTGAATCGGAACTCTGCCACCCCTGAGAACCTGACTGCCATTTGTATGACATGTTCTACAAGTCTAAGTGCACCTTGAAAAGGCTAGAGGGTGTGGAAGGGGGATCATAAAATTATTAGCATCAATTCCTCTGAGTAAGAGTCTACCTGCCCAAGTGGGCACAGTCACACACGACTGACAGGATAATCTGGTCAGCCCACTACCACTAAAAACAACCATTTATGATGGTTACCTGCACGGGGATCCAGTTTTTGGTGGTCTCAATCACAACCACCCTGTTCATGGCGGGCTGGCTGACATACAGGAAGTTATTTTTCACGTTAACCACGCTGCCCCAGCTGCAGGCCTGCCCATCCTCACACAAGCGAAGAGGTTGGTCGAGGTTGTCTGGGATGAACTTGAAGTAGCCAAAGTCTCCGTGCACACTGCGGTGCTTCAGGCATCTGTCTGCATCGTAGGCTGTGTAGCCCTTGGCGTGGAACACGGCAAATGTGCCCGAGTTGACGTTGGTGTAACCCACTGAATAAAAAAAGATGCAAATGACACTGTTACTCTGTACAAAGCAGGGGTGAGCAGCTACTGTGCTGTGTGTACAGGCGATACAATAGGTTGTTGTGTAAGTCAGTTGTGTCTGAATGAGCAGAATGAAGAAGACATGTTCAAACAGAATTAAAGCACCCTGGGTAAGCAACTGACAGGCTGGTGTAAGTGGTACATCAATTACCCACGATCCCCACAGTGCTTTAGCGAGTCATCTACTGATACTACTGGGTATTACACAGGTGCTTTATCCAATTTCTTGGCTCACAGTGCCCCAAAACTGAACCAAACATGCACACTCGCGCCAATCACACGTATTCTCTCACACACAGGACACCAACACCTTCAAACCACACTGTACAAAGGATCAGCTTGGCTATTTAAGTTTCAAAATTTAAGACTGCACTTATTTTTGAATTTTTGTCGGCTGAAAATATTCCAACATGATATTTTTGTGTAATTTCTAGGGACTGTACCACCAAGATACCAGCTACAAGGTGTCGTTTGACAACAGAAAGCAACAGAAACATAGTTTACTTACTGCCAACAGTCTTGTCCTTGTCTCCGAGCACGAAGAGTGTGGAGATGTCATCAGCTGTGCCAGCCTGATTCTTAGCCAGGCATTTGTAGGCCCCAGTGTCACGCTCGTAGTCCGTCAAGTGCACAGTCATCACCTCAGAGTTTTCTGTCAAAGGGTGAAAGCGATTTGGTTACATTCCAGAAGCAGACGAGATTTTCCATGAGTAACTATTGTAAATGTGTAAGTATCTGTATCACAAAAGCTCACGGCGCCTCTACAATTTAACCTGTTCCATCAACTGGAATCTATACTGCTGTAATGAACTCCAAACGGATTCAATGACTTCTACTTTAAAACCTACTTACGTCCTATGCCATCTTCTGAATAAATCAGGCTGGGGAATTGCTGAAGGAAAAAAACGACTGAAACCTAGGCTGGGGTGCAGCAGTAGCGAACTACTGTGGGACCATGGGGGCCATGCCCCACTCAAGAAAACACATTTTTAGCATTTTTAAAGGCATTTATTTAGTAGCCTCTACTGGCACCCAGAAGTTACATTTATACTGCCTTCGTACTGACTGACATGCAAGCCATCAAACCTGAAGTCCAATACAGCATTATGTGTATCATGAAACGTGACTGTGTGTGCAACCTTTTCCCCCTTCCTATTCTTTGGATGAAACTTAGATATTTTTGACTGAAAGGGTAGGAAATTTGGCTGAAAATCGCCAAATGACTGAAAATCCCCCAGCCTGATAAATACGCCCCACAAATGACTTACCTGTCAGTTTATAATGCTTGGGGTCATTGGGCAGGTCAGCGTTGTTGATTTGCCAGGTGATGGTGGGCTTGGGGACACCTTCTGCGTGACACCGCACTGTCACATCCACTTGCGCTGGCTCGATCTGGGAGTGAAGGGACACCTTCACCACAGGCGGCACTGAAAACACACAGGAGATGTCAATGGCTGATGCTTCCAAATCACTGAAGACTCAACTCAACTCAAAATATTTACTGATTCCGGCCATGGAACGCTATCATGAAGGTGAACAAAACAGAACGGCAACAATCAAAGGAACGCCCATTCATGAACAACAAGGATATTTACAGCATATTAACACCAAGTACAGATAAATGGCCAAAATAATCTTTATCACACTTGAAACAGCGAGGTGCGGCATTTGGGCATTTGAATGCAAAAAACAGGAATTTCACCAAGTTTAGATCTTGGCCCCATTACTGCTTTTCATGATACATGTACTGACAAGCTGTGTCTGATCCAAAACAGGTAAAAACCTGTCCCTTAGCTGCGTGTAGACAGGACAGTCAAACAGCACATGCTGCTCGGATTCTATACAGTCAGTACACACTGGACACAAAAGGCAATCAGCTGAAAAGGAAGCAAGCAAACTCCCCTCACCATTACATTTTGCATCCTGTGCATCCTGACAGTCTGCACTGTATGACTATGAGTGACCTGAGGCAAAAGTTCTGGTATGACAGTGATTACTGAACTTACTCTGGAACAAGAATGCCCTGTAGTCTTACTCTGAACTGTGAGCAGTGTTGGTGACGTGCACAGCAATAATAATTATGACAGTGTGCTGCGGACTTACTCTGGACTTTGAGTGAGTGGACCTGCAGGACTGAGGGGTCAGATGGGTCCTCGCAGGAGTAGTTGCCCATGTGGTGTACGCCCATCTTGCTAAAAAACAGGGACCCGTCATCCAGCACCTGTGTGACAAACCATAACAAAGACTATAGTAACTTGCCTGATCAATACAGGTGCTCGGCACACAAAAAAGGAACACTACCCCCCCCCAAAAAAAAAAAAAAAACCCAAACAAACAAACAAACAAACAAAAAACCAACCAACCAACAACCAACCAAACAAAAACAAACAAACAAACCAAAAAAAACAAAGAAAAACAAATAAACCCAAAAGACCAAAAACAAAATGAAACACACACACACAATTATCAAAACATCAGGATGATCTGATACCAAGGCAGATCATTTTCAGGGAGCTGTGACCACACACACACACACACACACACACACACACACACACACACACACACACACACACCTGAGTGCACAGTCCTTCTGTGGCACCCAATCGCCCACAGACACAGTCACCATCCCCAAACAGTAAGTCAGTGTGCCTGTGCCTGTGGTATGTGTGTGCACGCGCGTGTGTGTGTGCACGTGTAGATGCATGTGCACGCCTGCTATTTCCAGACTTACCAACAGCTCAATCATGGCCAGGTCCCGGATGTTGACACCATGTCTCCTCCACACAACGTTAGCACCTTCAGCAGCCAGACCACACTTGAGCTCCAGTCCGTTGCCAACAGTGGCGAGAGTGGGAATGATGTGAACCACAGGGGGTGATGGTGCGGTCTTCACGGGCTGCTGACGACTTTCCGACAGCGGTCTTTTGTCTAGTGAATGGAGTACATGAATGTCACATGAAATACTGTCTAAATATGTGACTTTCCATGAGAAAACCCGGCTTAAGTGCAAAATTTTCAATATTTTGTTTTTGGTGCCATCTTAAAGAAAAAGCCTTGCTCTTCACAGTGCAAAAAAAAAAAAAAAAAAAACTCCTTTTAAGACATCATAATTTAAGGGAGAACTACCTGATTTTGGCAAAATCTCAATATCGTCCAGATAGCACCCACTGACCTTTGTTAGGCTCTAGCTCGGAACAGCGGCGTCCATCTTACACCAGGTTTTCTTGTGAACGGTCACATATATATATATCGACATTTGAAGTAGTGACTGTAAGTTAAAGGAAGTAATCAGCAGCAAAGTTATGCTGGAATTCACACATGCACTGTGATTCAAATTTCACACGCGTGCTGACAAACTACTACAAAAATCAAGCAGCAGCATTTCTGTTGCCCATAATACTGTATGTGTCTTAAACCCAAGAACAATCACTTTCACATCATCACACTGTCACCTACAGTGGATATGAAAACCATAAAAGCTCTTTTCTTGTTACAGTGTGGGCCCAAAACTGATTAATACTGGAGTATTTGTTTCAAACCATAGGTCATCAGCTCAACCCTCTCCTCCAGGAAACGAAGACATACCGAAGTTTGGGTCCTTCTTTCTCTTTTTTTTTTTTTCTTCTTTTTAACTAACAGATAATCAAAGACACTGAACAAGCTACAAGTACTAAATTCGCTGACAGTAAGTTTCATATACTCACTGAAAGCTGCGATGAACTCATCCAGTGACAACTGACCATCGGCGTTCATGGTGTCATCATACCAGATGAGGTCAGTGAGGGAGCAGACAGGGTTGAGGTCATAGAATTTCTCATGCTTCTGCTTGGCTTCCAGTTCCTGGTGGTCCAGTTCGTAGTCTGTGTTCTTGTCAAAATAGCTGAACATCAGTGTTGATAGGTACTCCCGTTCTGGACATAAAAAGATTGAACAGGTTTATTTTCAAATTTTTGTGAGCAGACCTGCAAGTGTTTGTGACATGTGGTGTTTAATGAAGGACTGTACATGTAGTTTCAATTTGCTGCTGGCTGGGCCTTTGTATTCTCGAACCTGAAGTGATTTACAGACCTGCTAGCAGTGGGTGGGTGGGTGTTTGAGAGTTTAACGTCCTCTTCCACCACCTACTGGTGATATCAAAGACGGGGCAACGAGAAAAAGGCCAGCACAAATATTTGGCCTCAGCTGGGATTCAAACTCACGACTCGAGCGCTGAGAGTCCAACACTCTACCATTCGGCTATCCCGGCTTCCATAGCATCAGAAAGGATGTGCTTGGAAGTGCAAACCAGGAATATAAGAAACAAATGAACTGGCTTATAAAAGTAAAGCTGCCTAGTTGGTACAGCAGACAGAAGCCATCTGAGACAGCGCCTATCAATACACAGGGAGGGGGATGGATACTGAATGACATGGAGGGTAAAAGACCTCAGCAGTTCCTGTACCATTAGGGGTAGGTGGGCAAACACCAAAGCACTTGGACTCCTTCCTAAAATAAGACTGTCACCTTCTCGAAGCTCAAGTTTGCAGTCTGGTTCATCGAAGCGCTTGCAGTGGAAGGCCAGCAGCTCCTCCTTGAATTTGACCAGCTCCTCCTCAGAGCACTCCTTGAGGCCCTCATCCTGTGGGTAGTCTTCCTTGTTGTCAACCTGCTTGTCTTTCTTGGATTTGAATTCGTCGCCGGTCTCTTCTTGGACGTGTTCCCATGGGGCTGTGTCCACCGATTTCTCTTTCTTCCCGTCAGTTTTTTGTTTCGATGCTGCAATAATGTTTTTAAAAAAATCACATTATACAGCGTAATTCCTGAAAATAACATCAACTCATTTAGCATTCACACAATATTCACACACACACACACACACACACACACACACACACACACACACACACACACACACACACACACACACACACACAACACGTCCTAAAACAGCAGGCACAGAAGTAGAAGCATGAAGGTTTGCTTTTTTGTCAATTACAATCAATGTATATATGCAGTACATGTACCACTAATTTTCACTGCTGTAGAAGCTGTCATAGAAACAGCCACTACAACACATTCCTCTACCCAAGTTTCTGCTCAAACTGACCAACACTAGTCAAGAACCATATACTCTCTTTTGCACTTCAGAATCATACCCCCCCCCCACCCCCAAACACACTCACAATGAAAAAGGATAATCATCAACAACCTGTATAATAAGCTCTCACCAGCTGACTAACCAAAACAAACCCCAACCCCCAAATTAGTAGAAAAGTACGAAAAGACCAGAGGGAGATACTAATACTACTGAGGATAGTGTAGGTGCTTTTACCCAATTTCTTCAACTGGCTCGAAGTGCCACGAGCTGAACCCAACACGCATGCTCATGTGAACCACAATGCATTCTCTCACACTCTGGACATGAACACATGGTGCGAGGGGTCAGCTCGACAACTTAAGTTTCCAAATTTAAAATTGCATATATTTTCAGATTTTGTGGGCTGGACATTTCCAAAACAGATAAATCTCCTCAGAAACTCACTTTCTTGCAGGTGCTTGGAATAATCATAAATTTTCTTAGAGTCAATAGCCAGATTCTTGGGGACGCCGGAGTCACCGTCTTCCCAAGAGTCGCTGTCACTCTCATCACTGCTGTCTTCATCGTCACTATCAACATCATCTTCATAGTCCTCATCATCTTCATCATATTCATCCTCTTCATAATCCTCACTGTCATCATCCTCACTCTCATCACTGTCGCTGTCATCACTGTCACTGTCATCACTGTCGCTATCATCACTGTCACTGCTGTCCAGATGGAGCAGATGTTTCTGCTTCTGAAGTGCTTGGATCTTGCTCATCTCGTCAATCTTGTCATCTGTCAGATAAACAGGCAACATTTCAACTTGCTCACACAAACTGATGCACACATCTGAGTGACAGAAAACCTAGTGAAATGACAACCCAACCTTTTGGCCCTCGTGGGTATAGTTTCAGGGTAGTTCAGGCGGTTGAACGTCTGGCTCACATAAACAAAGTTGCGGGTGTGAATCCCAACATGGTCAAATTTTGTGGAGACTTTCCAGTGCTCTTGTCTCCATTTTGCTGTTATGGTGAACAGCATTTGTCTACAAACACGATTAAATACTTCAAAGCTATTATTACCAATCCTTTCAAATTTTACAATATCAATAAACATAATTTAAAATCAGAGAGGAAAAAAGAGAAGACAACCCTTATGAATTCCAATCCATAATCATCATACACAAAACGCAAACATTATGTGTTATCCATGCGATCCGACATCCCTACACTGTTCTTAAATTTCTTGTTTTAGTACCCCTCCCTACTCCCATGAGAGGACAGGGGACTCAAATTTTCATCTGTTCATTTGGGGAGAGGTGTGCTCTGTAGGTCTGTCTAACCAACACTTTCTGGTGATTGCGACTAGTTTTTGTTGCTGCTTCGTCAATTGATACCACTGTGCTTCCATTTTATTTATTTATTTATTTATTTATTATTTTATTTTTACTACTTTATTGTCCTTTTCGGGAAATTCGGGCTGCTTCCCCCGGGGGGAAGCACGTCGCCGCGGTGCAGCACCACCCAATACCTATCCTTCATTTTTTTTTTTTTTTCATTCTCCCAGACCCAAGACAGTGCACATGAGGCGACTCGAAGCACTGTGCCTCATTTTCAAGGCCAGTCAGTGTCTGCCAGAGGAGTTGGCTGTGACATCAGTGGTTACTCACGCTTGACCAAGCAGCTGCCTGAGTGGTCGATTTTGATGTGGACCCTCTTGACGCAAGCCGTGCGGTGCAGCTCGCAGTGACTGGGGTACTGCACTCCATCAGATCCGCACACTGGCTTGAAGTGGCCGCTGCAGCTGTTGTCTGGCAGGCAGACGCACATGCCCTCATGGCACATGCGGCCAACATGACATTCATCGTCGTACTTGCACAGAGCTGTCAGGGAAGAAGAAAAAGATCATCAGTTACGGCCACTGTACCAGACATGTCAGCTCATCAGCATTTTTTACTTCAATTTTTATAGCAGAATGCTGAAGTACTGGTAAAATGAGAGACATTAAAGAAACTACACGTGAAAAGAATCGGGTAATAAAGATAAAGGTAGAGCCAAAAGCATGGAGGGGGAAATGACTAAACACAAGATACGCATTTAAAACGACCAAAAATGTGTTCTTATCTAGAAACACTGTCACATGCACACTTCTGTTTTGCATCATGCTCAAATATTAACAGAAAGGTACATAAACTATTTTGTAATGTGAAGTTATTTCTGTCATAGATTACACTGCATACCGACACACAGATTGCATAACCTGTCATTTGGTTTTTATGTTGTTTCCATAGTAATGGAAACAACATAATAGGACGGGCTAAAATTTCCACGTTCATAGGCAAGCATCTGTGGTACAAACGCACGTCACTGCCGATCTCCCGCAGAGACGATTATGCAAGTGTAACTCTGACAATGACGTAAGAAAACTTGCGTCATCGATGCTGACGCGTATGGTGTTCCGAACGCAGTTCTCCTCCTCAGTGAGTGCCGTCTGTGCGGATGTGTGTGCGTGTGTGTGTGCGTGTGTGCGTGTGTGCGTGTGTGAATTGTGTCCGGGCCCGTTTCTTCGAAGATACTTAACCGAATGGCTTCAAATTTGGGGTATCCAAATTTATCAAAATGTTACATTAGACGATTCAAGCGTGTGATGATTGCTTAAGTGATTTGGGAGTTATCGCCCTTTTGAGACAAGTTGGTTGTCTTTCGTGTACAGGCGTAATATTTATTTAAATCACTCAATTGTTTGGCAGTAGATAGCTTGAATACGGACTCTGAATTGACTCACTACTAGAAAATGGTCGCTCTTATAGTTTTCATGTAAACCGAGCCTGAGTTGACATTGCATGTGAACCCAGTTCAGATGCCTATTTCTCCGAAAATACTAAACCGATCGATTTCAAATTTGGGGTTTCTAAATGAATCAAGATTGTTGAATAGAAGGCCCGATCCAGGTACGATTGCACACATGATTTGCGAGTTATCGCCCTTTTCAAAAAAAGTGGCTTTCTGGCGTTTAAAGGCGTAATATTTACCTAAACCACTCCATTTTTGGGACATAGATAGCATGAATACGGACTCTCAACTGAGTGAATTTTGGAGGTTGTCGCTTTTATACTTTTGGCGTAAACCGTACCTGATGAAAGTGCTGGTGAACACACTTTAGATCTCAAAATCGCTCCTACTATACATAGATAATGAGCCTGGGGTGCCATAAAAAATATACAAAAAAAATTAGAAAAATTCACTGCAGCCGTTGTCGTCAGTTGACTCGAAAATTTGTACTCGAAGCACATTTCCTTTACACAAGCCACACGCCTCACAAACATCGCAGAAAAGGCACACGCGCACTGACGCAAAACTGTATCAGCGTCAGTTTGCCGACGTCATGTTTGATTGACGTGGGGGTGTGTCGTCACTTTTCGGAAGTTCTCTATTTGTAGACGGGGAAAGCGGGAGTTTCATTGATGTAGTGAGCTTTGTTTTTCCCACTGACTCTCACTCAATAGCATAGTAGAGTGAGAGAACACCACATAGGTCTCAATGGAGCACATGCACAAACGCGCTCGCGCAAGTCTGCGTGCGTGCGTGCGTGCGTGCGGCGTGCGCGCGCGCGCGATGTCTGTGTGCGCGCGCGCGCAGCAGACATAACACATAGTGAAAAAACGTTCGCCGCGCAGACTTGTCTGTTAAACACATTGAGCCGGTATAAATTCGATCTTTACACTGCGCAGCAGCAACACTTCAATTTTCATGGGGCTGCTTTCATTGCAAGAATTGTATCCGAGTCAAAGTTATTACGTCAAATGTATTATGCGTCATCCCAATGAGGAAAACGTCATAGATTTCAAAGAAAACAACTTGACGTCTCTCCTCCAAAACCAAGATTGGTCTGACAAGCCCGGTCAGTTGTTTCCATTGAGAGAGAGAGAGAGAGAGAGAGAGAGAGAGAGTGTGTGTGTGTGTGTGTGTGTGTGTGTGTGTGTGTGTGTGTGTGTGTGTGTGTGTGTGTGTGTGTGTCCTCCCGTATACATGGCATTACAAAAGTACGACCGTGACGACAGCAGGTGATTAAATGGAAACAACATATTGGGCTGGTCAGTGGCCATCTTGTTATGTATATATATATATCTCCTATCTGCCACTTGATTATTTTTTGTTGACAGTAACTAGATATTCTCTTACATTTTAACTAATTAGTATGCTCAGCAAGAATAATGCTAACAACAACAGTGCAGTAAACAAGCAAGATAAATTTGATACTGACGGCTGTCAAGAATGAAAAAGACACAACCACATGACAATGACTGGCAATAACGACACCGAAAGAAAAAGCAGCAGACCTGCCTACCCACCAAACATGACATGAGTAGTGCCGAAAACCAAATGAGTAGTTTCCTGGCCAAATGAGTAGTCCCGGCTAACGTATCCCAACCGAAATGTGCCACTTGCCAGCTTGTTGCTTAAGCTACAAATCAACTATTCTATTCTTTGGCTTGTTTGATTTGACTGGTTACAGGGTACTACCATAGTATGTATGGGTTTTTTTTGTTTTTTTTAAGCCAAACTTCTTTCTACCGGGTATTTATACATCGTTAAACTTTGAATGAGGCTCGTTCAAAAACCTGGATCGGTGCGGTGCGAGCAAAAGTTCAGATCGGATTTGACGAAACGCTAACTGCTCACTTGATTACGTAGATTTAGGAAACGAAATTGCGTAGTGGGGCAATTAAATGCATAGTAAGCCCAAAATTACTTAGTGTTCTATGGTCAATGCGTAGGGTAGGCAGGTCTGAAGCAGTAACAGTACTGGGCAGTCTACACAAGAGAAAAATATCAAAACAGCCTAGTTAAGTCAATAAAAAATATGCTACAAAAGCTGAGAGAGCACAACAAAGCAAGTTTACTAATGTGCTACACAGTGAGGGTCCACATATCTGCTGATTACTAGCAATGTACACCACCATCAAAACATCCCCCTTTCCCCCCCCCACCCCCCCCACACACAACATACACACTCAGCGCATCTGTGTACAAGTAACTACAAACAAATGAACAATGAACAAAACAAGAAACACCCCTACCCCCAACCCCTACCCAAAACAAGAAACAACAAATGCAAAACATGACAACAAAAACCCACGAACACATAACGACAAAAACCTGAAAGAAAAAACAATAGAACAATACAACACAAAGAACCATATACATGTATATAGCAAAAGGAGACATAATGATATGCTTCACACATTTCTACAGGTATCTAGGCTATAGGGAGTACTACATCAGTATTTGAAATACCAGTGTAATACTGCCCTCACTGAAAGCTCATTTATACACTAGATAATACTATAATCATGACATTTTAATTTTTTTCCTGGTTTTTCAGTCCCCCCCCCCCCCCCCCTCCAATGAAGCACTGAAAGATGAAAGAAACATCCACAGGGAAAAGGGGGGGTAAAAAGTGTGTTACTGAGTGCATCTGAATTAAAACCAAAGCGCAAAAACGCAGGTATTCCACAGAACGCTTCTTTACCAGGAAGCAGAGGTTGCCTTTGATGTGCTACAATTTCAACAACAACACAAAAAGCACAAGGAAAGAAAGCCTTTGACGGGCGGAAGCAATCTCTGAACAAAAAGCAGTGTAAATAAGATGAAACTGCACAACAGGAAACTGTGACGCAGAATCAATACTAGGAAGCCAGGAGTGAACAGAACTGGGGAACAACAACAGCGAACAACTAAGGAAGCTTGAGTACTTAGAGGTCTGGACTTGATGTAGCTTTGCTTGACGTTCTTCACCAGCTTGGCGCTGGACACAGCCTCAGCTTTGGTGGTCTGCGCCTGTGGAGTGGTGTCCTCCGATGTGGCCTGCTTCCCGGCGATGCCTGGTGGGGCCGGGTTGGGGCTGGTCTGGAGGTCTGACTTTGTGCTGACAAACTCTTTCATGTACTCGGCGTTGCTCAGGTCCTTCTTCACTGAGTGGGTTCTGTCAGGAGGGGCTCCAGGCATGACATCATAGATGATGCCATGATTGTAGTTCTCCTTGCTGGGTTTAGGCTCAGATTTCTTCGCCACAGCCGCTTCCACTTTCTTGTTGCTGTGCTCCTTTTTGGACGGTGGGGATGCTGGGCCAGCTTCCAGACCGAAGCCATAAAACTGGTCTAACACCTTCAGCTTGTCCTCCTCCACGATTTTCACCGCTCTGTTGTCCTCTTCTCTCTGGATTTCCGCTTCCACCCTGGCCTTGGTCTCCGCATCCATTTCACTGCTTGCTGCCTGCTTCTGATCAGCTGCCTTCTTGTCGGCTTTATCCTCACCCTGGTCAACGTACTTGCCAAAGCCACCAGGATGGTGGTACTCCCATTTTTCTTCACCGGGCAGTTCATCCCTGGCACCAGTGTATGGACCAGGCTTGGGGTCCTCAAAAGGGCTGATAGCGTCCTCCTTCAACACTGGATCCAATTTCTCTCGTGGCGACTCTGCTGCTGGCAGATCAAGCTCCTTTTTACCTGAGGAGTTCTCTGAAAGTGTCTGCGGCTTACTGGACAACGGCAAAGCCTTTGGTTCTGAAGCCAAGTCTGTCTTCTCCTCTGGTTTCTGCTGCTGCGGATGTGTCTTTGAGAGTGAAGCTTCATCACCATGAGCCTGGTTAGTGTCTGTCAGCAGATCTGACGTGTCCTCACCTTTCTTTTTGCTGCTACTGCTGATGCTGGTGGTCTTGCTAATGCTGTTGCTCTTGGCTTTTGGTGACCACCACTCGTCCTCATTCCAATCTTCCTCCCACCACCGCCGCACTGATGGCTTCTGGAAAAATTATAAGAACCCAAAACAGATTATTTTACAGAAGATATTCGCACTGAATGGAGGGGGGAAAAATGCCACTTACGAAACTCTGAGGTTGTTTGCCGAGAGAGGTGATGCTCTATTTGGGTATGGAAGGTTTTTTCTTAACTTTGTGGCATCTAGTATTTGTATCTCTGGTTGCAAATTTCTATAAACAGACCAACCCAGTCAGCCGCTTTCTGTTTAAACTAGCCAACAATATTACCACAATGCAAGACTTTACGCTGGTCAATCATGTATCCTGATATAAACTACTGTCTTGAAACAAGCAATAAAGTGCATTCAATGAACAGCTTTCCACAACAAGTTCATAGAAGCTTAACATTAAGAATTGGCTGCTTGAAGCTAACATCTGGACAGTTGGAAAAAAACAAAAAGCTGCCAAACAGACTGTCAGTTGCCATTAACTAGTCAAACTGAGCAAGATCCTCAGAATCTCGGAATGATCCTCGAGCAGGTTTGAATTACAGAATTACCCTTATCCCTCCATGTCAAATCTTCCAGCAGGTTTGATTTACAGAATTGCCCAAATCCATGTCAAAGCTAATCCACTCCCATGCTGTATAGCAATCCACGTGGTTTTTACAGGTCAACCTGTCACCCTGCAGCTGGAGTGGAAAATGACCTTGGAATGCCAATTAATCTACACAGATCAGACTCAGCAGTCTAGGATGACTAGAAACACTCACAGCATCTTTAAAAACTTTCCAGCTGTCCTTTTTGTCTTTGGACTCTTCCTCTTCTGATGGTGTCCACCATTTTGATTCCCAGTCCAGATCTCCCTTCAGACCGGCGAGTCCTTGCTCGTCCTTCTGCCATACAGAAGAAGAAAAGAAAAGGTTTATTTGGCTTCTTACAATAGACGACCTAACTCAACAAGCCCCGAGGCCAAAGCCTCGCCCCTTTCCCTCTGCCATCTATTGGCAAAACGCAGTATGTCTTGGTACAGGAAAAGGGCGATTTCAAGATGAAAGACACTGAGGTGATGGTCCTTTTCATAAAATGACGTCAATGGACTTACAGCTTTCTTTCCATGTTTCAGTCATATCAAACTACATGTGCTTCCCTTGCTGTAGTGTCTGGCAAAAATTTTGCCAGACCATGCAACATATTGTGCTCATAATTAAGTGGAATGCGACTGGCTGACTTCTGGGGGCTTTGCACTTCTGACTAACAGTAGCAGGGTCGTCCATTCCACAAGACGAATTCGGTTTGCTCCTTATAATACAATAAAACATTGTACATGTACATAACACAAATAACTGAAGGACAGATGTGCACACCCATCACACACTCGCTGGATTGAGATAAAGGGTACGAAAACTTGTCAAAGAATAACAAATCACATATCACCCTCACTAATTCAGAATAGAAATACTGTACAAGCAGCAGGAAAAGTTGTGCACACATTAAGAAACAATCCAAAATGTTTAATAAGAATTCATGAATATTTCATGTTAGTGTCTGCTGTTGGACAAACATATGGAAACAAATGACAATATGAGTTGTCTAGCCAGTGGATGTGTATGAATTACTGAACACATAGGTCAACCGCTATTTCTGTGATTCATCATACCCAGTGTCTGATTGCACACACACACACACACACACACACACACACACACACACACACACACACACACACACACACACACACACACACACACACACACACACACACACACACACACACACACACACACAGAGGATCTGGGAGTGTTTGTGTAGTGCTGGTACCGCCTGTAAAAATACATAGATGTATATTTCCCTTGTGTCCCCTCTTTTCACCCCTGATGGGATAATACCGATATGTATGTTAATGTGGAACTATCGCCAGGACAGTCATTTTTCGGGAGGACTGCACAGTAATGTTGGGACCACAGTACACGAAACAAATGACAATGACAGCATGACACATAGTCGATTTCCAAGATCGTGACAAGACAAGCTAAGAACATAGGCTACGCTGTCTGCTGAAAATTGACGGCCCGCCATTTTCCGCCTCAATGGAGCGATTCCGGAATACTGAGAAAGCTAGTCTACCCATCTCCCTAAGACATCCGAATCTTTCCCTTTCAAGTGCAATAAACCAAAGTATTCTCACTATAGATGTAATTTCGCCCTTATTCAAATAATCGGAGGAGGGAGGCGCAGCACTGGAAAGGTTCTCTGCTCAGCCTCTGCCAAGCAGCTCTTTATCGAACATAAAGACCAGCGCCATGAATACTAATGTAGATCCGATGAGTCGCTCCTGGCGCTTCACACCTCGCGCACATCAATCAGAGCCCGGCCCGACGGCTTCAGCTTTTGATGCCCTGCCAAAATCCCTGCTTAGTTCCGTTTTATTAATGGCCCCACGCTCTAGCGTGATGTTTTCTTTTCATCAGCTGGATGAGGGGAAGAAAAAAAGGATGAGGCCATCAAAAGCGCAGGAGCGATCCTGGACTTTCCTGTCCTTTCTTCTTCCCTGCTTCCCGCAATACTCAACTCCGACAGTACGGAAACCTTGAACTGACAGGAAGAGCTTAGGAGTAATGTTCCTTATCAAAATAGAAAATAATTTTGCTTTGGAGTCTTACAGTGATACATCTAACCAAAGGTCGTGCCAGCACAGTGTCTCATTACCACGCCTTGTGTCTTGTACTTCAAGGGGAGCGGGGATAGCAGAATGGTAGAGTGCTGGACTTGAGTGCTCGGGTCGTATGGTCGAATCGCCGCTGGGGCCAAATATTTGTACTGACCTTTTTCTCGTTGCCAGGTCTTTGACTGATACCACTGACCCAGACGTAGTGGAAAAGGACGTTAAATTCCTAAACACCCATCCCACCCTTTTACTTCAAATTAGCTTGAAAGGTTGTACCTTTATTAAAAAAAGAAAGAAAAAAGAATGAACAGAATCCAACCAGGGCAGAAAAAAGTATCTCGCTTATTACGAGTTATGAGGAGTGTTAATAAAGGCCAAGTAATAACTGAAGCACTATTGATTTTGGAAATGCAATTTAGGTGCATCCGACCAGCCTCTCCCTTTCCATTAGCTGGACTAAACTTAAATTGCACGTCAATAATAATTGAACAGAAACACGCTATACGGGAAAAAACAAACAAACTCCCACACATTCAGGAATGATTTTTTGAATACATGTCTATTTTGTTGAAATTTAATTTAAGAGGAATCGCCGGGAGCATCTTATGTTGATATGAGCGAGGTGCCCAGTATGACAGTTTCAAACACGACAAGCTTACAAACGGTTAGGGCTGGCAGCAACAAATCCCCGAAACACCAGAATGTGTGATTTCAAAATCCTCTGTCCTGCATTATCATTACCACGCCAAGCAAGTTCACTTCAACTGAAACTGATGTAACGGGAATGGATGGGCGGGCTAAAATGAATAATTTCATTTCTACTCCAGGCTAACCCAATAAGTGTCAGAAATGACAAACTGCTAGATGCACGTGCACACACAGAGCCCAACAAGAGTTTGTATGCGAGCGGCCTTACACTAAATCAGGATTAGGCCCGCAGCCCTCTGACAAAGCTCAGTATATAGTGGCCGAGTCGCTGAGCACACCATTTGTTCCAAGTAACAAACAGTGGTAGCTCCCAAAACTTTTCCATTCCGACAGAGATCGATATGAGCCGTGTGAAACAGGATTAGACGCACAACTTGTCAACACCCCCAGACGCTATCAGCTGTGAACATGTGCGCTCGTGTAGTGTTTGCTGGAGCCATCTTTCTTTCGACATTTTTTTTTTTTTTTTTTTTGCGGGAGGTGCTAGGGACCTCAACGATCCCCTCGTGAACCCAGGGCCAGACAAGACCCAAGACAATCCCTTGTGTACAATAGCACCGCCCGTCTTGGCAAGTTGCAGGGTCGGCAAAAGCGGAGAAGAGTGTACTTCCCACTCCCGTGACAATCAATCAATATCATTATTTTCAACCCTCTGTTTGGCAAGTCGACCAGACGGAGTTAAGCTTCCCAATGAAAACCTCCGCTGTCTGCGAGACCTCTACTTACTGCTCTGGTCTATCACGGAGCACAAATTGATCTGGATCAAGTGACACCGGTTCGACTCACTGCACCACAACGTCGACTTGTTCAGTTCTGTTTACAAGTCTACGTTCTAGAAAAGGCAGCGAGAAAGAACACCCGAGACCCTCGACAATTAACCTGTTCCACCAAAATAATTGTATATTACTAAAACTTTGGTCCATCCACGCCCAAAACCTGATGCCCTTCCAAGCATCGTCGAAGCAGCAAGGAACTGTAAGTTGAGGCTTAACTGTAACGTTCCATTGCATATTGTGCTAGAGATTGCCAAGCAAACCAGCACTATCGCGCCTCAATGATACTTGATAGCTGCTGATGGGGGAAACAGAAATAGAGCGCACGACACAGAACCCAATGTCTGACACAGAGCTCTGTTTACAAGCAACATTCACAAGACGCAGCCATTGATATAGCCAGGCTCCCACAAATAGTACGCACTTACACTGTGTAATTACCACGGACTTTACATTTATGTCACAATGGCTACCATCACGCCCACTTTTCTGCCGCAGAAATCTTGGGAACAGTGGCAAGTTTCCACGGAACGGTTTATCCGAAACCTGGTCCGATGATGAAGCAAGGGGTTGGTAAAGAAAGTCCATTTACACCCTCACGAAAAACACAAAACAATGTCTTTCCAACCCGGGAAAAAATAAAATTAATCATGTACAAAAAAAAGGGTTTGGTAAGTATTCCCTATTCCCATTAAAACAACGACAACAACAACAAAACAAAAACTAACAGGAAACGAGAAAAGCATGTTAAATTTGTTGGTTTTTCAAAAATTGATATTTTATTTAAGTTACCGCCGTGTTCCAAAAAAACCCCATTCACCCTCCCTCCCGCTGGGACTGAAGTGAAATCTACTGTAACTGTCCATGAAGTTGAAAGGGTCTGGGGAAAGGGGGCTGTGAGCCTGTCAATAAGGGATGGATGGTTCTGCACAATTCCCGTAGTCGCAGAAAATACTGTTTCTCAAAGTCTCACTGCGACCAGGGTGGGTGGGTGTTTGGGGGTTTAACGTCCTCTTCCACCACATACGGGACGGGGCAACGATGAAAAAGCCAGCACAAATATTTGGCCCCCACCGGGATACGAACTCACGATCCGAGCATTACAAATCCAACGCTCTACCATTCGGCCACCCCGGCTCCCCTCTAACTGCGACCAGAGGGCACACACACACACACACACACACACACACACACACACACACACACACACACACACACACACACACACACACACACACACACAACTTTCAACTGACCCACTGGCCGCAGACACAAAAGGCAAATCAACTCGGTGAAGTGAATAATCAGATCTAACCCCTTCCCTCCTCGCCGCCCACCTACACACCTCCCCATGTAGCTCCGTCTGAACAGCCCATAGGATGACGGGCCCGAAAATGCCTTTTCCGCGGGAGGGCCCAAACCGTGTTAGCCTTCAATCAATAGACGCGGCCTAATGTAGCACCCACGAAAACTCTTTTACTCTCTCAGGTGCGGATATGAACACTGGCACCGCTTCCAAACGTCCAGCCCTCCAAATTGTCTCCAGGGCTATTGTCTCCTGGACCTACTCTCATCTTACTTAATGTCCAGTAATCTTGCTTGTGGAGTGCTGGAATGAAAAGCTTGTTGCCTCGATAAGTATCAGCGGCTACGGGATGCGATGGAAGTTTATTTCCCGTCGGGCACACGTGAAGAAAACCAAACTGTTGATCAGAATCTTCTTTTTAACCATGCGACCTTTCCCTACCTCCTCCTTTCAGTGTGTGTGTGTGTGTGTGTGTGTGTGTGTGTGACAGAGAGAGAGAGAGAGAGTCTCCTCAGCCCAGATCGAAGCAACTTTCATTTGGTCAGCGATTAAGCGCTCATGGTCAGTAATTCGATTGATTTCCCCTCTGGCTATCTTAATGAATTGAAGAGAACACTAGATAAGCCGAAGTAGCGGGGCGCTGCCCCTCTTCGGGCCCTGCCCACAAAATTGAATCTGCACACGACTCCACAGTAGAGCAAGGCCCACCTCCGTCCTCTAAAAGCAACTTAACTCTTAACTGTGAGCCCCAGAGGGCCGCCTCGTCTGATGGCCGGTTTTAAATCATCTGTATCAATCACTGACGTGCTTCGCTGGCCGCTGTGGAAACGGGCCACCAGACAACCACACACATTGACATTTGCGAAACAGGGTCGCTGGAAAATGCAATTGCAGTTATCTGTCACTCCGCAGCCACATGCATTGCAATTCTGCCCAGACCCAGTCAGCCGTGTGCTCGCAGTATTGTGGCTCACGTCACTTGCATTATACGTGAAGTTCCACTCTGTCTAGATTGGAATAAAATGCCACGAAATTGCGCGCAGGATACAATGGGCGACACACTGTGTCGTTTGTGTCAGAAACAGCGCAACAGAACTCTATGCCTGCGTGGAATGAAAGAAGAGAATGGATAAATAAATATGAAAATCGATGTAGAATACTACGAAAATACTGTTTACAAGTTTGAAGGCACATCTTCCATCAAGTCTGTGTTCACAGATTGTTCTGAGCCGTTTTTTGGTAGTGTCTGACGTCGTATCAGTACACCTGCACAGTGACAGCATTCCAGAGACTGGCACTGAGCCAAAAGAAGGGTGCTACACGTGATGCGGCAAACATAATGACTGAGCATGAGGCTTGCGGCACGGCCAGCCGCTGAGGAGGAGAGTCTTGAATTTTTGACCGCTCAGTACATTGTAACGCACTAAGAGCTCTACTAACCACTAAGATAGAATATTCCGACAGTACAGGCCGCACCCAAATAGAGAAACTATTACAAACCATGTTGGTTTCTTTGAAGGAGGGGGGGGGGGGCGCGTCGGATTTAGCCACTGCGCTACTGAACGGCCGTCACCAATGTCATGGCGATGAAGCGTGGGTTCGAGCCCAGGGTCGAGCTTGTGATATGTGATAACGGTTTTTCCTGGCTACCGGGCAGCTCATCGCGGGGGGGGGGGGGGGGTTTCTCTCCGGGTTATCCGGCTTTCCTCCCCCAGCAAAATTGTAAAAAATATAGGATAGGTATTAGGTGGCGCTGCACCGCTGCCCCCGGGGAAGCAGCTTGAATTTCCCTAAAGGGATAGTAAAGTAGTAAAAAATAAAAATAAGCAAACAAGGACATAACGCGTTTAACTCTTTGACGACGAAGCACAATTTCTAACACACGATTTCCTATAGGAAATCGTGTGTTAGAAATTGTGCTTCGTCGTCAAAGAGTTAAACAAACGTGAACATACGCTGGCACAAGACCGCCTCCCTTCTCGCCTAGATGTATTGGCGGTATTTAGTGGTACGAGTGTGACCATGAGGAGGGTTGCTAAGAACCTGAAATGACAATGAAATGACTATTGGAAATCTATCCTTCAGCACAATGCTCCACAATGTGCCATCTGTATGACAGAACATGTCGACCATAATTGGCGACTTCCTCCAAAACGCCACCTCAATAAACGCTCGCGCAGCGTTACCGCCTGGTGAAAGAGAGAAGAAAAAAAAATCGATGAGACAGCCATATTCCAAAACAGTGTTTTCTGTTTTGTGAAAGAGCACCGGTATTATGCTGGAATGCCGCTGGCGTGGCATGTAGCCATGGAGACCGGTGAGCAGCCAGGGATGGAAAAAGCTAGGCAATGTGTTGTGTGACTGGCGCTCGTACATTATTGATCAGAATCATTGTCTTGCCAAGCCACCCAACGCCGACCCGACCCAGCAGCCAATGCAGCGACAACTGACGGGGGCGAGAGACGGAGGCTAAGTCCTCTCTGTCGATAGGGATTTCGGGGAGTGAGTGTTCAGCTTTCGTGTAAACAGGTGATAACCTAAGAGAGAGAGAGGGCGGGGGGGGGGGGGGGGAGAGAGAGAGTGGAGAAGGGGTAGACTGGGCACTGAACTGTACAGAAAATCTTGATGTTTCTGAACTAAGAAATATGGGTCATGCTGTTAAGTTGTATTCGATCATGCGTCACTTCCTTGAGACAGACATTTCGCTCCACACCTATTAAACCCAGGCTCCCTTTAGCTTCTGTAACTTTTTCTCTGCGGCAAATTGGTTCAAGAGATAACACAGACAACTTCACCACAATGATTGTTACAGGGCATGCGATGTGCTGGTAAAAGCCATTCTGAACCCTCTTTGAATCCAATGACGCCTGTAATTAAGTGCTAAATATTTTGTGGCAAGTAATCGAATACAACTATCCCAAATGCAGTTGGTGTGTGTGCGCGCGCGCGCATGTGTGTGTGTGTGTGTGTGAGAGAGAGAGAGAGAGAGAGAGAGAGAGAGAGAGAGAGAGAGAGAGAGAGAATGACAATGACAATGACAAATACTTTATTTAGTGGAGGCTCATGTCCCTGACTGAATAGGGGAACAGTGCACGCACACTGACAACCGCAGTTCACATCAGGATACAAAATACATAGATTCTAGAACAAGGCACAGTATAGTACATCGGTGCGATGTATATATACCACTGTTATGGTATAACGACAGAAACCGGGAAAACTGTTTATTTAAATATATTGCATTTTAGAAGTTGGTGAGTCATCAGACTTGCTTACTAATAGAGTGGTCGCACAGTAAATTGTTCGTTAGTGCATTAGAACTAGAGAGAGAGAGAGAGAGCGAGAGAGAGAGAGAGAGAGAGAGAGAGAGAGAAGCTCCTCGTGTCCCCTTGGTATGGCGCCCATTTTCTATTTCCCCAAGTGGGGTGAGCATGAGCAATACGCAGGAATTTGCCAAATATCGATTTATTTACGAAGTTGAGAGAGCCGCAACACAAGCTGGGTTGGCACAGAATGTGTGCCTTCACAAACAGGCATGATTACCGGAGGCGAAACCAATCCCAACGGGAAAAGAACGTAACACCGCTGACGCAAGAAAACTGCCAGTTGGTCAAGTTCCACCTTTGCTGGCAATATATCCCTGTCGTAAAAGGGAGTTGATGGGGGGAAGGGAGGGAGGCAGCGCTGGAAACACCAGCTGGCAAAACAATAAGAAAACAGTGCTGAAGGTGGGAAAAAAGTTACTGTTTTGCACGGAGTAAATAGAATGCTATATGAAAATAAAGTGTGTGTGTGTGTGTGTGTGTGTGTGTGTGTGTGTGTGTGTGTGTGTGTGTGTGTGTGTGTGTGTGTGTGTGACTGACTGACTAACGTCTCCTCGGCCTACAGTGCCAATTTTTTTGTGTCGAAGTCATGTGCTGAGAATGCCCTGTGCCACTGCACAACCTAAATAAGTACACGAAATACGACCACCTTGTATTAATTTCAGGACCATACTGCATGCAGAACGGCAGACGGTCCAGAAAAGGTATTAATGGTTTGCCTTTGCTATGTAGTGCCAAAAGTCCTAAGCACAAAAAGCACCGACTTCTTCCTCATGGAATTCGGAGTTCCCTTTTAGTGTTTTACCGGCCAGGGGTTATGAGACTACACCGACGGTG
Source organism: Batillaria attramentaria (assembly GCA_018292915.2). Classification (NCBI taxonomy): domain Eukaryota; kingdom Metazoa; phylum Mollusca; class Gastropoda; family Batillariidae; genus Batillaria; species Batillaria attramentaria. The sequence continues at coordinate 1,034,814 of JACVVK020000050.1, read as the reverse complement.
ATGACTCGTCAAGGACACCAAACACGCTAGCCATCGGTTCGCATCGACAAATAATCCGTCTCGGCTCATAACGGCCGCGACGAGGAACGTCTCCCGGAAGACACCACCACCTTCGGGACATACAGGGCGAGGAGATTCAGCAGGCCCCTCATACATCACACACCAGTACTACCAGCAGGCTGAGGCTGAGGTCCCCGACACCTCCCTGATGAATACCCCAAAGGCTTACAAGCTCCTCCCTTCAGGCTGCACCGTGTCCCGGGCTTGTCTCATTTGTATCTCTTAAAGCCCCTTACAATAACTCGCTACTCTGGAAACTGTCGTTGCAGGTTGCCGAGGTTGGCGTTCGCCAAACGGAGAGAGACAGTGATTTGTTGACGGGCGAACCAATTATAGCTATTATGCCTGGCTGAGTTACACCTACCCGGGAGAATAAAGTCTTCCGCAAACACGCTCGCGTGAGTGTTTTTGCAAGGCAATCCTCCGTGAAAAATGTTCCGACGCCCACATTTCTGGCGACGGGCATGCTTCAATTCGAGCCTGCGATATCCCAAACGAAAGTGTTGTCACAGAAAGCAAGTACGTATCTGCTGTTTGAAGTAAAATTTTCTGTATGTCATATGCAATTGACAAAACTGTCTTTTCAAAATGCGACTTTTTCTAGACTTCGGAACCAGTCACGAAAGTTTGCTCAACGGTCGACACTTCGCTAATGAAGAACGACGTTGTGGCTAACGTGGAGTGGCGTTTAACACACTTCGTACCGCGGACGAGTATCCCACGTTTTCTACTCTTTTTCGGTTTTGGCCCTGTATGCGAAAATAGGCAAGATTAACAGTTCCTTAGCGGCTCATACTGCAGTAGGGGGGGGGGGGGGGAAGATGGTCGAACAGTCAAATTCTACGACTGTTGTTGCACTAATGGAGCGCTCAGTGTTGTCGGTGCCTCATCGAGTACGCGTCTGCTGGCTCAGTGCCAGCATTGCAGACGCTGTCACTGTCCAGGTGTCAAAGTGGTGTGCTGAGAGACCTGTGAGCATACAAACTGTAACACCAGCTCCTTTAAAATAACGACAGGGAGAAGCGCAATTTTAACGCAACAAGCCCGCAGCTGTGACAACTGTTTCCATCGCATTTCTGTCCATGCTCAGCGCAGCGCTGTGAGCCCAATGCCCTGGAGAGTTCATGACATTTCCTGGCGTCTGCCGCTTTCGACCCAGCGGTAATTTGCACCCAGTAATGAGGCACCTAACTGTTAGCATTCCAAGAAAGCTATCAAAACCACGTAAAAATTGTCACGACATTCCATCGAAATTCCGTCAGATCGTCGTCTTTTCCTGATGTTGGCGTGGCTACCACAGGAGAAGCCGGTAATTTGTATTGATGTCCGCGAGTTCGTGTCCTGCAAGAACAACAATCATCAGGACATGCAAAGCGCCACCTACTGGATCCCAATGGGGGAATTGCCGCGGTTTCCTGATCGGCTTTTCCTTTTCTTCTCCACATCTGTCTGCGGCTGGAACCCACTTTCCGTGTTCGTGTCATACCACAATGTCTTTTTCCACCAGGGAATGTGAATGTTCTTCTCATTGTGTATTTCTCTTTTATTCTTATTTTCTCTAGTAGAAAACAAAACAAAACCAACCAACAAACATGTACCCACCCACCCCCAAAAACCAAAAAAACAAACAAACAAACGCAACAACAACAACTAAAATAAAACAAAAACACAACACAACAAACACAAAAAAATACAACAAACACACACAAATAACCTGAAAAGTTCAGAAAAAAATGAATGAAATGCTACACTTAAAAGAAGAAATTAAAAACCCCAGACAGCTGCAACAAAAGCTCTCTCCCTGTAAGCACATTAGAAGTAATACGAGCGAAGCTGTAGAAATGTCTCCAGACTGGCAAACGTTTTTCCCCCTTTCCTTCTAGACTTTTTTTTTCCCCCAAATCCCAAAGTTGCCCAGACAAGCTGCTGCCAGACTTCTGAAAGTGTTTAAGTCTGGCGTATCCCCAAAGTGTAAATTAATTCATTTCCACCACGCAGAGCGCCGATGTAATTCAAAGCCATAAATCCGCGCCACCGTTGTGTGCTGCGTAATTGTGTACTACATGCACCTTCCATCGGGTCCCATTCTGGGTGACGGGAGTCCAATCAATACAGTGTAAGGCCACGCAAGCTTCAGGTCTAATCGGGGGGTGAGCCGGAAAGAGACAAGGACAGATGTAGCGCCAGCAGAGACAATTCGGGTTTGATTACGCGTGGACAGGTTCCAATCTCCCCGTCGCCATTGTCGGACGACATCCACGGAGGAGGCCACGTTACGGAACCACATGCGCTGCTGCATTCCCCCAAACAAGAAAAACAATGTGCTGTGCATCCATTCCGCTCGTTAACTTTCTTTTCTTTTCGTTTCCAAGGGAAGGGGGAGGGGAGGGGCAGAGTAGGGGAAGGTAATGCGGGGATAGAGAGAGGAAAACAGCGCTGGCAGTGGTGTGAAAATTGTTGATTTTTGTTATACCTAATCCCAGGCAGGCTCAAGAAAGTGGTTTCTGTGTTCCGTGTACCATCTGTCTCTTCCAACACTGATGATAACCTCGACAAACAAGAAACCTTCACGGCTTCTGGGGTCCGATTCTGCACCGTCACCAGAATGCAACAGACATTTTCAGTTCCAGAATTTCCACTTTCATAATTATTTTCCTTTCTCGTATGGGGTCCTAGTTTTGCGATAAACTCACCCAGTCAACAGACAGAAGTGAGAACAGATCGATGAGAACATGGCCAGTGGGGCAACGATTCAATTATTCACCAAATTCCTGTTATAGCCACAAGCTGCCCGCAGCAAAATGAGAGGCCACATTCCGCATACGAAATGTGTGTGTGTGTGTGTGTGTGTGTGTGTGTGTGTGTGTGTGTGTGTGTGTGTGTGTGTGTGTGTGAGAGAGAGAGAGAGAGAGAGAGAGAGAGAGAGAGAGAGAGCCACACAACTTTAATAACACCTAGCTTTTTAATCAAGTCGTCCTGGCCAGTCGTTCAGTTCAGCTGAATCTCCCTGATTACGACAAAAAAAAAAAAAAAACCCACACCACTCCCTGAAAGCAGTTCCATTTTCATTCCAGTTATTTTTAGTCAACGAAAGCAATCCTCCTACAGGGCTGCCAAAGATCCTTTCTCTATCACGAGGAATTCACATATTGGGACACGCTGCTGCGATCGGCATCCGCCCGTCTCCCGAGAGACTGAGGGAATATTTCAATTTGTTTGGCGACAGTTTCCTCCGTGAAGAAAAGAAGATTAGGACCTGATCGATCTCTGTGTCTGAGTACCGGTATGTGTGCCAACTGAGCGGCGAGTGTGTACAAAAGCGTGCTGAGGATTTGGGCAGCTGGGGATGGAGAAGTCAGCGGTCGGCCAAATTTCTTCCTCTTCCATGTTGAACTTCCTCTCCACAGGAAACACAGCACAATCACGGTTGTTAATTGTCCGTATTTATCAAAACAGGACTCGCGGAGGAAAAAGTCCTTCTAATGTAATGTAACAAAGCGGATGTCCTTCTTTCACATAATCAGACTCATCAGAAGGCAACAAAACGGGTGAACCTGATTAGATTGGACAATTTACAATGCCCGTTTTATTTTGCCATTTTCTCGGGAACTACGACCACCAGAGACACCTTCTTTGGCATGACGCTAGATAGTGATAAGAGCTTTACAAACATACTCTTTTGGATGACCTTGACCTGTCTCACAAGTGAGCCAAGGAGGCTTCTGCCCCTCCAGTTGTCTTCGACCTTTTCGTTGACTGCACAAAAAGGAGTCCAAGCACCCGTCTGACCCCCCCCCCCCCCCCCCCCCCCCTGCAATACTGAGTACTGCGACACATACGTGTAATAATATGCCTAGTACAGTGTTCCTTACCGTTTTCATTTTCAAAACTTTGACCCTCTCTGTAAAATTCAGAGGTTCATTTTGCAAAATCAAACAGTCAGACCCAAGTACGAAAATCTTGGTTCGACATGATCCATTGTTCACACGATTGCCGGAGACGACACGTGCTTTGTGAATCGGAAAACCCAGCACTTGGGCACATAATGGAAAACCTTCACTACCAACCCCTTTCTCCCCCCACCAAACACGACACATGCACCTTTTTATGTGTGCGTGTGCAGTTGCCAGCACACAATGGCATGTATCTGCCGGCACCCACATCTGTGTGATGTATTTTTCATAAGAACCGTATTGATCTGACGGACCCTTCTAAGCGTGTTCTTTGGCTACGAGTGCAGTGCAAGTCGACCGTGATCAGTCCCGTCTGCCGCCAACCCAGACTGAATGCCGCACAGACATGCAAATTTATTCGAGTGGAAAGAGGCTTCAGGTGCACGTGCGCAACAGTCTTTTTCGATCCACGGATTGAACAGCGGCGAAGAACGCTACAAGAGCATACAAGCTGTCACAGAAAAAGGGTGTGTGGGTGAGTGTGTGTTTGGGAGTTTAACGTCCTTTTTTTACCACCAAAGGTGATATCAAAGACGAGTCAACGAGAAAAAGGCCAGTACAACTATTTGGCCCCAGCCGGGATTCGAACTCATGACCGGAGCACTGAGAGTACAGACGCTCTTCCATTCGGCTATCCCGGCTCCGCCAGGGAAAAAGGAGCACAACCGTGGTATCCAAAATTTGCTGTGAGCGTCCACCTGATCTTAACTCTTTCACTGTTTAAAAACTGCTGCTTACTCGTTTAATGAAAGGGTTCACATTGAATTTCAAAGACCAAAAGAGATTCGATCCTCACGATATGTACAAGCAGTGCTGTCAATATCTGCCTCTACAAAGACATGCAACAACGAAACCAGGAATGTACTGAAAGCTTTTAACCTTGATATGCTGAAAGGGAACCGTTAGGAACAATTTCTTTAGTGTATCTCTATCCTACTTTACGAACTGATCCCATCTGTTGTTTCTCTTACCACAGACAGCCCACCCGATTTCATAAATACAACTGGTTTGCTGGGGTACGTAACACAAACCGGGGTAAACAATACGATCAGTGAACCCCTGAAACCTCATCTAGCAAAGTTGTTTTTCACTGTCGCGAAAATGGAAAATAAATCTCTTGTGTCCTTGGGTGCGAAATATGATCTCTCATCGGGAAACATGGCGCCACGCTCTCGCATGTAACTGATCAGGTGTCCATCAAACACGTCTTAGATGTCCCGGATGTTACATGAAGGGTTTACAGGATGAGTAACTCGACACCTAATCGTGTCTGCGCATTCTCTGAGGTATTTTTATCTTCTTCGACCGAAGTGCTTTTAAACTACCGGTACACCCTTTGCACAAACAGGCAACGGGAAATGAATCACGCTGTACACAAGAAGCAAATGACGAATTCTACTGAGACGTACTAACTTCGCAGGAATTTAAGACAGTGCCTCTCTCACTATCACTCTCTTCTAACTTCCATAAAATCCTTCGGACGGAAATGACTCCTGACCTGCAACAGCATGTCGGACGATGTGAATTTATTCATGGTCAACTAGCGACTGTCTCCTCTCTGCCGCATTTTACAAAGACGTAAACCTTGTTCAGACTGTCCAACGACTAGTTTCACCACAAATCTTGACCCATTCGGAGCCCTGTTGCTGGTGGAGTGGCAGGTGTGTGTGTGTGTGTGTGTGTGTGTGTGTGTGTGTGTTGCATACTTTTGTTTTATTAGCTTAGACTGTAATTGAGAAGCACCTTGAGCTCACCTTGTGGGGATACTGCCCTACATAAGAATGTTATATCATTATTATTATTAACTGCGCAGGAACTAAATACAGTGCCTCTCTCACTCTCATGAAACTTCAATGAAATTCTTCAGACAAGGGACTGGCGACCTAAAACATAATTTCGGGGCAATGTAAATTCACGGTGAACTAGCGATTGTCTCCTTCTCCCTGGAAGTTAAACTGCAGTGGAACGAAACGATCCATGCAAGTGCCCCCGCGCGCGGCAAACGTCAATAATCGCCAGCTCAACTATCTAGGGCATTAATGGGTGAAAATATCCTGATCAATGCACAGAGTAGAGAGGGACCGAAAGACACGCCACTCCTTTTAACGAAAGAAAATCAAACCCAGCCGACACAGTGCCACTCTACCCGACCCAACTACAATGTGAGGTTATGTGTGTGATGGGGATAAATATGCCAGTACGGTATACGTTCTAATATTTCTTGTCAGTCGTGTACGCCGGAGATACACTAAAGATCAACTTCCTACTTGACTAACTCCATCGTGACGTGATTTAACCAAGCAATGTTTCTCTCTCTGTGTGTGTGTGTGTGTGTGTGTGTGTGTGTGTGTGTGTGTTTTCCCAGAAATAGATTCAGGAAGTGAAACATTACAATCACTACCGTCTTTGGCTGTAGTGTGTCTCTTGAGTAGAGAGTACGGTTCACCTTTAGTTGTGCTCTGTTCCGCACACACCTCAGTAATCTAATCCTTTAGCCATCACTCACATACAGAGAGAGAGAGAGAGATTTACAAGGTCATGACAGGACAAGCCCAAATGTCAACCCCACATTTTGTAGAGGACCCATACGCCGCTAACAAAGTCGGGGGGAAAGGAGGAGGAGGAGGAGGAGGAGGGGGGAGGGGCCGCCATGGGGAGGGGAGGTTCCTGAAGAAACTTAAAAATTAAATCCTGCCTTCTACTGCCAGGAGATGGGGACTTTACAAATCAACACAAACGGATCATTCTAACCTTCGTGCTATCCTTCCTTGGCCTGGCGTCAACCAGACAGAAGACAGCCCAGCAAGCAAGCAGCACAAAAATCCCCCGGATGCACGCCATCATTCACACCGCTCAGATCCTCATGGCCTGCAACAAAGAAATGCGCCCGTTTTAAAAAATTGTTTTAAAAAGTTGATTTCTGAACACAACCTGCAGTGGCGGTGAGAAAAAGGGGAGGGAGGGAAAAAATTCAACAAAAGACAGAAATGGTCGAAAGGCAAAAAGGCAGAATGAGGATTGGGAAGCCTGAGGGAATACAAAACCCACTGAGATCGCTCCGGCTTCTGTGCGGGAAATTGCTGAGATAAAACTTAAAGCAAATCTAGTTTCAGAAAAAAAGAAAAGAAAAAAAAAAGAAGAAGAAGAAACGTGGTTCAAAGAAGGAAAGACAGCATCACCTTTGCATCACTTCACCCTACATTGAAAAACACTGACACGGACATGAAGCGAAGCGGGATTTCACTGTAAGGGTTACTGCAATACTCTAACACGCTAAGCGTAGCTCTCTTTTTTTCCAACTCGTCTGTGTGTGTGTGTGTGTGTGTGTGTGTGTGTGTGTGTGTGTGTGTGTGTGTGTGTGTATGTGTGTGTGTGTGTGTGTGTGTGAGTGAGAGAGAGGGTGGGGGTTTGGGGGTTTAACATCCTTTTCCACCGCATATGGGTGATATCAAAGACGGGGCAACGACGAAAAAGCCAGCACAAATATTTGGCTCCAGCCGGGATACGAACTCACGACCCGAGCATTGGAAGTCCAACCCTCTACCATTCGGCCACCCCGGCTCCCCGTGTGTGAGAGCGAGAGAGAGAGAGAGGAATGGCTGCAATGTGGTAGGAAAATGTCAAGTTGTGTACCACGCAAAGCAGCTGGGTCTCTCACTAAACTGTCAAGTAAACTGACACCGGCTTAACAACAGGGGTAATTTCCCAGCGCGAGAACTGTGAACAGCAACACTCATTTCTGTTAAATCGAAATTTACAAGTACCTGACACTGACATTCTTTAATAATAATAAAAAAAATAAAAAACAACAACAACAAAAAAAACAGCATCAACTTGTATAATATATATGGCAATGCTTGTTGGATAAACTGATAACGGAAAACTATTACTAATACAGTCTTGCACACTTTTAGGATGTCTATCCATTTTTACCTTGTTTTTGACCAAAAAAAAAAAAATTCAAACCACCAATCTTCATACAGGGCAATGGGTGAAAAACAGCAGCAAAAAAAAAACAAACAAAAAAACTACAGAATAACAGCGAAACCTGTCAAAGATTACAAAACATCCAAACCCAGGACAAACAAAAATGTGCAAAATGGTGTGCTCTGAAAGAAGATGAGATATATATGATTAAATGTGCATACATGTGTGTGTCCAATTTAAGGCACTGCATAACAATACAAATGAACTGTGATCCAAATTATCACTGCATTATGCCGCCTTCTCGTCTTTCACGCTGCAGGCAACAGCAACAGCATCAAACCGGTTCCTGCACTATGTCGGCCAGTGCCCCGTCAGACTCCTCATTTTGATGACAACCGCGCAACGAGCGCGTTTGTGATCCCACTTTCCCGGCTATGAAACCCTGCCTAATGGCGCCCTTGATCAGCCATTACCCAGTAATGATCGCCGACCTCCTCGCGCTCCTAAGTCTAAATATCACTGGCTGTCATGCAAATCTACCATATGGCACGATCCCCCCCATACTGCACTGTTGAGGCCGTATGGTGATTGGGGGCCCCTGGGAAACGGGCGGCATACAAGTGAAGGTGCGGACAGAGAGGGACCAGCTCCAGGCTGTCACCTCAGAGCATTCCCAATCAGTGTGGTACATGATCTGCACAAAAGCCGCTGCCAAACACAGTCCAGCTACCATACCACAGAGGCACAATCATAATCACAGCCCTGTTTTGTTCAAATCAAAGGCAGAAGCCAACACAGGTCTTCCAGTTCAAAGCAGTTTGATTACAAGGACGCCTCTCAGTAAATGTTTAACATATCTTTAGTATTTTTTCCCCAGTCATGTGATGATTCAACTCTTTGATGACGGAGCACAATTTCTGACACACAATTTCCTATAGGAAATTGTGTGTTAGAAATTGTGCTTCATCGTCAAAGAGTTAAAGGCTTTAACTGCTCAAAGCCAGCTAGCTCTCTCCCTATCTCTGTCTGGACAAATTAAGCAAAATGCACCACAAGCAAACAACACAGAAACAAACAACACACAAATGACATACACAAAAACAATACAAACCGAACAGTGAAACACTGCTCGTGAAATCTGCAATATCTCCAATTCCAAGAATGCTGAGGGGAGCCCGGGTGGTCGAATGGTAGAGCGTTGGACTTCTTGGTCGTGAGTTCGATCCCGGCTGGGGCCAAATATTTGTGCTGGCTTTTTTGGCTTTTTCATCATTGCCCCATCTTTGATATCACCCTATGTGGTGGAAAAGGACGTTAAACCCCCAAACACCCACCCACCCCACGAATGCTGACTGTATTCAAATAATTAATGAAATGAGTGGACCAATCATGCAGCTGTGCCATTTCATCAACACTACTGTTTTACGTAAGTGGACATGTCCACAGTTCTTTGCATCCATACTTGTAACTAACTGCAGTGTTTTATCTGCTCAAACATCTACATTTCATCAACACTACTGTTTTACGTAAGTGGACATGTCCACAGTTCTTTGCATCCATACTTGTAACTAACTGCAGTGTTTTATCTGCTCAAACATCTACCCTGAACTCCCATCATGAAAATGTGCAACAGCCAGTACTTTACGACCAGGTTCCATTTTCGCAGGCATAATTCTGAGAAAGTGCGGCAGTTTTCGGCCATATTGTGACAGCACCACCCCATAAACCTACAAGTGCCCATGGCATGGATGACTGGAAGAGTTCCACATGTAAATACCACGGCTTACGATTTCAAGCTAGCAGTATGCCATTTACAAATACCTCACACCAGGGACTGAGCAGTGTTAGACTGACAAAATGAAGTTAAGTGTAGCAAATTCAGCAATTCAATGGCGACTACCTAATGAAATTTGCCAGTCCAAGGCAGCCAATTCCTTGAACAAATGCACAGCTTGGAGTGGCCGAGTGGCACATTTGGCTTTCAGTCCATGACAGGAATTACCACAGAGGAAAAGAGTGTTTCTACTGTATGCTTGCTGTGATTGTAAACTGATGTGTGTGTGTGTGTGTGTGTGTGTGTGTGTGTGTGTGTGTGTGTGTGTGTGTGTGTGTGTGCTGTATGTGGTGGAAAAAGATGTTAAAGTACATGTATCCCCGAACACCCACCAATCCCTCTGTGTGTGTGTGTGTGCCCTGCTAAGGTTCCGTCATAAGGATACCGTTCAACTTCAGTGTAACATCCTACTGCACGATGCATACCTCAGCAAGGCCATGAGGTTCACTGTCCCAAAATGATACGTCTCTGTCAAAAACATGGGCCCCAAATGAAATGTTCCTGTCAAAAAGCTAGGTAAAGTGAACATATCATCTGTATAACATGGATGAATAATGCATTCCTGTTTCCCAGAAGCCTGCAATAGGGTTAAGGTAACCATAATTCAATAAGGCCCCTAAAACTGGAGCATGAAAAATGCATAACCCTATGCACCTTCGCACACTTAAAGTTAAACATGCTATTTCCATGTTCACTAGGCTTCACAGAAGCGAACTTATGTTTGCCCAACAGTTTTGCTTTTGAGTGTGCCTGTAAGCTTGAAATGGTCTAATGATTAGTGGAGCTGAATGTGAAACTGTGGTGTCTACAGGCTCGGTGACCCAGCCAAAATTTGAATTCTCCAACTCAGCGCCACAAGCCCTAAGGCTGCCTCCTTCAGTCCTTGATATATATTTGCACCAACCCCTTTTACTTTGCCTTTTGGTTTTTCCAAAGGATGACGGTAGTACTGCTACTGTTTATCAGACATCATTACGAATATGATGTAGGAACACATGTATGCATGCAGGCACGCTGCTATTCTCCTTAACTGTAGATCTATATCAGTGGCAGGGCTCAATAGGTTAATATTATAAGTATTTTGTGAATTTAAAGGTGCATTTTTATGATTTTTATGCTCACAGACTACTCTGAGCTGTTTTCGTAGTGTCTTGCATTACACCCTTTAGACATTCACACAGTGACTGCATCGCAAGTGCTGGCACTGACTCAACCGAAGTGTACTTACTGATGTGGCTAATACGTTGAGCAAGACTGGTGTATCAACAGTAATGGCTAGAATGTTCGACAGCTCATGCAAAGTGTAAACACTGTATTGCATTTAGACTGACTCTACTAATCATTAAGATAGAGTATTTCCAGCATACAGGCACACTCACTAGCGAAACTGTTCCAAAACATAAGCTGGCTTAATGGAAATTGCCTGTTCAACTAGTTTTACCGTTGATGTTGCCATTCTTGATTTTTCTTCCAACTCTGACCCTGTCAGCATTGTTCTCAAACACATACTCACTGTCCTACTTTTACATTATCATCTGCAGGCATGCATTCAATCATAAAATATGATTCATCAGTGCCTGGCTACTGTGCAACAGGAATGATTCACTTTTTCTTAGTCACGATCGGAAAATGGTAATGCCGGTCGAAGACGCGGACCCTGTTCGCATGAACGGTTAGTTAAGCTGACGCAAGTCAGTGCCAGCTAGCACACTACGTCGACTGTGTTGGTTTGGAAAAACGACAAGAACTGATCGAGACGTGCCGACTGAGGGTCTCTGATGAAGACATGACCGATCGGTTGTTCCCACTAGCAACCAGGTAGAAATGAACAAAGCAGATTCACAGTCGGGGCATTCGGGTTCGTAAAATGTTACAGTAACCGATCTAATCGTATCAATGATTTCGTCCAGTAATATTACACTGTGTCAGCTTGTCCCATGGTACTGAATTCTTACCTGGTACACTGTCTCAGCGTCTATCACCACCAGTTCCGCACAGATAGCTGCTTATCCCGCGTTGAGGGGGCACACAATATGGCGTAGTTTCCGTTTGATGTCTGGTGAAAGGGGCGGTAACTTGTCGTTGACGGTCAGCCCTCGACAACGCTCCCCCAAAAAACGACTTTTCGGGCGTTAATAATAGCTTGCTTTTGATGTACAATGGCAGATGTGGTCCTCTAGCCGGTTTTGCTGATTTCTAAACGCTCACAGTGTACGTGGTACAGAGACACGCGTCCGTGAGAATTCCCCTTCACAGAATGAGAACGGTCCGCTCATTTCCCAGTGATGTCTTGGCAGATCGATTCTGTGGCATTGCTGAATAATTTATTCCGAGCAGGCCTAAGCGCTCTCGGCTGGAGACGGTTTCTGTCAATTCAGTTTCCGCCACAGCCTCCACATATCATGTCTAGGTGACGGAAAGACCTGACTGCGAATATCATACGAGTTAGTCGCGGCTCAATGAACTGCGGAACCCTGACTGGTGCCACACGGGCTCGGATTACTGCGGCTGCCGGGCTGGGGTGAAATCACACCACCGCGGATGGTGTTGGAGATGAAACTCGCATACATCCATGAACCGACGTCATGTACCGCGTTTAGGCGGTCTTCTTCAGCTAGTGATGGCATCAAGCACTGACCCCACGCCGGGAACCGTGAAAAGGCGTGGGTCGGTGTCTGGCACTGAGTCCGAGTCCAGCAACTCAGCGGACTTGACTGAGTCCGTGCCAGCCCATTAAAAATTTAATTGTGACTGATCAGTTCTGATGATCAGGGCCCGTACGGCCGTATGTAAAACTCGAGGCGCGGTTAATTTAAAGCCATAGGACGTAAAGCAAGCTAATGATGATGCCCTCGGCTACGGGCTTGACCCAGACTAAGACAAAAGAAACCCCACTGAAAAGGCAAAATTAAATTTTAAAAAAGGAAACAAAGAAAGAAAGACAAAAATCCTTCTACTGATAACGGCATAGGCAGCTTGCTGGACTGATGGACCCGCTTCCTGATTCAGTTTTTAAAAAAAAACAGGGGGAAAAAAGGGAAGAAAATTTAACCCTTGAGCTAGTTTAGTTCAGTCGAGGTTAGACTCTAACCCGGGGCTAAGCTCCCTATCCCCGACTTTTACATGCGGGCCTGTACTGTAGTTAATCCGGATTATTTGACTGCACTGACTTTAAATGTTTAACCTGACTGAGCCGGCCAGGCTCTCTGAAACTGATGATATGCATGCATACAGCAAAACCAAGAGCAACTGTTACTTTGCTCTTGATGCAGGTCACTGATAGATCGTCCCTATGGCGGTGACGGTTCAGTTGCCCAACGTGACCCCAGTTAGTCAGGGTCTGCAGAAACTCATGCACTGAGACAAGGCGCGGGAGCCGGGTCAGTCAGTTGCGCCGGCACCGGCTTCCGGGTCCAGCAGCCGGCTGCATATCATCATGATTGCAGTTGAGACGCATCGCCCAGCCAACCGGCCCTTCCTTTTAAACAACCATGATTTTTATTTGTTGCAAAATTATTGGATTTTTCTGTATATTATGTCCCCAATCACTGTCAGTGACGCAAGTTATTCAGTGTGCAGGGACTCAGCCAGTGTGCGGCGGGTGGCCGCCCACCCGTCCCCAGGTCCAGGCAGGCTCCTCCGCCGTCCCGGAGACGAGTGGCGGGAAGTGCGACTCAGTGTCAGTGAAAGTGCAAAGATTACTGGCTGTCATTGTCATTTGTATCCGGATGATGCTCCTCTAATTTGTTTCCGGATTAGGCCCCAAACTTGGAACTGAAGCACAAAAAAATGCATAGCTTTATTCAGTTAAACGCGGCGCTATTTCCATCTTCACTGAAATCACTGAAATCAGTACTTATGACTGAGGGATCTGATGGGAAGACTTGCTGGACGAGCTCAGCCTGTGTATCCAGCCGGCGTCACGGCCAGAGTAAAGAACTATATGGCAACAGACATGTTCCTGATACCGTGCCGTCATTGATTCTGTGTCAGTATCTGGACCCAGTAGTACTGGAGTAGTGACTGGCGAGCACACACTCATGCGCAGACACACCACCAGAAAAGACGATTCAGTTGTGGGGGTCAGTAGCAGGGAATGCTGGCCGGTTATCATACAACGTATAACCTTACCAGTTTTACTACTATTATAAAATAGTAATTAAAAAGGGCCACCCCACCCCTTCCCCCGAACAGCCGGTGCGAGGCATACCAGACTGAACTGACGAAAGGGCGGACGGTTTCACTTTCAGTAAGTGATAAATAAGAGATGGAAGCCAAGAAAAAGTCAAGGACCGCCTTCAATTCCACGTGTTATTTGAAATGGTCATCGTATTTCGTAAATGTGTAAAGATGATTAACCTTATTACTCAACAGCTTTTGTTTTTAAGACGTCAGACGACGCCGTCAGTGAAAGCAAAAACTCTTGCACCGGCACACTTCCCGACGGTACACCGCTGTGCCGCGGATTTTATGATTCAGCAAAATGCCCAAAATTTGATCATAATTAAGGCACCAAAACACGCGCCACACCATGTTTTGAACAAAATAATGATATGTTTGTGAAAGAATGAATCAGTGTTTGGATTTGAGGACTCATTTGTTTGTCTGCAAGCTCAGTGCAAGCCCGGTGCAACGTCACTAGTCACTGGCATGCCTGTCAGATGAGTCGTGAATCGTGCACACTAAAGGGAGAACTTCAAGACGGCGTGACAGTCCATGAAGATGTTGGGGACTGGTTGTCAGTCATGTCCAAGTCAGTCAGTCATGACTGAACTGCTAGGCCACGTCGGACAAAGTCCTGGCAACCCACGGAAGTGCCAAAACTGACGCTCTCCCTTTAAACCATTTCAAAGCAACATGTAGAACTGAAGGTTGCCCTTGACTTTCATTTTAGTAGTGTAGTATGCAGCCGGTCTACTCACACTGGCACCATCACTATCAGTGCTGCCACCGACTGACGGTGTGAGGAATCCACTAGGCCATCGGGGCTACGAGATAACAGGGATGATTTGTAGATCCACTGAGACAACGGGGGCCGCTATTGCTTTTGTTACCTCCCCTAGCACTACTCATCCATCTCGAAGCCTCTCTCTATCGCGTTTGCTTGCTTGCTTACTCTCTCCCATTTCATTTAATTTTTTCCATTGGCCTGTCACAAAAAATTGGTATCAGCGGCGGCTGATGACAAAATCGCCGTCTTTTCGCGATAGAACAGACGGCGTTTGTTTTTCCCCCCACAAACCCCCCCCCCCCCAAAAAAAAAAAAAAAAAAAAAATTCAGTTGTCTGTTTTTCCCCCCTCCTATAGACGGATTTACTGACAAAAGTATTTGTTAGGGTTCATTTTCCGCAAGAAAACCTTCTTTTTTGCGAAAGTCAGTCTTTTAGTCCAGCTTTTAAAACAACAGCAACCGTCTCAGTTTTTCCGCACTGAGTAGAAGAGCGAAATCGTCAAGCTGATTCAAGTTTCAGTCGTAAAAGTGCCGTTAAGCTTTGCAAAAATCGCCAATGACTGATGAAAGGGGGGAGTATACGGCCACTGATGTGTCACGAAGAATACTGAATCAAAAGAACACAAGGAATACAGCCGGTAAGATATATACGCGACTATGATATCAGTACCGAAGTGATGCATTTTCCGTCCAGTCTGTGGATGCATAGTATCTCTCCCAGTCCGCCCCCCCCCCCTTTACCCACCTCTCTCTCTCTCTACACACACACACACACACTGGCACACACACACACACACACACACACACACACACACACACACACACACACACACACACACACACACACACACACACACACACAAATCATAGTAAACTGATGGGCAACATGCATCACGATCAGTCAGTAAAAAGTAGTAAATGACACATTATATGGTATGCAGTCAAGGACAAGGCACTTGAGATCTTTCAATAGTGCATGCGGTGACAAGAAGCCGATAGCCCCGGTATGATCAGTAAGTAATGGACCCTGACGGCTGAGTTTGTTACATATACAGCCTTCACAAAAAGTTAAGGACCACTTGCTAATATCATTCAACTTTTGTCGTGGTGGCATGCTGGTGTAGTGCTGAACATCGCTGAAACGGCGGCTTATGTAGGCAAACAAATGAGCACAGTTCATAACCAGGGATGCATTCTTTGACCTGCATCTCATTTTTGCCGTGCAGAAAGCCCCAAGTATCGCTCACTGAACACTGAAACTCTGTCTAGTTTTGCCGAAATTGCAGATTTTCAAACGCGCCAAGCATGCTGTGTGACTGACGCGCACGTGCCATCCACACAGTGGTCACGTCGTCATGTTCACTAATTACCCTTTAACCTTGCTACCGAATTTTACGGGGAAAATCTTATTCGTTTATTTTTTCAGATTTATTGAAACTGTCACCCATTATGTTGACTGGTCCTTAACTTTTTGTGAAGACTGTACATGTAAGGAGTAGTGACGGGGGCCACGGGGCACTGGTCGCACTGCCATAACATCAACAATAACAATTGATCTCAGTATAACAATAATTATTGTCATTGCCGTGCTTCGATGTACACAGGCAGTAGTTTGTAACAGTACTAATCAGGATCATCATCGCTCAAGTAAACGGAACAGATATTGATAGTTTAAAGTGCAAGGGCATGTGCTCCGGAAGATCAGTGACATGTGCTCCAGAACATGGTGACTGCCATTTAACGACCCTGGAATGTAGGGTCACTGTGCCCTGGCCGACACTTGATAAAAGCACACCTGAGCAATGTGTATTTTACAGGCTGTGGTGCTATGCACTGTTGTAGGACCACAAAATAATCAGTTTAGACATGTTCTTGGCGACCATGTTTGAAGAATGTGCTGCCGGGTTTGCTCAGATGTTTGGAGGTGCGAGAAAGTGTAGTTTTCCGGGTTGTTGTACCTGTAGGACAAGATGCATGTTTTGGGGGTGGTAACGGGAGGAAGCTGCCTTTCAATTCTCTTTTGTACTCTTTTCGAACATTGACGCTTATCAGGCATGTGTATGTGTGCGAAGAGGGCTTCCGGCGTTTTAAACGGAAAGCAGATGCACAAACACAGAGACTGTGACTAACTGATGATTGTTGCAATCTGGGACATATGCATGTCTCTGTTGCAATCCGGATCTGAGTGTATGGGTGAATAGGTGGTTTGACTGTGTATACGGTGGCCACGTAAAGTTTGTTGTTGTTGTTGTTTTTTTGTGAGAGCTTGTCTCTTCCCGGCGGTGGCTCCCGGGCACAAGTTTCTTAACCGTTCGAGAATAGGGGAGTGGAGTGTACATGTTATTGCACCGTATTTTACTGGCTTTGGAGAATGTCTATTGAGATGGTGAAACAATTTAAATTCGCAAATTTACGCCTTGTAGGAAGCCTTTACGGTGGTTTGTATCCGAGGGAAAAAGCCGAAGTAGTCGAAGATCACTAGTTAGTTATTCGTATTACTGACTAGGCAAACGGATTAACTGCAGAATTTGATAAACAAACACAGAAATCATCTTTTCTTTTGCAGAAGCTTTTCATCTTGACTTTTTGTGTGTATTAGCATCATCTGTTTTTGTGCAGATCACATTTACGTTCACAGTTAATGCACGCAGAACTTGAACTGACTCAGTGAAAAAGAAGATGAGAAGCTTCAGCTCTGTCCAAAGATTCGCCCTTGGAGGAATGTTTGTTGCACCAATCATGTGTGTTGTGGCCATTGGAGCTCCTCACTGGTTGGTGACGCCGCCGAACAATTTTCTTGCAGGCCAAATGGGCATCTTCATGTGGTGCGTGGACGTGTTTGGTGAAAAGGGTTGTGAAATGCTTCGACTCGGTGTCTCCTCAAGTATGTGCAGTCACAGCACTGCCGCTATACAGCCGGCGCTGCGTGTGCTCAATGGGGACATGGAGGGGACTGCCAACACACACACACACACACACACACACACACACACACTCTCTCTCTCTCTCTCTCCAAAGAACACATCATATTACTTCAGAAATACATTGATTGTACATAATCCCAGAAACTCGTTTCACTATACGATTTGGTCCAAAATTCAAAACAACTGCGTAATAGCATCAGACAAAAAAAGGTCAGCAGAACATGCTGATTGTACTTGCTTGTTTTCTCGCCATTTCAGCAAAAAATTTGCGTGAGTGTTGTGGCTTAGTCGCCGTCATTTTTACCAACACCGTACAGTGTTGAAAACTGGTGCAACCGTCGCGTTCAGCAAAGAAGTACTAGTCAGATTATAGCACAGTATCATAGTGAGTTCTGTCATCAAAAGCAGCCCACGTTGACCCGCGCGCTTGGAAAAGTTACACTGGTCTAGGTCAAATTTGGTCATTTTAATAACTAGCCGGCTGGCACTAAGGGGGTGGGGGGGGGGGGGGGCGATGACATAAAGCTCTAACATTGTTGGAAGAATGATGACAACATGGCCCATACAGTGGTCTAAAAATCAGATCAAAGTCACCAAAAACTGATGTTCTCTTTGCTTTTGAATAGTTCGTGCACAACACAGGGTGTTTATTTCAGGTCCCCTGGACAGCGTGGTCGAGCCGGCATCAATATGCATCGCGCTTGGAGTTATCTGTGGCCTCATTTCCTTTTGGCTTGCCATGTGTGCACCGGGGATACGTTTATGGGCACTGGGAATCGTCTGCTTTATAGCAGGTACAAGCGAATACAAATAAATTTATCTTAATTAACAACATTTTTAAATTTAAGAACAAAGAATAGCAACATTGTCCCCCTTTAAATGCTCACATTTTTGGCCTACGGCCTTTGCAGGAGCGTTATAGTGATTGAAACTGCAGCTGACCGTAATCAATACCCGTTAACTGCATCGGCCCCGGGAGTGGTGATGATAAAATGATTGTTATGACAACTGTTTATTACAGCTCTTTACGGTGCAAAGGCCGCAGTCATCTTTGCAAAGAACTTCGGCAAGGTGGTTCCGGCCAGAATTCTGGTGTCTTTGAATCTGATGCACTACGGCTGGGCCTTCTACCTGTACTGCTTGGGTGTGGGTCTCCTTGCTGTCACATCTGTATTGGCCTTCTTCTCTGCACCAGACGAGTACAGTGAACACCACGAGTACAGATAGACGTGTGTATACATGAATGTTATTAAGCAACTACCAAGAATGGAAGGGAAAGAAGAAGATGCATGTGCACGTGTGTGTGTGTGTGTGGGGGGGGGGGGGACTGAAGGGGGGCATGGGGCTGCGTTAGTGGTCAGTGTATGGGAGAAGGGGAAGCTATGAACTACAATAATGGGTGTGAACATTTTATACATGCAACATGCAATTGTTTTTGCGCCTGCATTAAGTGGGGAAATCAGTCTCCCAAATACTTATTTCTTTTTTAATTTACATTACAGGCACTGAAGAGGAGCCTTATTACTGGTAGGAGGGACATAAAACTGGCACGCTGGAAGAATCAATCATAGATTAAGATAGGATTAGGAGGTTCATCCTGATCATCACGACATGCAAGAGAATGGTGAAGATGATCGGCACTATAATGCAAATTTTCTAGAGGGTCAAGACACACTAACAGAGCACCCACCACCACAGTCCAGACAAAGCAGTTCCTGTGACGTATCTGCAGCTGCCCTGGCATGTTTACTTCCAGCTTGGGTTCATGATGCCACATGTAAAAAACAGGACTGCACAAGTGACAAACGGAAACTATGATTACCAATAAGGACAGTAATAATAATATTAGTAGTACCAAGTACTAATTGTTGCAGCCGGTGCTGAATAAATGCATGATGTACAGCTGTTTTGGCGAAACTGTGCTTTTGATGTAGAAGGGTTTTGTTTTTTGTTTTGTATTCTATTTAGCTTTGAATGATAAGTGATCGTTACATGGCAGTCAGTGACATGTACACCAAGCAAAAAATAGCTGTACTTACACAAGTTGCATGATAGTTTAAGGGGGTTTAAGATATTGCAGTTTGTAAGAAATCCCTTGCAAGTCAAGACGACTAGATACATTGTACTACTACAGTGGACTCCACTTATAAGGACCTCCGATATAAGAACCATCGCTTATAGGGACACCCCAAAGCAGGTCCCTGCCAAAGTTGTTCTTTGTGATCACTTATTAAAACTCGCATAGAAGAACCCTCTGATATAGGGTTCATCGCTTATATGGACAGCACTTGCTAGGTCCCCTCATCAAACTTTCCTCGGATATAAGAACCGCAAGTAGGAATGATCATTTCTAGGAAGTCTGCGATTATTCTATTTTTGGAACCCTCGCTTGTAAAGACACCATCTGCTTGTTCCCAACACGACCTCCCCTCGGATATAAGAACCGAAAGTAGAAGTTATGCTAGGTTCATTTTCGTTTCGTTTCATTTCCCGGAATTTCCAAGAAACATTTCTTCTACAAGATGGCGGAGCGTAAGAGAAAAGCATTGTCTCTCCAACAGGGGAGGGGGAGGGGTCGTTAAAAACCGTTATTTCCCCCTGCGAACGCCGTAGACTGGGAACACATTTGAATGTCTGGCCATCTTGTTTTTTGTTGTTGTTGAAAACTTGGCCAATAAATTTCCTTGTATCCTTGTATTCTTTAAAGTCATTTTGTCAAAATGTGATCGTAACTCTCTCTCTCTGTGTCTCTCTCTCTCATTTTCATTAAGACAGCTATTGTTACATAACTTCTAGAGTTATTTGCATTAAATTTATGTTTCACATACGCAAAAGAAGTAAACTATATTGCATCGAGATCAAGCCAACCAGCAAGTTCCACTTCATTGACGCAAAGGCTTAAACAAGCAAGAGATTGCCGTGGACACACACACACACACACACACACACGCACACAGACCATTAGAGGTCGATATACGACTCTTTTTAGCTTGTCCACAATATTTTCTTCTTTCCTTGGTTATAAGAACACACACTAGCACAACTGACCTTATATCCGAGGTATGCTTATAAGAACCCTCGCTTATAAGGACACCCAAATGCTGGCCCCGGCGCTGTTCTTATATCCGAAGTCCACTGTATAAGGAGTGAATTCATCAGCTACAACTCATTCTGAGAAGTAAGTGCACAGATTTCTCTGAGGAAAATGAAAGATAAAAAATACTGGTATGAAGAAAAATCTATAGCCTTTTGTGCCTTTGCTTTGTTAGGCCCTGATTGAAATTGGGGTTCTTCAAACTGTAGGGTTCATAAAATTTGTGATTTTCCCTAATTAAATGTACAGCAATGACCAAGACCTGCAAAACACGTCATGGAAAAATTCATATCAACTTATAATGTGTGTGTGACTGTGAGTGCTTGTACACAAGAGTATGAACCATTGATTCAAGTGGATAAGCTAAAAATAAGCTAAGTACTCAGAAAAAGGGGTTTTAACTGTTTGGGAGTAAAGAAATAGTTTGCTGACATCGTGACTGGACACTACTGAATACATGTGCAAAAGGATTTTTTCAATTTTTGGCAGTACAGAAATGGTTTGCTGACATTGTGACTTGACACTACTGAATCTGTGCCTTAAAAATTCATTCTCTGCATTTCTTTACCGCCTTTACACTTGCACCACCTCCACACCACTCTATGGTCACACCTTCAAGTTCAATGTTATAATATAAATTTTATTTTTAAAAAGATGAGCAACACCTACATCAGTGATCAAATAAACATGCAACTTAAAAGGTGACATTTCAAATATATGTACAAAGTAATTAACATCACACAAGTAAATGGACAACATGATCAGTGCAAAACACTTCAAGGCACTTCCTTTCACAAGTGGAACCAAAGGATGAGGTGATTACTAGATTAGCCTTCGTTAAATGTGATGAGTGAAAATTCACCATCATATGCATTCAGCCCAAATGCTTATGGTTACTCTTTGCTGGATGCACAAAACCAGCAAAACCTGTCCAGAAGAATTCATATCAATTGTGAGTGTTTGCGGCCAATGGAAATAATTATGAAGCACTGATTCTGTCAAATCGGCTAGGGGTAAGTTACATAACTTACATACATGTATACATACACATGTACAAAGAGTGATGCAGGGCAGTTGGTGGAGTAGAGGTAATATCTCCTGACAGCAATTGAGAGGTTGGGGTTCGAGTCCCGCCCCCTGTGGCAAAGAATTTCACTTTAGCTATGTATTTGTCACTGTTCATTCAGGCTAACTGTTAGGTCTTCTCTCTAGGTACTTCGGCTTCCTCCCCCTCTGCTTGGGAAATGTTCAGGCCACAACATTTAAAAATAATTGCAATTCTAACTCTTAGTAACATTATGAAACCTAAATAGCTGACATGGCCACTCACATCACAGGACTGTAATGTGCTCATGTCTGGTGTGTGAGATAGTGTGTGTGGACCTTTTTGAAACTAAAAATATGGGTGTATGGGCAGTGTAATTTAGTGTACTGTGCTGTAAAGGTTAGTTAAAATAACAAAGGAATTGCACCAGACACAAAGAAGCAATACACAATTGGAATGGGGGACATCTGCACTTTCGAAAGTTCTGGCTCCACACTATATCAGTATACACACTGTCCGTAGTATACGTAAAAAACAAATACAGGGTTATTAAATCCATGACACAGTGGTAACACAAGATCCTTTAGATGAGACTGCTGCTGAGGTAGTGTACAAACAGTCCTGGCAGTTTTGCTATGTCATCTACAGGATGCATCTTGGTGTATGTAATGAATTGACGCCTGTGTCTCTGTAGCTCTGAAAGACTCAATGTTCGGGTAAACATAAAGTGTTCTTTTGCTCCAGGAATGGAAATCATATCCCCTGGAGCTCCAGTTTTCTGAGCATCTAACAAACGGGTAACCACCTCTTGTGTAACTCTGTCAAGTTCATACAAGAAGTTTGTGGATGAAAGGGGTTGCGACTGTGTAGACTGGTTTGGTGGTGGCGCTTTCTTCTCAAAAAGAGCAGCGCAGATATCGTCCACTGGCAGTGTGTCCTCTGTCTGTATCACAAACAGCGGACTGTCCCATCTGTTGCTTGGGTTGGGGGGTTCAAATCTCATCATTAGTCCTTCTAAAACATCCTGTCCGTACGCGTTCTCCACGTCACCGTCTCCTGAACCACTCCGTGCACAGACTGCCTCCTTCGAAGCGTCACAGAACACAACACACTGTGTTGTATGACAAGATTTGGAAACACAGTACAACTCGTATCTAAACCCTTTGATGTAGTTCAACGAGTCCAGGATGACTACATCATCCTTGTTGAGAAGTCGCTGCACAGAGGACTTCAGAAGACCTCGCACCTCCTTCTCTAGAGGTGAACTCTTGTACACTTCATTTCTCTGCACTTTGAGCGAATGATCGCTTACTACATGGACTTTCCGTTGTGGAAAATGTTTCGAGATGTGTTCTTCCAGTTCTTTTGCCCTTGATGTTTTCCCACTGAGGGGAAAGCCGCAAATTATCACCAAAGGCATGGTTCTGTCTCCATAACAGTCTGCGAAAACGTGGAAAAAATCGCTAGAGTGAGCTCCCTTGAATGCAAGTTTTTCAGGTAGCAGAAAACAAGTAAATTATAACCAAAAGATATCTAATATTATAATCCAGTCTTCTGCTGTATTTAATATTCCTGCACCAGAAGAATTATTTCTTTATTCTTTTTTCTTTCATATTTTACAAACTTAAAATTTTGTTACATTTGTTTTGTTGATTTTTTTTTTTTTGGTTACCATCACACGCATGCGCAGAGAGAAATTCCATTGCCTGTTGTCAACCCAAACAGTGGCGGCTTTCATACGAAGAAGAAACCTCTATTCTTCTTGAAACCATGGCTCATCTGCAGATGAAAGAGGGCGAATATACATCTACAATTTATGGCCTTGTACGTATTGATAATCCCGTAATGCAGTTTTGTATTTAGCAGGGAAGATTTTACCGCGAATGCGACGTATAATACCTGCAATGAACTTGATCAGTCTCTTGCACTGAAAAATGTTCTATTCTAGGATGCCTTGTATGTACCGAATGAAGTCCCAGTTATATAGTGGACAAGAAATACGTAAGTGTAAGGGTATTGCGTGATTTATTGAAATATATACTTTCCTGATTCCTTTGCATCATTCTGTTTCTGAACTAGATCAAAGACCAAAGGTATGGTGAAGCTGTGCAGATCCTCAATCATCAGCTGCAAAGCCATCCAAGGGTAAGCAAAAGAGAGCTTAAAAGAAAAAATGTTTCCTTATGCACTGACATTCACAGGGTCCATACAGGTCATGGAATCCTGGAAAAGTCATGGAATTTGGAAATAGCTTTTGCAGGCTTGGAAAGTCATGAAGTTATCTCAAAAGTCATGAAAAGTCATGGAATTTTGGAATTTTATGGAGGCCATTTTGAGCCCAACAGTGAAACGGTCAGCTTGGTGATTACTCACTGGACTGATTGCCAAAAATACCAACAAACTGCCTTCCCATAAGGCTAATGACTAACTCAGAACATTGGTCTTGCTGATTGTGATAACTTGGATACGCTCATAATTTCTACCCTCGTGTGTGTCAGTGTGAAAGAGGGCGAGGAAGGTGTCGTGGAAAACAGGAGAGTTGGCCTCGAAAAGTCATGGAAAAGTCATGAATTTTTGAGACCTTGAATCTGTATGGACCCTAATTAGTATGGATCCAACATGCATGCAGATCTCCACTCTCCTAAGCCTATGCTGAATGTCAAACGCCCCAAACCAACCTCCACAGAACATGAATCGAAATAAAGCAAAACAACTTACAGTGTTTTGTTGTCCTTTTTCTTTCAGTCACGGGCCGCGTTGTCTGTGTTGGCATATTGCTACTACCAGATGCAGGACTTTGTGAATGCCTCAGACTGCTATGAGCAGCTGTCCAACTTGTTCCCAGAGGTGGAAGAGTATCGGCTGTATTACGCACAGTCGCTCTACAAGGCCTGTCTCTTCCAGGAAGCCATGAAAGTTGCCTGTCAGATCGATCAACCCCAGTACCAGGGACAAGTCAGTCATTATAAAATCTTACTTTTCTAGCTATGCCCAACTGCTTTTAACATGATGTCAGATTTTTAGTTTCTTCCTTTTTCTTTAAAATTCGTTTTGAGGCAGATGTTTTACTGAAGAGCATTGATGACAACAACAATTTTTATGGATCACCAGGTGTGTAAGTATCTGTACAGTGCACACATTTTTTCTTTTGTCTATTTCAGATCACCAAACTTCAGGCTGCCATCAAGTATGGAGAAGAAGACTTGCCTGGTGCAAAGGTATGTGTAAATATATTATGTGATTCATTTGATCCCAACCCCCCATCGCATCACACAAACACACACAACACACTCACCCCACCTCTACTTTTTGCGAATGTCAGTATTAGATAGTAAGATGAACCTCTTGAAGATAAGTTGTGTGTATTTTACACTGTGCACTGCTCATGTCCTTGTGTTTTGTTTTTCAGAGCCTGGTGGAACAGTGCCCACCAGACGATCCTGACACGGAGATCAACTTTGGCTGTCTGCTCTTCAAGGTCAGCAGTCACGTAGAACAGTTCACCCTATTCTGTCAGCTACAGCATGGATGCCAATAGATTGTCCCCTCCCCCCTATGTAATTATGCATGATTACCTCTTGGTGACCAGATGGAGTTAGTTTTTCTGGGGTGTTAGGTGGAGTCTTGCTAATTTGTAAATATTATCTATTCACTGTCAGGATCTCAAACTCCTGACTCAAATAGCAAGTTCTGGAAAGTCCTATACATTGTTTTCACATTTTTATCTTGTAAAATTGTATCTTTCAGAATGGGTCAGCTTTCAAATGCTGCGGTCTTTATAGTTTTTCTACATATTCTATTGATCATTTAGTCTGTACCCATTGTAGTCAAAATGTATGTCGTTACTATTATATGAGTTGATTGCCTTGTTTGTCAACAGGAAGGGCGCTATGAAGAGGCATGCCAGAAATTCAGTACCGCCATGCAGATTCTGGGCTACAAGCCAGACCTTTCCTACAACATCGCCCTGTGTCACTACCAGATGAAGCAGTATGCACCTGCCCTAAAACACATTGCTGACATCATTGAGAGAGGCATTCGCGAACATCCAGGTATGCAGTCATCATTAAATGCAATACACAGATTTACATAAGTGTCTTCAGAGGTTTAGGTACTTGTTTAGTGTGCATATAGACATGTATAGCTCATTGGAAGTGCTCAGTGGGTTTGAACTTCATATATATATATAACTTTTGTTTGATCCTGTGGTGGGCAGGAATTGAATGAGATTTTTTTTCTTGGCCCTGTCAAGTCAAAATTCGTGTCAAGAGTTATGTGCTATGTCTCCTCATTGTGCTTGCAGAGCTGAGTGTTGGCATGACAACTGAGGGCATTGATGTGCGCAGTGTGGGCAACTCCATGACCCTGCATGAAACTGCTCTTGTTGAGGCATTCAACCTCAAGGCTGCCATCGAGTACCAGCTCAGGAACTGTAAGTGTTTAAATCTGGTTCAGTGATAGTTATTGAATCTATTTTTTAACAGGTTGTTCAAAACAGCATACACAATACAGAGCAGAACCTGACAACAAAGCAGAATAACAGCAACAAAAGTGGCTGCTAGATGGAGGAGAAATTTCCGTCCCTTGCTCTTCCTGTCATGAACAGACGCCTAGCCCTTTGTCCCTTACCACTGTGTGTATGAATAACAGCTATCCTAGTGGACAGCAAAGTGCATGCTGACAAGACAATTTTCGTTTGACTCGGCACTGGTGTGACTGCTACAGATGAAGCAGCGTGTGAGGCGCTGACTGACATGCCACCCCGATCGGAGGAGGAACTGGATGCGGTGACACTGCACAACCAGGCCCTGATGAACATGGAGGCGGAGCCATCAAAGGGCTTCCAGAAACTTCAGTTCCTGCTGCAGCAAAATCCGTTCCCGCCAGCCACCTTCGGCAACCTGCTGCTGCTGTACGTCAAATATGAGGTATGTAATGTAAATTCTTGAGCTTTATTTTGCTGACTTTATACTCATGCAGTAGCTTAGCTGAACATGTAGCCCCAGAGAGCGTTGTAATTTGTTTGATAGTGAAGTTAGGTGTGGTGGTGAACCTGTTTGATCTCCTGTATTTTCCCTTTGTGGAACATTTGAAAACTATATATTTTGTCATCCTTTACTGTTTTGTTTGACTTTTCTTCTTCCTGATTTTAGGTACCTGTAGTTTTAGATAAAACTGTCATGTTTCATTCAGTCAGTGGAGACTATTTGACTTCAAGGTTGTGTGATGTAGAATTTGACCTGTTGCAGTATTATGACCTGGCAGCTGATGTGCTGGCTGAAAATGCTCACCTGACCTACAAGTACCTGACCCCGGTAAGAATTTTCTGCAAGTTGGGCCTAATGGAAACGAAGTAGCACTGCAATTGTTTGCCTGCAGCATATGTTGATGCTGTAGAGAAAGATATTTTGTTTATAAGAGAAAATAACTTAAAAATTAAAACTTGATCTGCAGGAGGCCGTGCATTAAATCTTTTTTTTTTTTTTTTTGCTGAGTAAAATGTTCTACATGTAGTGTATTGGAGGTGATTACATGAGACATTTTGAACAAAATGGATAGCATGTGGCATTTACTCCTGGTGCCCACTTTTCTTTGTATTGTTTTTCAGTACATGTATGACTTCCTGGAAGCGGTTATCACCAGGCAGACATCACCAGAGGAAGCTTACCGCAAACTGGATGAAATGGCTACAAAACAGACAGAAACCCTGCGTAAGCTGACGAAACAAGTGAGCAAAACTGATGGATGACACCAGCATTTAATTATTTATTTAATTATCTGCCTTGTGGCATACTTCATTTGCATGGGCGAGCCCGAACGCGCGCGTGCACACACACACACACACACACACACTCTCTCTCTCTCTCTTTCTCTCAAGAAAATGGAACTAAACTGGTTGTTACTTTTGAATATCCTGGGTTAGAAACAAACAAATCTTGCTTATTCTAGCCATTTACATTTAAAAAAATTTTTTTTTATGCAGGTTCAAGAGGCACGCCAGAACCATGATGATGAAGCCGTGAAGCGTGCCGTCAATGAATACGACGAAGCTCTGGAACGCTACATCCCCATCCTGATGCAGCAAGCCAAGATTTACTGGGACATGGAGAACTACCAGCAGGTGGAGAAGATTTTCCGCAAGTCGGTCGAGTTCTGCAACGAGCATGATGCCTGGAAACTGAACGTGGCCCATGTGCTGTTCATGCAGGAGAACAAGTACAAGGAGGCTGCAGGGTTCTATGACCCCATTGTTAAGAAGAACTATGACAATGTGAGTGGAAGTCAAGTGCAGTCTACTTCACTGCTTAATTCTGTTGATTGTTCATCTGTCATTGAAAATGCAGTATTACTAGTATAAGGTATACAGGCTTACTGAAAAAGACTGCTTCACAGAATTTCCTGACTTACTCAGCTCCTGCAGTGATAGACCCAGTGACCTAGTTCTTCTTGGTGACTTTAATGTTCATTTTGAGGTCACCTGCAACACTGGAGCAAAGCAATTACAGTCCACCAAACAGCACGCACTCTTCGTTCTTCATCTGAAAAACTACTGAACGTTCCCCGTCGAAACCTCAAAACGGTTGGCGAGCGCGCGTTTAGCTTTGCTGCCCCGTCGCTCTGGAACGCATTACCTGCCGGCCTGAGAGACCAGTCGGACATAGATCGTTTCAAGTCTGACTTGAAAACGCATCTGTTCCGGCTGGCTTTCGACTAAGCCCACCTACCTCATCCTGTTTCAGCGGCTCTGTGTGTGTGTGTGTGTGTGTGTGTGTGTGTGTGTGTTGGTGTGAGTGCGGGAGTACGCGCATTGAGTCATTGTGAGAATTTTGCGCTATATAAGTACAATTCATTATTATTATTATTATTATTATTATTTGTTCAGCGATCACAACCCTACTCAGGAAGTTCGCGAACCCACCCACAAGCTTGGACATACTCTCGATTTGCTAGTAGTAAGAGATAATGTAAATTGTAGTGTCACTTTGTAAAGCACTTAGAGGGGATTTCGTGGTATATAAGAAATTATTATTATTACTTTGTATACAAGCTTTTTTATTCCCAAATACACCACCAGAAAGTCTCTCCATAAGACTAACTTGTATTTGGATGACCTGTTTGTCTGGATTGAATAGTGTTTAGCTACGCTGTTCAGTTAGGGTAGCTATCCCTCTCCACCATAACATGCCCATTAGAGGCGTCTCCAATCACTCTTGTGGCAGGGGCGTTAAACTTCAACTGAATGAATGCGAGTCCTGTCTGTGGATAAGTATAATTACAAATACTTTATACATGGAAGGTTGTGTATGCTTTACGGTGAACCATGCATTCCTGTTTCAGCTGCTGAGCGTGAGTGCCATAGTTCTGGCCAACCTGTGCGTCTCCTACATCATGACAAGTCAGAACGAGGAGGTAAGATTGTGTGCAGTTGCTATCTCTGAAATGGACAATTCGTTACTGTGTGATCCCATTCTAAGTTTCATGGCTCACCAGCATACCAGCGCTCGGGGTCGGTACAGGTCATGGAATCCTGGAAAAGCCATGGAATTTGAAAATAGCTTTTCCAGGCTTGGAAAGTTATGAAATTATTTCGGGAGTCATGAAAAGTCATGGAATTTTGTGGAAGCCATTTTGAGCCAGACTGGGATGGTCAGCTTGGTGATTACTCAACAACAAACTGCCTTTCCATAAGGCTAATGACTAGCTCTGAACATTGGTCTTGCTGACTGCAATAACTTGGATAAGGTCAGAATTTCTCCCTGTGCATGTGTCAGTGTGACAGAAAACAAGAGAGTTGGCCCTGAATTGTTGAGACTGTGAACCTGTATGGACCCTGTTACGCTGACACTTGTGTCTGCGCTGTCACATGATGCAGGGTTTCATATCCACGTCAGATGTCGGTCATAGGCTGAGTCATTTTCGGAATGCCATATTACTTTTTTACCAAGGCGGACATAATTATGTCCTATCTTTTCTGCGCCACAGCGGACAATATTTAGGACAAACGTCCTATACTTTTACAGTCCATCAGTACATTTGTCCTGTATTTCCCAGAGATGAAACCCAAAGGATGTATTCAAACAGTGTCAAGTTAACTTTTGAAGTACTGAAAGAATATAGCTAGGGAGTATCTCATTTCATAATGTACATGTACAATAGAGTACACTTGATAATCATGTTTTTCAGGCAGAGGAACTGATGAGAAAGATAGAGAAGGAGGAGGAGCAGCTGGCGTATGAAGATCCCGACAAGAAGATCTATCACCTGTGTATTGTCAACCTGGTCATTGGGTAGGCATTGAAAGCATTTTTATTTGCATATCAGTTACTCGATGTTAGCTTTGCATACAGTTCAGCAGCATTGGCCATTTTTCCCCCGTCTTAGTGGCACTACTGTACCGGTATTTTGGATTGCAGTCATCACATGAAGATTCTTTCTTCTGTAAACTGTACTAGCTGATTAGTTCTTGCATAATTAGTTCTTATGTTTAATATTTCATTTACCATCACATTTTATACATAAAAGCTTATAAGCTGTGATAATAATGAAACCTATAATGATAACGAAAGCTATAATATTAATTCCTAGATGTGTAGAGATCTTTTCCTTTCTTCAGGACTCTGTACTGTGCCAAGGGCAACTACGAGTTTGGCATCTCGCGAGTGATCAAGAGTCTGGAGCCGTATAACAAGAAGCTTGGGACCGACACTTGGTTCTACGCCAAGCGGTGCTTCCTCTCTCTCATCGAGAACATGGCTAAACACATGATCATGATCCGTGACTCCGTCATCACCGAGTGCATACAGTTCCTCGAGTGCTGTGAAAGTATGTTCCATTTGAGCTTCTCACGCTGTTTAGTTGTTGTGGATAAGTGCATTGCTTGATGCTATTATGTTGTTGATAGCGTAAGATTGAAAAAAGAAAATTAAACCCAAAAAGACTTCATGGGGTGTTCTTCGCTTTGTTTCAGTGTACGGGCGTGATGTGAAGGCTGTGACAGAACAGCCCCTAGAAGAAGAACCCATGCACCCTGGCCGCAACACCGTTGCCTACGAGTCTCGCCTGCTCAAGAGCCTTTTGCTACAACTAAACTAAGAGGGAGTCGACGGCCCATGTGGATTTCATTTCAGGATCTTTAATTTCCAGTGCACTCACTGCACTGGACAAATTATGCCTGGTGGTGTTGGTATCCTCCGTCTGTCTAAAGAAAATGTGCGTGGATCTCTATCAACACAAATTTACACTTTTGATTTGCAAAGAACAATGCTTTTTACATCCAAATTCTGTGAACCAACATTTATGTCAGAGTGTCAAATGACAACAATGCATCATCGGTGAGAAAAAGAAAATGACAAAGCCAACACTTTAGTGACTGTTACATAAGGGGAGGCAATTACCTCTGTGGCCTGTCCTTCAGTGATTCACACAGTACATGCAGAGTTTACAAAACTAAAGTCCGTACATCTTTGCCTGTGCTATAGAGGCCTTAAAGGTGGTAATGTATCTTTGCTATGATTTGTTTTCACTCTTGAGCTGGGTTTTACGGGACTGGAAAAATGCAGAAAAGTGCTCATCATGTGGCGTTTTAGTTCACTTACATTCTTTTGTGTGAGAGGGGCCGGTAGAGCAGCATGCACAGTTACCCAAGGTACATTGCCACTGTTTGTTTCAGAGCAAACAGGTTTATCATTATTATTATTATTATTGTATGATTTCATTTGTGTATGTGATGGTAACCAGCAGAAGGGATTGTGGGTTTTGAGGACGGGTTAGTTTTTTTTAGTAAAATTTGATTATTCAACAAAACTTTACATGCGGGTAAAATTGTAGAGCTTGATTTGTATTATTTTATGCAGGTCCAAAGTATTCAATTTCATATAACGCTAGGTAGTGTGGAACTGTAGTAGTTGAACTGAATAAACAGAAACCTGTGATAATAATGCTGAGTCTTTGAAGAATATGAAGACATACAAGTGTTTATATTTCCATGTATACGCAGCTGGAAAACTTGCATGACAGCACACCAAAGAAAACTCACATCATTCACTGAGACACTTACTTTCTCTTTACAGGTAAAAAAAACTTTATTTTGTCGATGTCAATGGTGTGAATGGAAAATCCACATTTCTTTAAACTGTAAAAAATGAGAATCTACTTGCAAAAACATGCAAAAAGTAAACAGTATCATCAAAAAAGCTTAAAGGAAACAACACACGAGTAATGACAAGTGTCCTATACACACACAAGATAAAAAGACATGCAAAAGTCTCACTCTTGAGATTCAGATACAAGAGGAATGAGGTGTCACGAACACGAGGAAAGGTTCAACTGTCAAACCAACCCGCTGATGCAACTCATCTGAGCACTGACAATCCTCTAGCAACATAGGTTGTCAAGTCGGTGTTTTTTTCTGCTAAACATAACCTTGCACGAGATGGTAGTTACCTTTATGGAGAAGACCAGAATTCTTGTTCCTTGTGAGGTTCCTTCAATTGTGCAGTGTTCACTGAACGTGCTATTATTGCCACAAAGGAGAGGGGACTGTTAAACTACATGATTGTGATGCCAGAATTGCAGTTGTTGAGATTCTCTGACTGGATTTGCAAATATCACAGGTTTTGAGACTGGGCAAATAATACAGCAGCATATAGAAGTATTTCACAAACTTTTGTGTATTCTGACAGGTAGTGCTGACATAATTTTGATCAGCTGCTCAGTCAAATGGACATGGAAATAAATTGTATATCACAGTAAAAGGAGTACATGTTCAAATCACACTTTAAAAAATAATAACAATATTAAATGGTAAAAGATATTGTGTAGGTTCACAGTTCGTCCCTCGACTCTGCTACAGGTCTGGGCATCTTGAGATTCTTGCCAGGCAGCACCACAAACTCGTTGGTGTCTCTGTCCAGCTTCACACGGGCATCATCCTTCTGAAATTGACACAGTGCATTCACATTCGGGGCGGGCGGTGGTCTAGTGGTTAAGAGACTTGTCACCAATGCGAGAGGTCAGGGGTTCGAGTCCCATTCGGGGCAAAGAATTTTTCCTTCTCATATGTGGCACTGTTCATTCGGGCCGATCGTCGGGGGTTCTCTCCGGGTACTCCGGCTTCCTCCCCCTCTGCTTCGGAAATGTTCAGCCCACCAAATTTGAAAAATAAATGCAATTCTAAATTCTGAAATTTATATAGGTGAGCTGACCCTTCGCACCATGTGATTGTAATGTGTTTGTGTCCAGTGTGTGAGAGAATGCGTGTGATTCACGCGAGCGTGCGTGCTGGGTTCAGTTCGCAGCGCTTTGAGCCGATTCATGAAATTGGGTGAAGAGCCTATACAATACTTATTATTATTATTACATTCACATGTGAACAGAATGCAAATAGAAAAAAGTAAATACAAGCATGATCGTATCACGCCACTTACTCTGACATCACACACAATTTGATAAACATGAAACATCTCTCGGTTTTAATTTTGGTGAAAAAGAGGAGACCATGTATGCTGAGTGGGAACTTAAATTGCCATCAGAGAACATGTAGGCCAACACACTCCAGTGTTATTAGAACTATGATGCAATTCGCCACAAGATGCTACGTACCAATGGGTCATGGTCATGGTCATCGTGTGAGACGCCATGACAGGCATCTGTCACATCCTGACACACCTGTTGTACCAAGTCCAGGTAAGAGGGTCTGTTGCTTCGACCAAAGTGGCTGATCAGGATGGTCTCCAACACAGATCCGTGCTCACCTGAAACCCAAGGGAGAATTTGAATGGAGGATGGGAGTAGCCTCAAGTGAAAAACTGGCTGGCAGAAGCTGACAGGAAATGTAGCCTGTCATACCAGTATTACAAACCAAATTTGATGATGAGTCTGCCAAAAGGTGAGTAACTGCCTAATACAGAATGCGCAAGTAGTAAACTAAGGAAATGTTCACTTTGACGACACATGTTGAGATACGTGACCTGTAAGCTCCAAGTTCCAAATTAAGAAATAATTGCAGATGAATGACAAAAAGCAAGTGTCTAACTGGCTGATCCTATATATAAACGCACAGCACTCTTCAGACACTCACTAATCAGATGGTTGCATGCATCAGACAGCGTGTCCTTGGAATATTCTGTAATGTCAAAGTTGTCTGGCACGCAGACCGTGTCCATGACCTCCGCAATTGTCACATCCAGCTGGTCCCTGGCCACTCGACGCAGCATTCTGTCCAACACTGCACAAATGGCAACGCTGTAAGTACTTAAATAGACAATCACTTGCATTCACTGCTGACCCACCTCCTATGGCACTGGTCTGGTACTAGCAGGGGTCAACAATGGCTGTCTCAGCATAACGCAGACACAATCAGGGATGACAACAGTCTCGCCGTTCTCCGCCGTTCCGCTGTCTTTAAAAAAAATCTCCGCCGAAAAAAACCGAAAAGAAATTAAAAAATCATAGCCGTAGAACTTCGTCACTGAGCGATATTCCTCCGCTGATCGAAAGGCAGCTTCCCTAAATGGGATGGTTTGTACTCGGCTGACAAGCACTGCGTAGGAAGCTTAAGTTGGCCACCTTTTGCGGCAGTGCAAGACAAGTCCCCCCCCCCCCCCCTCCGCTTGTCAATTTTTTCGGCGTTACTTGCATTCTGATTTTGAGGGCCAATTCAGTTTCAGGACTGCTGCGGTAAGCTGTCTCCGCCGAAAAAACCCGAAAAGAAATTAAAAAATCATAGCCGTAGAACTTCGTCACTGAGCGATATTCCTCCGCTGATCGAAAGGCAGCTTCCCTAAATGGGATGGTTTGTACTCGGCTGACAAGCACTGCGTAGGAAGCTTAAGTTGGCCACCTTTTGCGGCAGTGCAAGACAAGCCCCCCCCCCCCCCTCCCCCCCCGCTTGTCAATTTTTTCGGCGTTACTTGCATTCTGATTTTGAGGGCCAATTCAGTTTCAGGACTGCTGCGGTAAGCTCCCCCCCCCCCCCCCCCCCCCCCCCCCCCCCCCCCCCCCCCCCCCCCCCCCCCCCCCCCCCCCCCCCCCCCAGTGCTTGTCAATTTTTTCTGGCTTTCCTTCTACGCAAGCCAGCCCCAGACCCCCGGGAAAATCTCCTCTGCTTTCTTAAAAGTTGTTGTCATCCCTGCACAATCACAATGGCCCTAGAGTTGAAAGGCCCATCCTTGGCACTCAGCGGATGAAAGCCTTCAAATCTCTGAGACAACTTTTGCCACATGCTGAACTGTTTTCAATACTAATTTGTAAATTCTGCCCACGTTTCTCCCCACGACTCCCCAACCCCTACAAAGAATATCCCCCTCTCCCTCCCCCCAAAAACACATACACAAAATACACACAAATTGAAAAAACACACAAACTGAAATGTAGTGAACTTGCCTTTCATTGTAGTTTCACATCCAACACAATACATATCTGAAAACAGAGAGAAAAAAGAGACTTTACTTGAAACCTGACACTGTTGCTGGGAAATCAAATGATCAATGCTGGTCTGCAAGGCTTAGATGCAGACAGCCTACATGTATCTTGCTGACTGGAACAGAGACTGGATTATGCTTATCCACTGCCTCTGACTAGAGGAACTGCAAAGCAGCATGACCTCCAAGTGATTTCAAAACTACTGGCAATTTGGTACATGTATGGTGTTTCAATATACTATTTATGGGCTGTTAAAATGCATGGCATCTGGGGCTAAACATGTACAGGCGCTGCA
The DNA here is from genome assembly GCA_018292915.2 of Batillaria attramentaria. NCBI lineage: Eukaryota > Metazoa > Mollusca > Gastropoda > Batillariidae > Batillaria > Batillaria attramentaria. Next base: position 999,309 of record JACVVK020000050.1, on the reverse strand, counting down.
CTAGGCCTTCACTAACCTGGGGGTTGGCCAGTGGCGGTGGTGGCCAAAGGTATGGGGGTGGGGTGGGGAGGGGAGTTGAGGTGGAGCCAATGTGCTGATTATATTTTACCCGTTTTAGTGATGATCTAGGGAGGGATGATGGTGGCTATTTTACATCTGTTGTAGAAAATATCTGAGGCTTTTTTTTTTTTTAATTCAGAGTGGGCGGTTGTGATTGTAGTAGATACACTGGTAAATACAGAAAGGCTGAGATCCAAAACAAGAAGGCAAACAGTTCGACCGAGAGCTGGCCGAGGTAATGGGTTTTGCAAAGCTCAATCACATTTCTGAAAATAGGTCACACAATCAAGAAAGCGTATCGGTCATTGCAATGGGTGGTTAGCGATCGAAGGCTGAACTGTCGACCAAACCAAAATTCGATCATCTGAAATCTCAAAATGACCGTCACAGTTTTCTGAAGAGTACCTTGATGCATTCCGTCTGGCAGTGAAGATTCGGTAGCCTGTGCAAAAGCACAAACTGATCCAAAAAGGAGAAAAGCGCTCAACCGAGACGAAGGTGCCATGCTTGTTTTGTAAACTGAACCTTCTGACGCGCTGTCAAACCATTGGACCAAGTCTGCACAAGCGTCCTCGAACCGGAAATGTTGTCATGTTTACCAAAGGGACGGTACTCTTCACGCCCACAAGTGCCAGTGATGTTCCTCGGTGGCTCCGCGGGTAAAGAAACTTTATTTCTCTGGCTGTAGACACTGTGCGCATAATTAGGGGCGATGAAAACAACAATGTTGACCAAACCGACTTCAGAGACATTATCTAGTCTTGAAATCTGACTTTGGAGCAGTTGGAATACTTTATCTAGACTGTATTGTATCATTCGGGCCGATGATCGTCGGGGGTCAGTTCTCTCCGGGTACTCCGGCTTCCTCCCCCTCTGCTTTGGAAATGTTCAGCCCACCAAATTTGAAAAATAAATGCAATTCTAAATTCCGAAGCTTAAATTGCTGAGCTGTCCCTTCGCACCACGTGATTGTAACTGATGTGTTTATGTCCAGTGTGTGAGAGAATGCGTGTGATTCACGTGAGCGTGCGCGTTGGGTTCAGTTCGCGGCGCTTTGAGCCGATTCATGAAATTGGGTAAAGCGCCTATACAATTATTATTATTATTGCAAAGCGGCCGGCTGACTCAGTAACAACTGCGGATACTGAATCAGTCACTGACGGATTCAGTTTTTTCCTGTATTACCCAAGACCTTAGAAAAGAGAGAGAGAGAGAGAGAGAGAGAGAGAGAGAGAGAGAGAGAGAGAGAGAGAGAGCCTTTTCACAAGGTCTTTGGTATGAAGGTTATCAGTTTTCTGCTGAGTGACTCGAGTCGGCTCACGTCGGTAACCGTGCTGCCGGTTTGGTGCACACTGACTCAGTAAAACTGATCTGAAGTGACTCAGTCTTTCGAGTCTGCAACGGCAATCACTGAATCATTAATCTGTAATTTTTCATCTTTCAGCAAAAGTCTTCGCGGCAGTACGCGCAGTCAGTTTTGTCTGTGTGTATTTTCAGCCACCTTCAATGTTCGGGTCGTGAGTCAGTCGTATCCCGGCTGGAGCCAAATATTTGTGCTGGCTTTGTCATCGTTGCCCCGTCTTTGATATCACCCGTATGTGATGGAAAAGGACGTTCAAACCCCAAAACACCCACCCACCCACCCATTGTGACGTAGCTGATCAGTCCGAGGCTGGTCGTCAGAGGCTACCGCTATGACCCAGCTGCTGAACCGCGGCAGTCTCAAGTAAACCACCATCCTCAGCCGGTTTGAACCAAGTTGACTTTTTGTCGTATTCCATAGTGCGTCAGGTGCTCCGGCTCCAGTCAGTCGTTCATTAGGCTTCTTCAATGATCTCTTCTCCCTTTTTCTCCAAATGGCTTTTGTCGCGACGCCACATCATCAGTGTGGCATTACTGGCCAGTGTGCAGTAATTGCACAGACGCCACTGCTGTTAAAATGAAACCGTGTAGACTCTTAGTCGGTAATTTCAGAGAAAACAATGTATGCTTTTTTTTTCTTTTTTCTTTTTTTTTTTGGGGGGGGGGGGGGGCAGAACTCTGAATAAGTCTTGAGAGTAGGCTACCCTGCAGTGCCCCCATTTTTTTTTTTTTTTGGGGGGGGGGGGAGGGGAGGGGAGGGGAAAGGAGGGAGTGGGGGGGGGGCGGTGTCATTTTTCTTATTCATTTTTTGTTTTTGTTTACAGGGGGTATGGGTTGGTGGAAGCTTCATGTAGCCTTTGTTTGTTTGTTTTTTTTGTGTTTTTTTTTTTTTTTTTTGGGGGGGGGGGGGGTAGATACCCTACATTAGTTTTTACAGCGACTGTTTCCGCTTCGGACACAATTGGCTTCTGCCGGTGTCTTTGAGCAACATTTCACTTACCACTGACTCACCTGCCAATGCCGGCAGTACGGCAGTACTGAGGTTTTAGTGTGTGGACGGAACAGATGACGTCGTTGTTTCACTGAAGTTGAAATATAACTTCAGTTTTCTTGAGATCGCATGCAACCTCAGCTCAGTGCATCGCTCTCAGGTGACAATTGACGAGTCAGCAGCATTGTGAAACCGGACTGAACCTCAGACTTGAAATTCAGTATCCATGCCACAGTCTCAGTGTCACACGCACGCACGCACACACACACACACACACACACACACACACACACACACACACACACACACACACACACACACACACACACACACACAGAGTTTCCTTGCACACTAAGCAGCAACAACAGGCCGGCCGGCACGGCCGTAAAACACAGCCGCACAGGGTTCCGGATTCGAACCCAGCTCTGCCCAGGAGGCCAAGACACTTCAAGTTGTCCGGCTTGACGTGGGGTACAAGAGAGAGTGGACAGGTACACGACAGACCCGTGGCTCTACCTGTTTGGCGTGTGTGTCCGGAGGACGGGCAGGTTGTCGCTTGGTGCCACTCAGACTGCTGGCCGTGTCCACAAACAGCCGGCTGAACAGGGTCATTTAGGGTCACCAGTGACCGCGCCCTTCGCTTGTGACTTATATATATGTGTAGGAGGGAACAGTGATGGCCATGGTGGCGGTGGTTCCCGTGGAGGTTACGAGGTTAAAGCCTTTTTTGACGCAAAATTATTACTGCAATGTATTACTCATAATGCATCAACCCAATCACTCCCCCCCCCCCCCCGAGAAAAGACAAACAACAACAACAACAACAAAAACCCAACAACAACCAACAAACAAAAAACATAAACAACAGCAACAACAAAAACAACAAAACAAAAACCCAACAAAAACAACAACAAAATCAAACAAACAAACAACAAATAAAAACAATAACACAAACACCCCCCCCCCCCAAAAAAAAAATATATATATATATAAACAAAATAAAACAAAACAAAAACAAACAAACAAACAAACAAACAAACAACAACAAAAAGATCAACAACTAACAACAACAACAACGAAAAAAAAAATAATAAAAAAATACTTGTATCTCATTCTTTTGCTCCTTTTTACCAACGTATATGAGGAGAATCTGTTTCTTTCCAGTTTCTCCTTCTTCCTCCGGCCGACACCAAAACACTTAAAAACTGTTGAAATAGGAAATCTGAAACATTTGTCCTTCAGCTAAAAAGTAAAGTAAATCAGGTTTGTGAACAGACGAATAACGTACTTCACGTCTAAATGTCTCTTTCCTTTAACACCCGCCTACAGACAGTTTGTTGTCGTTGCGTACATAAAGAACCAGCCGCCAAGCACACGTTGACGAGACGCACCATTGATGTTGGACTGAAGCAAAACAATACGGTCGGCAGGATGAGGAATCCAAGCAGTGCTCGCTTCGCTACGAATTTGAATAAAGCCGGGGCGTCGTTTCCATGAAAAACATCGTAGCCTCGCGAGGGGATTTTAACACGTTTGGTACCGCACACGGAGATTCCCTGTTCTTTCAATTCTCTTTACAACGTTTGTTGTTGTTGTTGTTGTTGTTGTTTTTACCCTGTATATTATTTTTATTTTGCGCTTGTGGTAGTGTAGATATCATAGTTACGGAAGCTTGCTTTATCATTTTATTTCTCAAGACAGTTCATGAGAGAGAGAGAGAGAGAGAGAGAGAGAGGGGGGGGGGAAGGGGGGTCTATGTGTAGCTCACTGACGCAATAGATAAATTGTAATGTCTATTCGATACGACACCGTGTTTTTTGTTGTTGTTGTTGTTGTTGTTTAAAAAAAAAAATTTAACTCCGAGAGTTGCTTATACCGACTTTAACAATAACAATTCGTTTCTGCTTCCATCGTCTTTAGAAAATCAACTAATGACTACTCTAATATCTCATTTATTACTTGAAGCTTCCGTACTTTGCTTATTTGGGCGGATGGGGAATACTGAGGTTCCTGCATAACTCACTAGGGAAGAACAGGGTTAAACGGACGCGAGTTAACATTTTGAAGATCACAGCTAAAACATGGGCTACGTACAATGACAAAAGTATGGTACCATTAACCCGCGTGCATAGGGGCAGTCATTGCTAAGATACGCACCAAAATGTACCTCTACGAATCGGCCATACCACGAAGGGCACCAAACGTTGTGACTTCGCCGCGAATTAGTCTTTGTTGCTTGGTTCAAACAGGTTCATTGCAATACAAGTCGTACAAGTAAACAATTAGTGAGCATAAACAAGCATCGCTTATGACTCGATAATGCTCAGGAAGGAATAAGTACATACTGACAGAATTGCAATGGCAGGCTAGACTGGTCAGTAATTATGATAAATTAAAACTACAGAAGAGAGAGAGAGAGAGAGGGGGTGTTCTATGTGTACTCACAACAACGACACAAAAAGCCCTAAATAACTAACTAACAAACCAAACGTTGTGACGTAACACGTTCCTGTCAAACGCTGCAAACACTGACAGGTTAGTTTCTGTCGACTCTTATGTAACCGTGATGTTCAATGCGCGAAAACCATGAATGTTCACATAGTGGAAACCATGCAACGGTGAAAGAGCTCTCTGGGTAGCCCACTGACACAATAGATAAATTGTAATCTGTGTCTATTCGATACGACACCATGTTTTTATTATTATTTTTTTTTTAAACTCCGAGAGTTGCTTATACTGACCTTTAACAATCACAATTCGTTTTTTGCTTCCATCGTCTTTAGAAAATCAGTGTGTTCAGATTTACTCTAATATCTCGTTTTCTCGGCTCGAATGCCGGCAGGGGCCAGATATTTGTGGTGGCTTTTTCCTCGTTGTCCCGTCTTTGATATCACCCGTATGTTGTGGAATGTGAGCCCTATGAGCCCTCAACCAACCGATCCAACCAACCGATCCAACAAACCAACCAACCATCCCGTGTTCTCACATTTTTTTCTGACACATTCTCCTTCTGCCCGAAGCATTTGTTCACGTGAAATGATAGCTCTTTGGCTCTCCTCGCTTACACATCACTAACGGCAAAATTTGTCTTGACAATCTGCTCAGTATCTCAAAACACACTTGCTCACACAGACGTTGGTGGTACACAGGACAACTGAACTCGTGGTATACCAACACCAAATAGCAGTCGTGTCCACGTAGATAGGCGTCGATGGTCCGCTCCGAAACCCAGACGCTGGCGCACTCTTTAGATGCAGAAAACACGTTTGGCCACCTCCGAGCAGACGACACGTCGCACAGGCGACGTAGACGACAAAGCAGCCGTGTTTACCCTCTGACAGGTAGCAGAAGACAACAACACAAGCACGGGGATTTTCTTTTTCTTTTCGATAGCCATGTGCTAAGCTGATTAGAGACAAGGTTTGTTTGTTGTTGTATTTTTTAACTCCTAGGCAAAAGACAAGCGTGGTCCATTTGGAGGCCAGGGCCCGTATGTAATAGTCGAGGTTAGGGCTTTTAGCCCCGGGTTAAAGTCTAACCTCGACCTAACTAGCTCTAGGGTTAAATTTTGTTTGAAATCAAGAAGCCGGCCCATTCCAGCAAGGTGCCTGAACCGTTACAGAAGGATTTTCTCTTCCTTTCTTTGCTTCCTTTTGTATTTAATTTTGCTTTTGAGTTTCTTTTGTTCTAGTCTGAGATGGGCCAGTAGCCGTGGGTTAAATTAACCTCGACTTTTACATACGGGCCCTGATTGCTTAGACACTATTGCAGCTTTTCGTAATCTTGCACGTTTTCATAAGCTGTTTCACTTTTTTGTCATTGGAAATACAATATTTAAACTTGACACGTTTGCTTGTATGCTTGTTCAGCTGATTTTCTAATACTTTCTAGCTGCGTGCTCCTACTACCAGTCAGTAGTCAGTGTGCCAGACCTGACTGCGATCTTGTATGGTGTGAAGGTGCTTACGACTGAACTTCGGCCGTCAAGGAGAAGTGTCGCCTCCAGAAAAGACTTTTGTAGGCGTGCAACATGACACCAACAGTCCATCACGTGAAGTCAGACCTTCTGATGTCTTTGGCTGTCGATGCGTTTGACGAAAGTGTTTCTGTTCTGTGACTGACCAGGCATGGTGAAATTCAGCGATCAGTTGTCTTAGAGGTAAGTGTGCATCATATGTTGTTGTTTTGTTGTTGTTGTTGTTGTTTTTTTGCTCGCGGGAGTCAGTTTTTTTCCTTGTGAGAGGGAAAAAAAAAGGAGTTTAAAAAAAGTAGAGACCTCTACATCAGAACCGTTGTTAACATATCTGTGATGTTCTGAATGTTCAGGAGAGCAGTTAGAGTTTGAAGCTTCGACGTGTGCATGTATGTGCGCATTTATGTATGTATGTATGTCGGTATGTACGTATACTTGTATGTATACATGTATGTACTGTGTATGTACATGTATTAAAAAATCAGCTTCTCATAAAAAAAAAAATCTGCAGTCAAATGGTAAAAGAGTCTAGGTGTTTATCAAATCCGCGGCGCTAACGCCCTTTACCAAGTGAAGTTATACATAAATGTGCAATATTTATTATTACGTTTCTGAAGTGCTGGCTGGATTTGGTAGCCGATGTATCATAGCCTGTTTAGATCCTAGGACTTCAGCCTGGACACTGATCATGATCATTATCTACGTATGAATTTCTCCATGTTACCGTGTGGTTGTATCTTTGAATTTCTAACTGGAATTTCCTTCACGTGATCAATTGTTCATTATTTCAACGGTTGATTATCAGTGTAAATGTCAAACAATGTCTTCTGCCGACGTTATCATAAGTCTGTGAATGCCTAAGACTCGTTACAATTGCACTGATCTTTGAATTTAAATGATATTTGGCCTCTCTGGCTGATACCAAAGACATTACATTGCCTTTGCTGATACACAGTTAAACAGCAGTTTCTTTGCTTAAAATAGGTTCGCGTGTTGACTATAGGGTTTTGCTTGGAGAATGCAGTATCACTCAAGTCAAGTCAAGTCAAAGGATTTTATTCCTTTCTTCCCTATCTGGGGAGCCGGGGTGGTCGAATGGTAGAGCGTTGGACTCAGTTCTAATGCTCGGGTCGCGAGTTCGATCCCGGCTGGGGCCAAATATTTGTGCTGGCTTTTTCATCGTTGCCCCGTCTTTGATATCACCCTGTGTGGTGGCAAAGGACGTTAAACCCCCAAAACACCCAGCCACCCACCCTTCTCCCCTATCGGGATGTGGAGGAATTGACAAAGTGAAAGGGACAACAATGACATTAAACAACAAAAACAACAACAAAAATTAATACCTGTACATATGCAGCAGCAATTTGAGCTTTTGCATGAACACACACACAGACACACACACACACCACACACACACACACACACACACACACACACACACACACACACACACACACACACACACACACAAGTTTGATACGTTTACATTTAAACTATTCTGTTAATTGTGATGTATTTGCCATAACGCAGCGGGAAAAATAGCGTGTTAGGTAGAATGAGTTGCATGGTGTGTGCAACAAGTAAGGCCTCTATTTGCACGGGAAGCATTCATTAGCAGCCTGCTGAGGAATTAGAACGCAACACTCGTACGATAAGATAATTCTGTGATACAACGACAACGTTATTATGCAACGTTATCCCAACGTTCGCACTGAGCGACGAAACAGCTGATTTAACATGACCCCACGCTGCGCTACAAGTCGGGATCATTTACGTTTCCGTGACTTCTGAGCCTGCGAAGCTGGTAGATTTTGTGTGACGTTCTATCTGATTGCTGCCAATATAAGCTTACCTAGTTCAAACAACAGGGTGATCCCGCCCCACATCGCCCCCACAGTAAATTGGCCCCACACGAAGGGTATTTGGGAGGAAAGGTATGGTTTATTTAGCGTCGAGATCACAAGGAAAATCTCTGTTTGCGACAAGGAGACGCCCCGAGCCGCGAAGAGTAGCGTCGGTACCACGGGTTTGTCTACGTCAGACGCGGTACACGCAGTGCGGCCAAGACTCAACATACACTTCTTTTTGGCTTCAATACAACTTCTCGGCTTCTTTGATTTTAGAGAAGCGGGCCGTTCTGACACAAATACCAGTGACTCTTTGTGAAGAAACTTTGTAAAGAAATTTTAAGCAACGCCAGCTTTTCTTTTACTTTATGGTCAGTCTTGGGATACTGGCGTGAATGACTATATCGCGCGTATCTACAGAGTGGGTGGGTGGGTTTTTGGGAGTTTAACGTCCTTTTCCACCACTTAAGGGTGATATCAAAGACGGGACAACGAGAAACAGGCCAGCACGAATGTTTGGCCCCAGCCGGGATTGGAACTCATGACCCGAGCATTGAGTGTCCAACGCTCTACCATTCGGCTATCCTGGCTCCCCCATCTACAGAGTGACTTACATACAGATTTTATGAAGTCATGTGTCCCTTCAGTTTTATTTGGGAACGCCGATCGCCGTAAGTTTTCTGCCGGATGTGCTACGATTTTTTTTTTCAGTTTACAAATGGGATACATGTACATACAAAAAGTCACCAGACGTGGTCAAAACTGGTGGTCATGACTCTGAATCACTGAAGCATCGCTGAACATGTCGTTGCGACTTCGCCAGATTCGCTGATTAGCCTGCTCATCCTCTCAATCTAGGTGTTAACGAACTGCTTATACATGTACACGCACATAACTGATGGCGACCATTCGGTAATTCAGCAGCCCAGTTTAACTGTAGGTTGGGTTGGGGGTGGGGGTGGGGGTGGGGATGGGGATGGGGGGTGGGGTGGTGTGTGTGTGTGTGTGTGTGTGTGTGTGTGTGTGTGTGTGTGTGTGTGTGTGTGTGTGTGTGTGTGTGTGAGAGAGAGAGGGGGGGTGTATTCGGGAGTTTAACGTTCTTTTCCACCACGTGTGGATGATATCAAAGACGGGACAACGAGGAGAAGGCCAGAGCAAATATTTGGCCCCAGCGGGATTAACTTTACGCATGACTGGTGGTATGGTATGGTATGGTATGGTATGGTATGGTAGACTTCTCCTCGGCGCACATATCCATCTCTGCTGAAATGCTCACGGCGCCGCAGGGCTGGAGGACGAAGCAGTGAAAGCCTGCTGCCGCTAAGCGCTACTTTATGTGCAAACCTCCACCCTGCTAGTCACTCTGGTGCGTGCGACAGTATTTCTGTTTACCACGACACCGGCCACAGCCTACTCTTCTTCGAAAGATGAACGTGGGATTTTTAGCGTGCACACTTGATGTATGTGCGTGCATGTGTACACGAAGGCGAGACAGGCACCGTAAACGAGTCTCCACATGGATTTGACTCTATATGGTAAGGAAAAATCCCACCATATTCCCACCATATTCCTGCCCACTGGTGGAACAGCGAATAATACATGTAATAATAATCATAATTCAGTGTCCATAAAATGTTGCATATAAGTCGGAATTTCGTCTTTTTAGTGGACTAACAGCACACAGCACACATAGAGTGTGAATACAATACGTCACAATTAGGAATATAACAAATTGTGTTGTTCGGCGTCAGTCATTCATTGAAGGGTAGTGGCGTCACTTCTTTGACAGACGCTGATTTGCACGCTAAAGACTGAGACTCGCACTGAATGGCTGTGGTAGACAGGTATGCGTCGGGCGTGGGAGACTGAGAGCACTGTTGATGGTTCTTTTATCTGTACAGCAGTAGCAGCAGCAGCAGCAAGAACATAGCGATTAATAACTGTCTCTCAGCGGCTCATTTGTAAAGTTCCGTACCTGGCGGACTCTGCTGGCGACGCCGTGCCTGAAATACACGCTCCACTCTGGCCACGGTGCGGCGGGTCGATTTTTGAAAGGAAACATTCCAGGGCGAAGGGCCTGTGCCCCTCTCCCAAGCCTCTTGTATGAGATCGTTAACCTTGTCGACACCCAAGTAAAATAACATTTTACAACACGGCTCGTTTAGTCTGCCAGCCCCTGGCTCAAGAATTACGCCAAAGATGTTCTGTTATCAAAGTTAACCGTTTCTGTTTCCCTTCAGTCCCCGTCCCAGCGCGGCTTGCATTTTTTTTTTTTTCAGCTGGCGAAACCAGATAAAAGAAAGGATGTTCGCGGTTTAACGTACATGGTTTGTTTGTATGCATTTCTGTTCTGTTTTCTCTTCCACCCATCCTCTCCCTTCCCCCCTTGCCACCGATGTGATTCCGGTGGAGGACTGCCTTAGCCGGCTTGAGAAGAACCAATCTTACCGGAGCTCTTTGGACCATGCACCGGGAGAATCGGGTTCGAGTCCCAGCCGAGGCAAGCGGGATTTTTCCTGCCTAGGTCGGCTCCTACCCAGAGCGGGTGTGCTAAAGGCCCAGTTGCCACACAGCCGAGATTCACCCACTTCACGGGTGCGACTTTGGGGGTGACGGGGGTGCTTCTCTTGGTATGATACGTCTTATGATGTGGGTGATTACACAGCTGGCACGGCAGATGCCGTAGTTCCCGGGCCGGGATTTGTATGACAGGAAATGTGGCATGCGGCCCTGTCCCGCACTCCCAAACCACACGGACTTTCATAGCATCGTCCTACCATCATCCTCATCTCCGTCATCATGCATAATAAAAAAAATGGCCCAGCTTTCGAGCTCTCCGTGTATTCCACCCATGACCTGGGAGGAACACCACTGGAACTGGCAATGAGTTGGGGCAGCAAACAACAACAACAGCAACAACAACAACAACAACAACAACAACAACAAAAATCTTACCGGAGTGTCAGTCAGTTCAGCGAGCCCCCCTTTCTAGAGTTTCCATGTCCTGGGTCGCCCATCTGTATGGCAAGACGTTAAGTGGCAAACTACACCCGCTCTCTGACTTCCACGGCTTGTACATTGAGTCCAGCCGATGAACAAAGAACAAACATACCTCAGTACAGAGGCTACCACGGACGTGAAAACTCTAGTGACCAGACCAATCAGGATAGCCTGCGATCATTTAATCATTCACATATTCTACACGAAAACTATCAAACATGACGGTGCATACATGCACTATTATGGAAGGGGAGCCGGGATAGCCGAATGGTAGAGCGTTGGACTCTCAATGCTCGGGTCTTCAGTTCTGGGGCCAAATATGTGTGCTGACATTTTTCTCGTTTCCCCGTCTGTGATATCACCCTTATGCGGTGGAAAAGGACGTTAAACCCCTAAACACCCATCCACCCCACTATTATGGGAATTGTCACGTCATCTTAATCGGGTCTGTATGTTTTCTTATACTGGCTTTCGACTACGCACACTTACCTCCTCCTGATTCAGCTGCCGTGTGTGTGTGTGTGTGTGTGTGTGTGTGTGTGTGTGTGTGTGTGTGTGTGTGTGTGTGTGTGTGTGTGTGTGTGTGTGTGTGTGTGTGTGTGTGTGTGTGTGTGTGTGTGTGTGTGTGTGTGTGTGTGTGTGTGTGCATATTTGTTCGTATGCGTGCGGGAGTACGCGCATTGAGTCACTTTGTGAGAATTTTGCGCTATATAAGTACAATTCATTATTATTATTATTACGTCATAGAGACTAATACAGATCCAGTTAAAGTAACAACAAGTAGTGTACCACAATAAATCCAACGATCAAGGCAGGGAACGTGTGTGTGTGTGTTGCGGGAGGGAGGGGGGGGGGATAAAGCCACCCTGAACTGTCACGTTTTTCACACTACGAAGAAATTGCTACAAGAATCATACTGTGCGTTTGCCATGTTGCACTAATCACCGACTATTGTTGCCACTATAAATAATCCTGGAGGAAAGACTGTTTAACAAAGTGCTACACTGATACTATGACATACTCTGGACAGTTTGGGCCTGATCTGTCTTTGGTACGCCTCATCCAGTGCCACGAATCCCTGACTCAGGTCAGATAATTTGGATTCTGTTTTGTCTTTAAAATCAATATACGCAGCGCGGCTGTGCAAGGAACAAACAAAACAAATGGAGTCAGTGTACGTGGATCTTTATTCAATGATTTTATATTCATAATGACACTTTTATTATCCCATCGCTGGGAGATTAGGGTTGCTCCCTCCCACCAGCGCCACCCATTTTCAGTCTTTTCCTGCATGTGTGATTTTTTTATTTTTATTTTTTTCATTCCGCGGCCTCCGCTTCCGTTTGGAATGGAATCTTTCACGTAAACTCTCGATATTGTGCGGGCGTGTGTAACCGAGGGCGAGACCGGCACCGTGAACGAGTCCGCTCGTGGTTTTGACCCGATTTGAAAAGAGAAAAATCCAACTAAATCAGTTCCTGCCCAACAGGGACTCGAACCGAGCAGCTGAAGATCCGGTCGGATACCTTACCCACTAGACCAGATCCCTTGTCCTAAGACTGATCACGTACCCACGCATAGTTCTCTCTGGTCCGGCTAGCCGGCTGCAGCACTCACCGTTTTTCATTTTTTATTTTCATTTCTTCTTCTTCTTCTTGACACCGTTGTTTCGCTCTAATTTTGTTTACCTGTTCACAGAGCCATAAGGTAAAATTGAGGGGTTAAGGCGAGTGATGGGTTGATGAGTATTGATGTGAGAGTCTCAGTGGCCGTGAGTGATGTTGCCAGGTCTGCCCCTCTTGTTTTCGCATCTTCTCGCCCGCTCCTACAGCGTGCTCTAGAAATAGATGGCAGCTTCAGGGGAAGCCCGGCGCCTCTCTCGGCGGGCCTGGCGGCACGGTGGCTGCAGCCCTCACTACACCCCCTGTCTCTGACGCCACGGCCACTGCCGACACTCTGTGACGGTTCCAACCACTTTCGCTACCTGCACACCCACCTTAGAGCCTACCTGTCTTGCCTGGCTCTACCTAGCCCTTCCCCTCGTCCTCATCTGCCCTCGCCACCGAGCATTCCCGAGCGAGTAGCCGCGTCTACAGCTGCATGGGTCGTGATCGCTCCAAGCTACTGTGTTTTTGTTTTCTGCCTGTTCCTGCAGTAGTTCTTCTGCGTGACCAAATGTATGGATGAAGATGAAGATGTTAGCTAACCTTATCTGTTCATCTCTAAACACTTCAAGCAATAGGGATCACCGATCGATATCATCAATGTGTGATCAGTTTCCGGCAATCTAGCAGCCGATATTTAGTGACGGTAAATTTGTGTCAGTTTTCATTCAGTCTGGCAAAGCTAAGCTGTTAATGAAATAAGAGTCCCTGTTAGAACCTTCATTGTGAAAACATAGTCAGTAACACATTGCAGTATAGTCGAATATTCTCAAGTCAAAAACCTCTGAGCTTTCATTGTTCCAAAGCCCACTCCGGCATAACGTGCTTTGCTGGAAGAGACTATTCATGCCGAGATGTCATAGGGCGGCTTTTATGAGATCACTTCATTTAAATCGTTACCGGCATTTGTATATTGTTTCATTGCCTCTTACCGAGTTACTTCCAAGGAAAATGATGATTTGTTGTTGTTGTTGTTTTGTTTGTTTAAGTAAGAAAAAAGAAGAAAACAAGAATGAAAAAAAAAAAAAAAAAAAAACAGGAAAAGATACTTCCCAGCTTCAAAATATTTCCGATCAGCATAGAATGGGCGCTGAGCTCGCCCCAAAAAACAAACAAACAAAAATCCACTAGATTCCCGCGGAGACAAGCGACCTTGACCACTGTTGCCACCGCGCTTGCAGGAGCGTTCAGGGGGAAATTCTTCGTCTGTACTGTTGGAGCAGAAACAGGGCCGTCTGCTATGATGTTGCTGTGTACAAACACTGCTCACATTTACCTGTAATTACTGCAATATGACGCTGAAGTGTACTTAATTCAAAGATCATCATCCACTTCCGTTTGTTTTTCAACTGGGACCGCTAGCGCCGTCTTGTCTGTCGATCTCAGCTAACGAAGACCCTCTTACCTTTTATGCTAGTCGGCGGAGAACGTACATTTTTCTTCATCACCATTACTTGCTGTCTAATTCTACATTTTGCCGCACCCATTAATTTTACCTGTAAGCCACTCTGGCTCAGCTCAGGTAGATCTGCACTCTTGTGCGCACTCTAGTGTGTGTGTGTGTGTGTGTGTGTGTGTGTGTGTATGTGTGTGTGTGTGTGTGTGTGTGTGTGTGTGTGTGTGTGTGTGTGTGTGTGTGAAACGGTAACACACAATTTTCAGAGTCTCAGTCAGACTCTCTTTCAACATACGGGCTCTCAGAGCATACGAGCACAACAATGCAATATCTTCGGAAACATGAAGATTCATTTTTGACACAACGAATGTGACAGAATGGCGACAAGTGAGAGTTGTATGCGTTCAACATTCAATTCATGAAGGCACTTTTAAACCTCGCACCTCATTCTAACCTCTCATTTTATAAAATTAACTTTGTGTGAATGCGGACAACCTAAACCGTTACATAGTCCTGCAAAAAACAACAACAACAAAAAGTGCCAAACCAAGAATGTCCGGTATTTTGGTTTGATTATAAAGCTGCAATAGAAAATTTCAGCTATTGTCAGCCTGTCGTCTCAGTCTACTGTAATCATGAAGGAAATCAGTTCAGCAGCTCAGAGCTCGCAGTGGTTTACAACATTACACACTGCACGTCGCTTGTATATATATATATTTTTTTTCAACCTTTACCTATGATGAGGCCAGTTTTGTTCTAGTCAATTAATATGTACCTTTTTTCTGGAAGGTGTCTGCATTTTCAGTTCTGTCGTTTTAGTTACGAGTGCCCCTGTTGTAATTGTTAGCACTAACGTGGTACTGCCTAAACTTAGAAACAGTTGCAAGGTATGTATCTGCAGAGACATACATAACATTGTTACTTTGTACGTCACACCCAGTACACTTTTAGAGCTCGCCCATGTGGTGCGTTCTCATTTGACAAAAAGGGGAGCACGTTAATCACAGCCAGTGTTCCGCTTGTAGATTTATGTATATGTATGGATGTTTACTCTTTGAAGTGTGTGTATTCTCCGTCTCGCCAAGATCCAACAATAATCTGTCAAGTTTAAGAACCTTATAAATATTTTGTCTGCCCCGTGGGCCCATATTACGACACAAAGTACCGAGCGAACCTTTTGATCCGGAGCTGAATACAAACGACCAAGTGCCGTGTGCAGCCTCGCTACATGTACGCCTCCGTCCAAAGCTCGTTTATATGTTGGAAAAGTCTTTGGAGTGAGGGAGGGGAGGGGGGGGCAAGACTAACGTAGGATACTGGTATACAACCGAGGGATGACTAACAAGAACCACACCCGTTCTCGGTATGGCGAACATGATGTGGTAGGGACTCGGGACATGTTCCTCGTTTTGGGGTGTCATCCGGAATCTCTGGCCCGGAATGAATGTACAGGTTGGTTGCTACGTCCTCAGAGGAGGACCTGACCTTTTTTCATGCAGTCAGGTGGTTGTTTCGTTATTACACACTGACTAGTGACAGTAAAGGGGCAACCGGCTTCAGCCCCCCCCCCCCACTCCACCCCCGCGCCCGCCCTTCCGGCCACCTCTCTCTATCTGTCTCTCACTCACACACACACACACACACACACACACACACACACACACACAGAGAGCTCTTCAGGCCAGCGTAAAAACAGTTTACTTGTGGTAATGAAGTCAGTTCAAGTTTCGTTAAAATTGACATTTTATTGAGTATTTGAACGCCTCGACTAAGATCAGTTTGAATGAGCAGTTACCGGTGTAAGGAAACGTCCGAAAGCGACCTGAGATCAGACTGCGATCGTTTCCAGTCACTCCAAGCTTGTGCCGCGTTACTGTAGCTCTCTCTTGTTGTTCCAACCTTCATGTGTGATTCTGACCAAGCAAAAAAAAAAAAGAAAGAAAAAACTCTACACTTGCATCGTCACAGTCTAGACTACAAACAGGCACGAGCGGCGGCTTTTATCTGGCGCGTACATCAACAATTTATGCAGTGCAAATAACACCCGTGCCCGTGTTTCTTCTTTCGTTCTGACCCAGTTCCATTTTTGTTCATTGATGGCACACTCAGCTGATTTGATACAAGACACACGTTATATTCTAGTTAGCAACGACTTTTAAAGTGCATGCGTGCGCGCGCACACACACACACACACACACACACACACACACACACACACACACACCGTCGGCACACACACCAACACCCCCCCCCCCCTCACACAGAGAGAGAGAGAGAGAGAGAGAGAGAGAGAGAGAGAGATCTGACCAGCCTGCAAAAACACGCCCACAACTACTACTGACTACACACACACACACACACACACACACACACACACACACACACACACAGAGGAAACCAGTAACAAACAATGTATCCTGTCCGGAGATCAGACTGAGATTGCAATTCTTAACAAGAGTAAGACTTACTCTTACTAAGGTCCCTATGACTGTCTTCCGTCGTCTACATTGACCACTGGCGTAATCATCATCCACTGCCAGTAACGACTGTGACTACCTTGTACTGACGTTTTTTTTGTTTTTTATTTTCTGCCCCAACTCTTTTGCCAGCTCCACAGGTGTTCCTCCCAGGTCAGATGGAATCCACCGAGGGCTCGAAAGCTAGGGTAATTTTCATTATGCTTGATGATGGAGATGAGGATGATGGTAAGATGATGCCATGGAGGTCCATGTGGGTTGGGACTGCGGGGCAGGGCCGCATTCCACCCTTCCTGTCATAAATATCCCGGCGTTAGCCAGGCCCGGGAACTACGGCACCTGCTGTGCCGGCCGTGTAATCATCCACATCATAAGACGTGCCATACCAAGGGAAGCACCCCCAAAGTCGCACCCGTGAAGTGGGTGAATCTCGACTGTGTGGCAACAGCCTCCCCATTGGACCGATAGCACACCCGCTCTGGGTAGGAGCCGACCAAGGTAGGAAAAATCCCGCTTGCCTCGGCTGGGACTCGAACCCGGGTCTCCCGGTCCACGGTCTGAAGTGTTAACCACTACACTACGGGGGCCGGTGCACTGAAGGCTAATAGTCAGCAGCGGTGACCAGCAGGTTACTATCGACCAGGTACTGTCATTCCAAAACGACCACTTGCATACTCAACTGGTGACGACCACCTTACGCTGTATCTGTGTAGGGATCTGATCGCACTGTCGGTCCGTACAGATTGACAGACCGTGCTGAGAAGCTGATTTTTACTAAGCACTGATAATAAGCGGAAAGGGGTGGGATGGTGATGTGGAAGAGCACGCACTGCACCGAAGAACGGAATTCTGCGCTGTTGACCTTCGTCATAACGACGACGACGGTGACGACCGACGGCTAATGAAGTATAATGATGGAGCGACACCGACAGCGGGCTAATGATGATGATGCCAAGGCGCCGTCTCCCAGCCTGTGACGACCACAGTGTCTGGTCTCCCGCTGCTGGCTGGCCGGGCCCGCATCCCCCAGCCGTGCCAACGATGCTTGTTATTGCGCGCGACTGAGAGCGGTGGCGGCAGACAGAAGGTGTGAAATCTCTGATCCGTTTCCGACCCGCCGAGCTGACAGGGCTTCTCCATCGTTCATCACGCATAGTTTGCCGACGCGCCAGTCCTAGCACGAACGCATCAGGACAACTCACTTGCCTGACGCCCTACCTGTGTTCGTCACCGAATGGGGTGGGTGGGGGGTGGGTGGGTGTTTGGGAGTTTAACGTCCTTTTCCATCGCGTAAGGGTGATATCAAAGACGGGGCAACGAAAAAAAGGCCAGCACAAATATTTGACCCCAGCCGGGATTCAGTCGAACTCACGACCCGAGCATTGAGAGTCCAATGCTCTACCATTCGGCTATCCCGGCTCCCCTCGTCACCGAATGATATAATTCATGCTTAAATAGCTTTGGAAATGTTCAGCCCACAAAAAATGTGAAAATAAATGCAACTCTAAATTCCGAAACTTACATTTCTGAGCTGACCCTTCCGGCAACACATGATTGTGACGTGTTCATGTCCAGTAGTGTGTGAGAGAATGCGTGTGGTTCACGTGAGCGTGCGTGTTGGGTTCAACTCGCGGCGCTTCAGTTGAGCCAGTTAAAGAAACTGGGTAAAGCGCCTACACAATACTCAGTTATTGTTATACATGTATTATTATTAAATAGTATGTCTCTGTTTTCCACGTCATCAGTGTGACACTGGCCACACTTTTCACTCGACCGGGGCGTTCAAAATCAGTGTTAATACTTCCAGGGGGTAACAATTCTAAGGTCAGTTTTATCATAGTCGTCTTGTAAGTTTAGATCTAAAGCTTTCAGTATTGTTTCATCAAATTGTAGCCGAGCAAACACCCGTTTTGTCAAAATCGTTGCAGACAACTATAAAGGCTTCACAAAAGGCTATACTTTATAATCCCTTTGACTGCATAAACTGTGTGCAGATTTAAACTCACTTGGGGTGTGTAGGAAACAGGGAGAAAGGGTCGGTGGGGTGGGGGTTTGGGGGTTTAACGTCCTTTTCCACCACATACGGGTGATATCAAAGACGGGGCAACGATAAAAAAGCCAGCACAGATATTTGGCCCCAGCCGGGATATGAACTCACGACAGGAAACAGGGAGAAACCACGTAACATCAAGTAACTGCAGGCTGGCCAGCTGACTTCGATACCAGGCTGTGTTTGAGTGTTGACGAGCCGTTGTCTATACAGGTACTTCTTGCTGTCTGGAAGAGGTGCGCGCGAGTATGGCAGTTACAGATGGTTCAGGTGGCCTGAACTCGGCTCCCAGAGTCAGGGACAGAGGTGGCAGACGGCGGGGAGACACGTATAGGATCTCCCGGAAGAGGAACGTTGCATCGCCTGGCGGGAGGGGGGTGGGGGACTGAGAGGAGGGTACTGAAAAAAAAAATCAAGAGAGTCGGGGTGGCAAGTAATGGGTACATAACCAAGGGTGTACATTTCACAATCGCCTAGATCGTGTGCCGCGGTGTCATCACCTCGCGAAGTATCGTGATTGTCGTTTGAACGAGACCCGGATGATGACTCCATTAAAATACGAGAAGGTATATATTGGTCGTAAACATATGGTCGCAAACATATGGTCGTAAACATGGTCGTAAACATATGGTCGTAAACCAGCCAAAGCACCAATGCGTGTCTGAACAGCTCACAGTCCTGGTCAGTCTCTGTCCTGCAAATCCTCTCCTTTCTTCAGAGTTGTGAATACTTACGACTGACTGATAGTCTAGCGACCGATCTATCTGCCTATAACACCTTTTAAGTAAACAGTGATTTTTCTTATTTGTTCCCACTGACCTTTGCCGTGTGGCAGGGACGTTAAACGAGCTAATTCCATCGTCGCTAAGCCAACTCATGTTTTGGAACAGTTTCGCTCGTGAGTGCGCCTGTACGCTCGGAATACTCTGTACAGCTCTTAAAGATCTAAGCTCCCAACAAAAAGCTTTCCGAAGTGTGATTTTTTTTATACTGTGACTCATTCGACTGTGCATAATCCCGGCAACTCTGTCACAGTAGCAGAGTTTTCAGCGCTTCGGGGACCCTTATAAAACCAGAACACGAGTTGGCCGTGACATTATTTGGCTTTTGGTCAGTGAGCGAGACACATCGCTACAGTGTCTAGCGGATGTTGAGTGCTGCACGATCTTTTTCGCTCAGTGTCAAAACGCAAACTGAGCTGTGAATCAGGCTGCCTTTGGCGTTTATTGGGGTTTCAGGGACGCTGAAAACTCTGCAGCTGTGACAACTGTGCTTGCACGGTCGACTCTGTACAATTTTTTCACACTTAAGAAAGCTTTTTGTTGGGAGCTTAGATCTTTAATGCGATAGAATGTTGTTTACACTTTGTCACGAGAGGTCGAACATTCAAATTCTACGACTGTTGTTACACTACTGGAGAGCTAACTGTGGTTGCCGCGGCATCACAGATCGAGTACGCTTCTGTTGGCTCAGTGTCAGCATTACAGACGCTGTCACTGCCGGGGGAGCCGGGGTGGCCGAATGGTAGAGCGTTGGGCTTCTAATGCTCATCGTTGCCCCGTCTTTGATATCACCTGTATGTGGTGGAAAAGGACGTTAAACCCCCAAACACCCACCCACCCTGCCGGCACAGGTGTCTAAGTGGTGTGATGAGAGATACCACGACAAAAAAACAAAAAACAAACAAACAAAAAAACCACCAGCTCAGAACGATCTGTGAGCATAACAAGGGTAGCATTAACCCCTTCAAGTTAAGCTCCAAGAACCAAGACCTAGTGACTGCTACGGATTCAGTGTTGAGTGACGCGGAATCAAGAGTCAGACAAACACCTTATCCAGTCGGCTAGACCAGCCATCAGTCGTGATATGCAGTCAGTTTCAACACTAACTTGAGACCACAGGAAAGTTTGGTTGCGCCTAATCAGAGCTGCACACTGACTGATATACAACTGATGTAAAATCATGCAGGTTACGTACGTTGTTACTGAACTACAAAAGTTAACCCTTTTTTTTTTCCTTTTTTTTTTTTTTACTTCAACGCATTATTTTAACTCTCTTTTCCGGATTTATTCACTCTCAGTTCATGTATCCTATCGGTGTTTAAAAAAAAGGGGGGGATGAGGAGGATAGGACACGGGGATTACTCACGGCGACTGACTTAGTTTTTACCGACATCATGATGTTTAGCGAAGTGTCGGAGGTCGCCGCCGAGTCTTCCTGAGCACCCTCCCTGGAATGCACACCCCTTCGTATCTGTCTGGCCCTCACCCGCCCACTTCAACTGCAACACGTGATTACTCCCCTCGATCTTCGCCATAACACTGGGCCGGATTAGATCATAAAATATTTTATTGATCCATACTTTACCATGCTGAGAAAGTGGTGCTGGAAACTGGCCAATGCATTAATTTTACTCCCCTTGAAAATTGGAAAATGTGTATCCCGGGTTAATGGTCCGAAACAGTCGAACTGAAATGTATGGAAAAAGAACGTGTTAATTTATAACTGACAATCTGGCGTCTTTTCCTCTCCACAACGACCCGGCCGCCGACGTAATAAAGCTATTACACATGCTGTGAACGCGTAAAGTCGGGGTTAACCGTCGACGCTATAGTGGATATATTGTACTGTCAAGTTTGGCCTTCAAAGCAGCCACCAGGAATGGGACATAAAAGTCATTATGAAGGAGGAGTAGGGTCGTGGATCACTCACAGTGCTAATCCTTCAGCTCCAGCCCTTCGAACCACCTTCAACTCCATCCATCGCTTGCCGCCGCACCCTCCCCCAGCGCCCCCCCCCCCCTCCAACCCCCATTGCCGGGATCGGGGCAATTGGAGGAGCAAATTGCTAAATGAGAAGGTTTGATGAGGGCTCGAGCAATAACGAGGGCGAAATGAATCTTCGCTTCTCCCCGTTTGACTGGCGTGGCGACTGGGGCGCGAGGCCTGGGACCAGCTCCAAGTAATTGTTGGGAAGTGGCGAGCAAAACTGAAAGGTGTCTGGGCCCTGGCGCCGCTGAGTGTCGAAGAAAACTATCAATTAAAACCCTCTGTTGGGCTGTGAAATGATTGCAATCGGCGCTATAAAGGCTTCCAATCATGCCTGTAGGAAGGCATTGTTGACGAGCTGTGTTGGCGGTAGAGGAGCGCGGCGCGCTGTCTGCCACTGCCTCCTGCCCTCTCTGTTGGCCCGAACCTCGCAGGACGCTCCCCAAGGGGCCGCTCAATAGGTAAAGGTTGTCGGCTCTGCTCCGCCCTACCCGCCACCTCTCGTGACCACAGTCGGCCGCCAATCGAGCGAAAAGTATCGCCTGCGGTGGGAAGCTGTCGGCGACCTGCTGAGGACTCCGCTTCAGGACACGCTAGTGCCGGCCGGCGTCAGTGGTAACCGCCGGCGGATCCGTCCTGCAGGACTCACGGACACAGTGACGTTTAATCTGGACTGAAAGTCTCCACCAGGACATACACGCAACGGTCAAAGTGAGACGGCATCTTAGTGTCAGGTGCCCCCTCAGATATACTACATTATTTTGAAAACGTGCGTGCGAACCTGAGACTGTTCGCCGTGAAAGTCTCCTAGCATCTTGTACCTACTGAAGACAAGGAATACATATTTCAAAGACGCGTTTGCAATTATCAAGTACTTCTATTAAAAGTACATTCTCTGGGGGAAGAAATGTTATTTTTGTGAAAGAAAAATGATGATAACGAAGCGACGAGTTTCCGGTATGTGATTCCAGTCGGACAAGATCTCCAGTTATTGAGTTTTCAAAAACTTGACTGCGTCAAGTGCAATCAATTCTTTGGAGAAAGAGAGGGAGAATCTTTGACGGAAATGGAGTTTGACCTCTGGGGTTAAACTGCTACGCGACCGGAATTTCGGAAGCAACACTTTTTAAATAGACGACTGATAAGATACGGTGCTGCAGTAGGCTGTCCCGCTGAGCGGCTCAGGTAAACCAGACGAAACAAATTTCACCAAAGTGGTGGTTGTCGTTGTTTGTGAACACCACTTCCTGTATTAGCGATATAACGATACGCACTTCCGAGTTTTTTTATCTGCTGTATCGAGATTTCATATTTTGGGACGCCGAACCAATTGAAGTCGGATGACAAAAGCCGATGCAACACACGCGCAAACATATTAGTGAACCACTGAAACCAGCTTCTCATGTGCGGCTGCTCACAAACTGGCACTGATAGCGTCGCCTACCGGTCACCACTGAGCACTTTCTTCACCAGGACGACACAGTGCATAAAAAGTACATGAAAGCAATTGCTTTGCCATTCTTTGTTTTTTTACAGCAGTCTGAAAATTAGACTGTGTGTGAAGCCAGTGCCGTGCGCAACGGGAGAGGGACGAACAATCCTGTAAGCTACCGCGGACGCTCTCAGACCTCCGCTGGCCCCATGGTATGTGCTGTATCAGTGGTGACAGAACCGGACAATCCAGTAAGCTATCGTGGACCTGTCTGTCCTTGTGATCTGTGGTGTAAAGAGGCCGTGCCGACTTTACGACTTCGGAGACAGAATCACCCAACCCTGCAAGCTATCGTGGACAGTCTTGGTGAGAATATCAGTCCGAAAAAACGAAAGAAAAAGAGACTGTGTTTCTGCTGCATCAGTTTTGGCAACATCACTGAACTCATCTCAGCTGTATCCGGCGCATGATACAGATGAGCTCAAGCTAATCCAGTAAGCTACCGGGGACACTTTCAGGCTGTGGCCGGGTGAAACTGAACAACAACCCCCCCCCAAAAAAAAAAAACAAAAAAAAAAACTGTGGTCAGCGGAAAAGGAAAGAAAACCCCTGCCAGTACAGTGGTCACTCACTGTGTGTGTGCCGGTGTGGAGGGCGGGACTGTGACCTGACGGCAGTGTTAAGACTTCTTGATGTTGCTGTCCATGGTTGATGTTGTGACTTTACTGACAGCAACAACTCCTGTGTTCTGTTGTCTTGGTCTGCTGCCTGTCGCCTTCCCGCTGCTTGTACGGAGACAGGCGGTGTAACCTGACTGGCCTCCCCTGGCGTGCGTCTCCGTCACCGTATTGTGTTCCCTCGACGTGGTAAGCCGCCGTTTAATTATCTTCCCCTAGATCAGATTAGTTACAGAATGGAATAGCAAAACTGCGCCTAGTGGGAAGGATTTAGTTGCTACGCGGGCGATGTGGAGTCTGGACACGTCTATTTGTTTCGGCTCTTATTTAGATAGATTAGAATTCATTTCAGTGTTAGCGTGACCCTGTGACTTGAAACCATGTTTCATCTGAATCACCTTATATCATGGGGGAGCCGGGATAGCCGATTGGTAGAGCGTTGGCCTCACAATGCTCGGGTCGTGAGTTCGAATCCTGGCTTGGGCCAAATATTTGTGCTGGCCTTTTTTTCTCGTTGCCCCGTCTTTGATATCGCCCTTACGTGGTGGAAAAGGACGTAAAATTCCCAAACACACACACACACACACACACCTTATAATTATCATGTCTAAC